>VDFB02000015.1:546026578-546045935 GCA_007258455.2 Sequoia sempervirens
AAAATTTCTTATGTCTTAGCAACTAGGAGATGGCATTCGGGGTGACTCTCGGTATAATGAAACATTATCTACATGATGTTTCCCCGACTCCATGAGGTCACAATGAAACACGTTGGGACAGGAGGATTTTCTTTGGTTTCGACATGCAAGAGGCAAAAGGATGCATATCGATGAAACATAATGAGATCAAAACTAGGAAATAACGCGCTCGCGTTATAACACGCTTGCGTTATAACGCAAGTGCGTTATATTTTTCTTTAGGAATCCCTGAGTCTTAGCATTGGTAGTTGCCTTGGAATACCAACCCATAGGCTTGGAGGGAATTCTCAATGACTAGAGACATGTTTATGCAAATTCTACAATTTTTTCACATAATCGGGTTCATGCTCACCATCAGGATTGCATCTGGTTCAATATCGACAAAAGAAAACACATAGGTAATGTTAGGTTCTCTCTTATCTATCCAACGATGTAATTTTTTCACTTTTTAACAATGTTAAGCCTTTCATTCATAATTTATTTTGTTGTCTCTTTTTCGCCAAAAAGTAGTGTTTGGTTTTTTTTAAATTATAAATTAACCATTCATCAAAATTTCAAATAAATTACATTTTTAGAAACTAGACTCTATTCTACATTTTAAAAAAATAAAATAAAATAAATCAATTACCTTAAAAAAATTTTAGGGTGAGCACAGCCAAAATTCTGCTTTTCAAGAAGTGTCCACTTAGAAAATTAGTAAAAAATAAAATATTCATTAAAAAATTATTAGAAAAATCGTGCATCAACTAGATACTATTAGCTAACTTTTGACTATAGCGATTTTAAAAATACTACAAAAAAGTTCACCGTGCTTAGGTCATACAAGAGTTGCTATGTTATGTTTTCTGACAAAAATAGCACCAATTTGTGTATGTCCCACTTTTGAACCCCTTAATCTCAACCTTTTTCAAAATAAATTAATATTTTAGAAAGTAGACTTGGATCACTTCGATCCTTGTTTTTGTTCCATCTCAAAATTTTGAGTGTAACTATCCTCAATTTCATGTCCAAGGTCAGTATTTCCTGATTTTAGAAAAAAAAAGTGGCCACTTAAGCCCCCTTTTTGGGAACCATCTTGGTGCACTTACCCATGTGACAAATGGTTTTTGACCTTGGAGAATGTTTTCAAGGTTAAGGTTGATATAAATAAGAGTGCTTTTGTTGTGATATGAAAAGAGATAAGCAAGATAGATGCGAGTGATGTTTGTGTTGCGAATGTGAGAAAAGTAGTGAAAATTTCCAAGTATTGGATTCTCGAAAGTAGTAAGTTGAAGGTGTCTAAAATATTTCATATAAGGCTACAAAAGTGTTGGAGAATTTGTGATGTATTCCTTATTGCATTGAGAAGCTTTTATCTGTGTAACATTTCTCTTCTATCTTCTTCTATTTCTTTTTGTGGTAGTGAGCCCTGGGTGTGAGCCTTTTTGGAATGTGTGTCCTATTCTAGTAATGAGCCCTTGTATCAGTTTTGCAATTACTTATATTGTGAGCTAATCCTCAATGTGGTGTTTCCCTCATTGGGTTTTCCATGTAAATCTAGTGTTCTATTGTGTGTGGTGTTGTTATTTTAGTTTTTGTTATCTACATTTCATGATTAATCACTTTAACAGAATAAGGGCTTAATGAATGTTTGTGGATTTGATTGTTGTTGATGGTTTTAATGTTATAATTTGCTACAACTGATTCATCCCCCCATCATTTTTCTTTTTCATTCAATAATTGGTATCAAATCAAGGTTCCTTGGAGAAGAGCTTAACCAGTACAGGTAGATCTGAGATGGTGAAAAAAATTATTTGCCCTAGATTTTATGGAACAAACTATGCATTCTAGAAGAAAAACATGAAAGGATATCTAGCATCTCATGTATTTGAGATTGAAAAGGAAATAATTACTCCATATGTTGCACCTCATAATGATCCGAGCACAAGTAATGAGATCAAGGCACATGAGGTAAATTCTAAGGCAAGATTTATTCTTATCAATAGTCTTTCAAATTTTGAATTCGTAAAAGTTATGTATCTTAAGACTGCTAAAGAAGTTTGGGATAAGCTTTAGAATATTTATGAAGGAGATGAAAAGGTTAAACAAGAAAAAATTTAGAATCTAAAGGTACAATTTGAGATCCTGCAAATTTTTGAAGATGAAACAATTTCAACCTACATGTAGAGAGTTGATGAGATGGTAAGTGCTATGAGAGGTCGTAGTGTACAAGTCAAAGAACCTAGGGTGGTAAATAAAGTTCACAAATATCTTCCTAATGCTTATAGTGAAAATGTATATGCTTGTTATGCCTTGCATAACCACCCCATTTTATTTTGGAACAAAATGGGTCCCCCTTGTTCTTTTCTTTTCCTTCGGCCTTTGGTTTTCTGACTTAGGGATTTTTCTTCTTTGCTCTATCGGAAGCAGAACCAGGACCAATATCAGGCTTGGAATTACATCCAAGTTCTAGTCTCATTTTGTCCCTAGTTCCAGTCCTGATAGCTCTTTTTTTTTCCTCTTAGTCTTTTGTTCTGTCGGAGCTGGGTTCGGGTCTGAATCAAGACATTAAACTCCTCAAGGCTCCCAATCCACGTTCCATCCCGGACTTGACTCCGTCTTTCCCTTTGTTCCTTTTGTTCGATCATTTTCCTCTTTAGTTTTGTGTCTTGTGCCTTAGGTGTTTTCTTTTTCAGCCTTAGGAATTTTCCCTTTTGTTTTGGCAGGCCCGGAACTGAAATAGAAACTGAACTTGGAATTCCTTCCAAGTTTTGTTTTCTATTTCTTCCCTGGTCCTGGTTCCGCCTCTTTTGTTTCTTTCATCTCACGCATCTTTTTGTTTTGTTCTGGAAGATCCAGAACCGGAACTAGAACCGAACTCTAAAACTTTTCCAAGAGTTTCGGGTTCTAGTTTAGACACGACCCCGGTTCCACCAGTCTTTTTCCTTGTCTTTTTTGGTTGTCGTCAGGCAGGTTCGGAACAGAATCCAAACCTAAAACTTGAAAAATTTTCTGGTTCAGGTTTGGCCCTGATCCTGGTTCTTCCATGTCTGCTTGTTTTTCCCCAGTTCTGATCCTTTGGTCGTGGGGCGTGTTTTTCTTCCTTTCCCCCTTTTCTTTTTCATCCCTTTGTATGTTGTCGGAGGTGGGATCAAGATGGAATCCGAAACTGAAACTTTGAAGAAGTTTCCATTTCGGATTTATTTTTTCCCCCGCCCCCATTGTGTTCCACTCGGCATCAATTTCTTCTTGGTTCTGCCCCTGCTAGATTTTGAATAAAGGTGTCGTTTTTGGGTTGTATTTTGTCCCCATCCCGATTCCACCAGGATTCATCTAATTTTGCATCTCATCTCGGTCTCGGTCCTAATTTGGTTCCGCCTCCACCGATTTTAAAAGGTAAGTATGTTCTCAGTTAGGATTTGGTTCTGCCTCAACCGGAAGTAAGTCTATTCTTGCGAAATGTAATAAAATGAGAAGTGTTATGGGTAAGTTCGAGGATGATATTTTTATGTTTTAAAGGACTAATGGAGACCTTGTTTTGCATAATCCAGATGTGTGCATGATGATATGTCTTAAGGGTCTCAGTGAAAGTTTTGAGCTCGGTGTAAGGTCTCGCCAACTAAGCAAAGTCTCCTTGAAGGAAAATGGGTCTTGCCGATACAGAATGAGTTCGGGGAGAATGGAGAGGTTTGACATAAGGTTTCTCTGATCTAATAGGGTATCACCGACATGTTTTCTCCCTTTGGTGTAGTGTAATGCGCTCAATGAAAGGTTTCGCTGACCCAAAGATGTCTCGGCGGCAAGGCGTGAGTTCAGGGTGAGGTTTTCCCGACATGAAAAGTCTCCCCAATGTGGGTGTGCTCACCAAAAAAAGAGAGGCTCACTATGAGGTCTTACTGACTACCACATGTCATGCTAATAACTTGCAAAAGGACATATCTGGAGTAGGAAGAGGGCCGAAGGAAGAAAAAGGAAGTCGTGAGTCACAGGGACAGCTGGAGTCTACTGACAGGAGACGGCTCGAATTTAATGATGATATTTTAGGGCATTCAAGGTGGCTCTAATGAAGTTCGAGGATCAAAACAAAGGCACAAAAATAAATCTGGTAGTTGCACAAGATTTGTAGGTTTCATCCCCAGAACAATCCATCACCAATATGGACAACGGGGATGCATATTTAATGCAAAAGCAACTTTATCCCAAAAGATTTGAGCACCGACTCATCTAAGGAGGATATTTTGTAAACGCTAAAGCAGGGGATGACACATTATTTTTGATACACTCTGTATATAAGGCATTCTTTCCTCTTTGTAAATGTTAGAGGTGGAAGTGGCAGGAGTAGAGAGAACTTCTAGGGTTAGAAAAGTTAGAAGAAATTTTAGAATGCAGAGAGAAATAGAGAAAAGACAGAGGAGACAAAACTACATCCTGATTCTTTGTAATAGGAGATTCTTTGCGTTCTTAGTTAGGAGTTAGATTCAACATAGAAAGTAATGTATCTTTCCAGTTTCCTTAGCATAGATGGAAGCAGTCTGGAGACACAGGTTTTTTGTACACTAGTGATTGTGCCAGATTTGTAAATGTTGCTTATCTGTCTCACTAACAGTAGAAGCAACCAGATTCAAATCTACTTCATATTGAGTTTCAAAATGGTATTTATCTCAAGTTAATCATTTGATTTTGAAAGCTTTCAAGGAATGAAATCTTATTTTGTGTTTTTTTTAAATGGTAACTTATAATCAGTTGTTGAAATCAGCACTGTGAATGAATACAACTGTGTGTTAATCACAAGTTAATTTTTTTCTTCAGTTTTAGTTAGCAATTCCTTGAGAGGTGACAAGTCTGGTTAAGTTAGATGAATTATCATTCTTTAAAGTACCAAAACCTTGATCTATCTTTTTATGTTTCTTTAAAAACCCCAGTTAAAGTAGATTTAAATTCATGCTTGATCTTAGCACAATCCATAAGCCCAACACCAGCAGGCCCCTTGAACATTATAGTTCACATCAATCACTGAGGGAAATCAGCATAGTTGAGAATCAACTACAAAGACCTTGGGAGCTGAGACATCCATGTGTTGTCTTTCTCTTTTAGGAGAAAAAAATAGCAATATTTTGTTTGCATGTTGTTGTGCCATTTCGCTAGTCAACAAAAAGTGGCGCTAGAAGGAGGGCCCCGCTTGAGAAATTTTGGATCGTTGTGAGTTGGAGTGGGTTAGATCTTGGAAAACCCAGTTCTAATGGGTAGCCCTTTGTATACATCGAGACTTATCCATGAAATCCCTGGTCATCTATATGATAGGCTTCCTTTATTTTTCCCCAACACTGGACAAAATGCTTCTGAACATGTCAAAACTTGCAGGTGTATATTTGTTTTTCTCCAGATTCAACATCAAGATATCATCTGCTAGTTATTTGTCAAAACACTTCAAGGTACAACAAGGTAATTGTATGTTAATCTTCCACTAGAATCTATTTATTCATGGATATAATTAGAAATCTTATTCTTAGATCAGTTTGATCCTTATGCACTACACCCATTACATGAATTTGCAGCTACAAAAAGGATACCATTAGAACATATTTCTTAATTCAATCATAGATTCTTGTTTATGTATCAAAGAGTTCAATCTTTAGATTTGGTTGTTGATGATCATATACTGATAGAACATTATTATTGGGGTTTAAGCCCCTCATTTGCAACCAAAGTTAGATGTTGTGGTGAGGCTACATCTTTACATGATGCATTGAACAAAGCTCTCTTATTGTCACGATTTGGAGGTGACACTAGGAATTTAGATAACCAAACTCAAGATTATAATCCTCT
The DNA here is from genome assembly GCA_007258455.2 of Sequoia sempervirens. NCBI lineage: Eukaryota > Viridiplantae > Streptophyta > Pinopsida > Cupressales > Cupressaceae > Sequoia > Sequoia sempervirens. The sequence goes on from VDFB02000015.1 coordinate 546,032,423, forward strand.
TGTGCTTGCAAGCTATCATCATTTGCAGCCTTATGCTACTTCACCCACCATCCCTACCCAGGTGCAATCATTCTCACCAAGCAGCTACGACCTTCCTAAGGTTCCAAGCACCACATTTTTCAACACCCCACATCAGTTCAATCGCACACAAGACCACTGGGAGAACTCATTCTTGCAAAATTCAACCATAGAGTTAAGTACTCCACATCACAATGAAGTTGTATGTGAAACTTTTGATGAGCAAGTGTATAATTTTGATGACTTGTTTGGTACAAGGTATGAAATGGATGTAAATTTAGAGCATAATGAAAATCTTAAGATGGAATCTAGATTTGTTGAGGATGTTAGTACTAATTATTTCTTTGAAGGAGATGACCTGTATCAAGATGGGATTGCTGTTATGAGAAATCAACAATTCCTTCCAACAATTTGAAAAACTCTTCTGATCAAGATGAGAATCAGGGTGATGAGGAATGGGAAAAGGAACATGGTTCATGTTGGATTGATATCCCTCATATGCAAAATCTAATAAGGGATAAATTAGAAGAGCTGGAAGATCTGAAACTATCAGAACTTGTTGGGCCAAGTGGATGTAGGATACATCAAACTAATCAACACTCTTAGATGGATTGCCATGTCTTCCTAAGGATGGAGTTATATTTCAAGCAACTGATCACTATTGAAGGAATACTTACGAAGGATCCTTGGAGTACGTATCCCCTCAATGAAGAGGATGAAACCATTATCACACATGAGAATGGTAATCAATCCATCCAAGATAATGAGGGTAACTGTGTGAAGAGGTTTAATTCATCCCTATCTTTTGATGACCTGGATCCTTGCATTGAGATGGATTCAACAACTGATGAAACTCCTCTATCTAGTGAGGGATTGATAGAAGTGGAGAATGGATTCATCGATGCATTCATAGATTCCTTCATGATGGTGAATGAGGGAGAAACACACTTTGGTGGGTTAACACAAGAGAATGACTCTGTTGGTTTAAGTAGTGAATGGATTGAAACAGATAACACACTTCAAGATGAGATTGCCAATGAATCTTGTGGTCAAAGACAAGGACTCAAATGTACAAATGAAATCTTGAGGGAAGAATTTTGAGTAGATATGCAGATCAACCAAGTGTCCCCTAAAAAAACTCATGAGAGGGTAAATTTGGATGAAGCGGAGGAATGCCAAGAAAATGACCAAGAGGTTGTCTCAAAATTTGAATCTCTTCAATATGACGAAGAGAACGAGACCAGGGAGTATTTTCTTGATTCTGATTTTGTTTATTCAAATGGGTTGGTTGAAAAAGATCCTTGCTTCGCACCCATTAGTCAATTTGATCCTAATGTTGATACATTGGATGCTAAAAGGCATGTTCTTGTTGATGATGTGCAGGAATGTGAATTAAGAAGGTGTTTTCCTGGCTCTGACTCTGTGCATTCAAATGAGTTTCAAGAAAATACTTGTTCACCATGTGCCAGTATCCTTAACATCAATGGTGATAAGCTCAATGTAGATTCTCAAACCTTTGAGGGGGACATGTTTCAAGAAAGTGTTGAAAGTAAGACTTCATTTCAAGAAATCCAAAAACAATTTGACTCTATACAAGAGGTGAATACAAAGATGTTTGTTAGTGAATATCCCAACTGCAAGAAAAACCTTGTTTCAGTGGTGTTCCATGAGCTGAGACCCTGAGAGAGGTAGTTCATACAACACAAGTCTGCATCAGTAGTGGGGAATCTTCTGAATCAGGTGGTGTCCTTTCATTATCCTCTATGTTTCAATAATTTTCAATTTGATTATGGCATTAGGGATAGTAAAACCTTTTTGTGGGTAAATCATGACAAAACTAAGAACCCACAACTAATAATATTTCAAGCTTTATGTCCTCAGAACGAACTTATTTCCTATAAACTTTGTATTTCTAAGTATAAAGATAAATTTGCTAGGTTTAGAACTGTGCCTAGTAAGTTAAGATTGCTGCAAATTATGAAAAATAAGTCAAGTCAATGTACAAATTTATACGGTCTTGTGTTTATAAAGCTCAGCTTTGGAGTTAGTTTAGGGTTAGGATTGGTTAGTGTTAGTTTTTGGTTTAGTTATTTTTCTTTTTGTTCTTTTGTTTTCTTTTTCTTTGTATCCTCTTCTTTTCCTATTTGTAAGTAGTTTGTTCTTCTGCTTGTAAATAATCTTTGTGTGTAAATAACTCTGTTCTTTATGTGAATAATTTTCCGCTCTTTGTGTAAGTAATTTTCTCTTTTGTCTATAAATAGTTTGTTGTTTGTTTGTTTTTCCTTCCTTTCTATCTTTTTGTTTCCTTTGTTCTTTGGTGTCCATCTTGTTTTGTTCTTGTGGGTTGGTCTATTTCCTTCCATCTTGAAATGGTGGGTTGTTACCTGAAGCATACTTTGGTCGTTAGGACAGAAGTGGTTTAGATATTTTTAGGTTTGCTAATTGGGTGCTTTTTTCCTAAATTCTTTGTTTTATGCCCATGATCAACATGAGTTGTGGAAAGTCCTGGGAACAATGTGCAAAGTAAATAACCTTCATTAGCTCCCTTTGAATCTATCACAAACCACCAAGATCATCTCCTTTTGTAATGGTATATTTGTCCTAGGGTGATAATGTTGTAAGATTTGAGTGAAAAATCTAATTCCCAAGTGTTGTTAAGAGGTCCATGGTAGTTTTCAACCCAAATTAGATATTAAACATCTGACATATTGAGAAAAAAATTGAATGAAATATCTGAAACTTCAAGAGAAAAGAGAAAAAAAAAGACAACTATTTGAGGAGAAAAGAAGACTCAATATGAATGGGTGATTCTAGTATCTCTACTGGGGCTATGGATGTCTGATTGGCAGTGGAGCAATGTTGTGAGAAAACTAGAGGTATCTCCATCGGGGCTATGGATGCCTGACTAGCAGTGGAGCAATTCCTAGGATATCATTACACAACAGCTAAGGGGATCAACTTATGTAGCTCAAATCTTTCACATTGTTGTCCGAAAGATGAAGAAAACTTTGTAAAAGAGTGATACACAATTAAGCACACACATAGATTCAAGGTAGCCAGTGTTGATTTACATTTGAGATTCTAGCTTAACCTTGCTTGTTAAAACTGACCCAATTGGAGTTGTGATCATAAACCAGAGATTCTGGGTAGCTGAATCCTTCGATTTCTTGAAAATAGTTAAACCATTTTCCTAGCTAAGTCACCATTTGTTATGCCTTGCATAACCACCCCATTTTATTCTGGAACAAAATGGGTCCCCCTTGTTCTTTTATTTTCCTTCGGCCTTTGGCTTTCTACCTTAGGAATTTTTCATCTGTGCTCTGTCAGAAGCAGAACTGGGACCAATATCGAGCTTGGAAATACATCCAAGTTTTGGTCCTGATAGCTCTTTTTTTTTCCTCTTAGTCTTTTGTTCTGTTGAAGCTAGGTTCGAGTCCAAATTGGGACATTAAACTCTTCAAGGTTCCCAATCCGTGTTCCATCCCGGACCTGACTCCGCCTTTCCCTTTGTTCCTTTAGGTCGGTCATTTTCCTCCTTTTAGTTTTGTGTCCTGTGCCTTAGGTGTTTTCTTTTTCAGCCTTAGGAATTTTCCCTTTTGTTTTGGCAGACCCCGAACCAAAACGGAAACCGAACTTGGAATTCCTTCCAAGTTTTATTTTCTATTTCTTCCCCAGTCCTGGTTCCACCTCTTTTGTTTCTTTCATCTCGCATGTCTTTTTGTTTTGTTCTGGCGGACCCAGAACCAGAACTAGAACCAAACTCTAAAACTTTTCCAAGAGTTTTAGGTTCTAGTTCAAACCTAACCCTAGTTTTGCCAATCTTTTTCCATGTATTTTTTGACTGTCGTCGGAGGCAGGTTGAGAATAGAATCCGAACCTGAAACTTGAAAAAGTTTCTAGTTTGGGTTTGGCCATGGTCCCAGTTCTGCCATGTTCACTTGTTTTTCCCTGGTTTTGATCATTTGGTCATGGGGTGTATTTTTCTTCCTTTCCCCCTTTTCTTTTTCATCCCTTTGTATGTTGTCAAAGGCTGGATTGAGATGGAATTCAAAACTGAAACTTTGAAGAATTTTCCATTTCGAATTTAGTTTCGCCCCCACCCCCATTGTGTTCCACCCGGGATCGATTTTGCTCTGATCCCGCACACGTTTGTTTCCCTTTTTTCCTTTGTGTTTTCTTTTGTGGACATAGAGACAAAATGGGAGCTGAACTTGGAAATGTTGGTTATTTCCATGGTTAGTTCCCATCCGGACTCTGGTCCCGGTTCCGATTTCTTCTTGGTTTCGCCCCTGTCGACTTTTGAATAAAGGTGTCATTTCTGGGTCATTTTTTGTCCCGATCCCGATTCTGCTGGGATTCATCTAATTTTGCCTCTCATCTCGGTCCGGTCCTGATTTGGTTCCACCTCTGTCGGTTTTAAAAGGTAAGTATGTTCCCGGTTCAGATTTGATTCTTCCCCCACTAGAAAGTAAGTTTATTCTTGCGAAATGTAATAAAATGAGAAGTGTTATGGGTAAGTTATAAGATGATATTTTTATGATTTAAAGGACTAATGGAGACCTTGTTTTGCATAATCCATATGTGTGCATGAGGATATGTCTCAAGGGTCTCGGTGAAAGTTTTGACCTCGGTGTAAGGTCTCACCGACTAACCAAAATCTCCCCAAAGGAAAATGGGTCTTGCCAATACATAATGAGCTCAAGGAGAATGGAGAGGTTCAACATAAGGTTTTGTGGACCCGATAGGGTCTTGCCGACATGTTTTCTCCCTTCAGTGTAACAAATGCACTCGATGAAAGGTTTCGCCGACCCAGAGATGTCTCAACGTTAGGGCGTGAGTTTGGGGTGAGGCTTTCTCGACATGAAAAGTCTCCCCAATGTGGGTGTGCTCACCAAAGCAAGAGAGGCTTGTTGTGAGGTCTTATCGACTACCACATGTCACACCGATAACTTGCAGAAGGATAGATCTAGAACAGGAAGAGGGTTGAAGGAAGAAGAAGGAAGTTGTGAGTCACATGGATAGCTGGAGTCTACTGACGAGAGGCGGGTCGACATTAATGATGATATTTTAGGGCATTCAAGGTGGCTCCAATGAAGTTTGAGGATGGACACAAAGACACTGAAATAAATTTGGTAGTTGTAAAAGATCTGAAGGTTTCATCCCCAGAACAATCCATCACCAATATGGACAACGGGGATGCACATTTAATGCAAAATCAACTTTATCCCAAAAGATCTAAGAACCGACTCATCTGAGGAGGATATTTTGTAAACCCTAAAGTAGGGGATGACGCATTATTTTTGATACACTCTATATATAAGGCATTCTTGCCTCTTTGTAAAGGTTAGAGGTGGAAGTGGCAGGAGTAGAGAGAACTTCTAGGGTTAGAAAAGTTAGAAGAAATTTTAGAATGCAGAGAGAAATAGAGAAAAGATAGAGGAGACATAATTGCATCCTGATTCTTTGTAATAGGAGCTTCTTTTCCTTCTTAGTTAGGAGTTAGATTCAGCATAGAAAGTAATGTATCTTTCCAGTTTCCTTAGCATAGATGGAAGCAATCTGGAGACACAGGTTTTCTTTACACTGGTGATTGTGCTAGATTTGTAAATGTTGCTTATCTGTCTCACTAACAGTAGAAGCAACCAGATTCAAATCTACTTCATATTGAGTTTCAAAATGGTATTTATCTTAAGTTAATCATTTGATTTTGAAAGCTTTCAAGGAATGAAATCTTATTTTTTGTTTTTTTTAAATGGTAACTTATAATCAGTTGTTGAAATCAGCACTGTGACTGAATGCAACTGTGTGTTAATCACAAGTTAATTTTGTTCTTCAGTTTTAGTTAGCAATTCCTTGAGAGGTAACAAGTCTGGTTAAGTTAGATGAATTATCATTCTTTAAAGTACCAAAACCTTGATCTATCTTTTTATGTTTCTTTAAAAACCCCAATTAAAGTAGGTTTAAATTCATGCTTGATCTTAGCACAATCCATAAGCCCAACACCAGCAGGCCCCTTGAACATTATAATTCACATCAATCACTGAGGGAAATCAGCATAGTTGAGAACCAACTACAAAGACCTTGGGAGTTGAGACATCCATGTGTTGTCTCTCTTTCAGGAGAAACAAAATAGCAATATCTTGTTTGCATGTTGTTGTGCCATTTCACCAGTCAACAATGTTATTGATGAAGTTGAAAATTCTAATACTTATTCTAGATATTAGTTGATTGGTACACTAACTTTATTTGAAATGAGAAAACTTGGTTTGAAAAATGGTACAAAAGTAGAGACTATTTTCAAGGCTATAAAATCAGAAAAGACTGAAGATTCAAATAGAGAAGATCTTGATGATATGGAAGCTAACTTTGTAAGAAGGATGAAAAAGGGAACCAGTAAGTAGAAAAGTAAACTACCTTTGAAATGTTCTAGCTATGGAAATGTAGGTCATTATGCTTCAAGATGTCCAAATAAAGCTTTGAACAATAAAAGTAAGGATATTAAAGGAAAGATGATTAAAAGAAGTTACTATTTAAAAGAAGATGTTGGTATTTTTGATGATAAATCTAATCATTGAGATGTAGATGAAAATGAATGCTTGTTCTTGGCTATAAAATATTAATCTAATTCTACTAATTATGAAATCTGTGTGAAGTGTTCCAGAGAAGAAGGATAATATTGAAGGTACTTTGATTTCTTCTTTTGATGCTAAATATGATAAAAACTACTCAGTTGCTAATAGTGGCTGCTCTAATCGCATGGCCAGAGATAAAAGTAAGTTTGTTAAACTTGAAAATTATGATGGAGGATTAGTTAAATTTCCAAGGATATGATTCAGGAGCTAAGATTTGTGAAATAGGTTCAAAAAAATTTGATGGAAAGTGATGAGTCTAGTTTATGGTCTAATTTTGGGTAGAATTTATGTTTTTTTGTTGAAGTTATCATGGACCTTGACGTTAAATGGTGATATTCTTTATGATATTTCCTCAAACTATATAAATTGGGCCTAATATTATTTCTACAAATCTTTAATAACATTGGCATGTTATATGGACTATCTATATTAATTATGCATGTGGTTAATGAATGTTCTTTAAGGTAGTTATAAATATGTAATTATTGTGCATGCTAACATTGCCATGAAAATATAATTTGAGGATACTAAATTGAGAAAGACACCGCTAGCTAGGTATGCACAATAATGTCTAGCAAGGGAATCGTTAAAAAGTAAAAGGAGGTCGATGGAAGGAGATTCCCATGAATGTAACCACCTTGTAGTGGACTTTAATATTGTTGAGAAAATATTGGTGTTACTATTGTACTATATCTACGAGCACATCTAACCAAATTCCATGCACGCATAACCACTTCTCCATTTTCTCTACTTTCCCTAAAGTGGTGTCCTCCCAATTTGTGGAGTTGACCTCCTTTCCTATTTGGTAGTATAAATAAGGATCATATTCTCCTTCTCAAGGGGTTGTGTGATCTGATATTGTACTTGCATTCTTAGTTTTTAGTGATACATTTACACTGCTCTATTGTACTCATGTTTCCTGATGAATAAAATGAAGTTTTGAGTTTGTGCATCTAATTTTTGATTAGTAGTAGAGGATAATCATCCAAGGGGGCCCACTTGGTGAGAAATATTTCCTTTAGCTTAGTTTAGCAGAGTTATTACTTTTTGTTTAGTAGTTAGTTAAGAATTTGGCACTAACTATTCCTGCAGCCACTAGAATTCCAATATGTGTTTATTCCTATAGCCAAAGCAGACAGAGTAGTTTCCTATTTGTTTGCTCAAATTTTTATTTTTTCATGCATTTCAACTTAGTATAGTTGTTGGTTGATGTTCATCATTTCTGTTATTCCTTTCCAAGCAATTTACTTTCAGCATTGTGTCTTTCTTAGTTGTAAAATGAAAATGGCTACTTTGAGTTCTTAATGCACATACTTTGCTAACCCATTTCAAGTTCACATCCCTAGGTTGACAAGTTAAATGAACCTTCATGATGATTGAATAGCTATTCAGTTTAGATGTCCAATCTTTGAATCACAGTTGTAAGAACTTAGTTGTTAAATCATTGTAGGAGGCCAACATTTTTGGCATTGTTTCCAAGGATGGTGTCAAACTAGGGAAGTTCTTTGGAGTCAATGGTATTTTTTCTTGTTGTAATATTTTTGAAAATTGTTCTTAGTGTACCCCTCTTTTAGGAAGTAATTCAACCCCCTTATTTTTTACCAATTCTTTGTGTGAGCTGGCTAATAGTGAGTTGATATTGCATGCATAGAAGGACATGAGATGATTATGGGAGATTCCTTCCTAATAATCCTAATCCATTCCAACTAGTTGAATATTAGAACTTGATAAGAGAAGAAGAAGAAGATACACACCCCTTTGCTGATGTATTTCCTAATCTGACTAGCTTTGAAGTTTCCTCTGAAGACCAAAATCAGCTTGAGAATCCCTTTTCTTTCAAACTACATCAAGTAGGCATGGGCGATGGAAATAGAAAAAGACCTAACCAACTGGATTTTATTTTCCCCATTTTCCATCAGAATGAAGTTGACAACATAAAAAACATCCCTACTTCATCATTCCCCAAGTTTTATGGACTTGTCATGGAAGATCTCGATACCTTCTTGTTTGAGTTTGACATACTCTACAAGAGTTGTGACTATACCACTAATGCCAATAGGCTTAAGCTATTTCCTACCACTCTGAAAGAAGTTTCATTAAGATGGTTTATGAGCCTAGGCAGAGATATTGTGGAAACTTGGGAGGACATGAAGACAAAATTCCTTGAGAAACACAAGGAGTATTGTAGGAGTAGTGACATGAGAGGAGGTGACATTTTTAGGATGCAACAAAAGGAAGATGAGAGCCTAGAGGATTATATTGCAAGGTTTCTATTTTTCCTACAAAAATCTCCACACCATACACTTAATGAAGACTCACATAAGTTTCTTTTCCTGAGAGGAATTAATAATAGCTAGACTAATGCCTTCGACCTGATGGGAGGAGGAGATATCTCCCAAGTTCCTTGGGAGGATATCAAGAAAATATGCTAGAACCATTCTAGGGTAGCTTCAAAGAAAGGGAGAGCTTACTAATCTTCCATGGGTAATTCATCTACTAGTGTAGTTTCAAGAATGGAGATTACTCATTTGTTGGCAGACTTCAAGCAAGACATTATAAACAATCTCGCTACTCAGCTGGATACACTTCAGGCCAAGAAGAAACAAGAGGAGGTAGAGGCAATGTTGGAAAAGTATTTCCCCCATTGTAGATAAAAGAAGAAGGAATGTAGATGCAAGATGGTAGCTAATATTGAGATTAATTAGATTCCACCTAAGTTCAAACCAATTCAAATTGAAGAAGATCAAGTCTACTATGTTGCACAAAGGATGCCTTGGGCTCCAATACAAAGTATCCACTAGATCCACTCTCTTATGTTGGGCCATATTTCAATTCCTATTCATCTGGTAACCAATGAAAACCCCCATATCCATCTAGATATGGAGGATGTCCACCATAGCCTTGGGGTAATCCTCAAAATGCTTGGACTAATCATCAAAACTCTCCACCCTAGTGACAACAATCTCAGGGGAATTGGCAAAAATTTCAAGGGCATTGGTAGCCACCTTGAGGAAATTGGTAGCAAACAAATCAATTGAGGGGAGGACAAAAATGGCCTATCCAAACAACTAGTTACATGTAGCCACCTTCTCAGCCCTAGCATCCTGCTATAATGTTTCCACCTACTAATTCAAGCTCAAATCCACATAAACCTACTTAGCTACCAACTCACCCCACACCCAATCCAAATAAAAAACCACAACAACAACTTGTATACACTGCTAATTTAAACCAATTCCCTGCATATGTTGTGAGTGTAAGTGACATCCACTTGCATTTATGAACTACTTTACCAGCCCCTTCCAAGCCCATTATCACTAAGCTTCCTATGGAAGAGGAAGAGGAACCTCTGAATGATCCCATTCAACCAAGTGCACCTAATCCAAGTCAAGCAAACTAAACAAGAACCACCATTTCCTTAGAGATTCGAAGTTGCCAAGAAGAAGGAAGAAAAGGAGGACACAACCTTTGACAACTTGAATTAGTTGAAACATATATGTATCTAGATACCTCTATTTCAGGCCATAAAGGATGTCCCAATCTATGGCAAGGCAATCAAAGAAGCATGCCTCAGGAAGTCAAGAAGGAAGAAGAAAGACCCCACTACTGTTCATGTGGTGGAACAACTAGCTAACATTATGCTTGGGAAAGTGACTATCCCTAAGTACAATGGACCAGGTAGTCCTATGGTAGCAGTTGTTATAAATGAGATTCAAATAAAGAATGCTCTCAATGATTTAGGGGCAACAATAAATGTAATGAATAAGGACATCTTGCAGCAACTAAACGTTGCAAGCATGAGATATACTCCTATTGTCTTGCAACTTGTTGATAGTTCTATTGTAAGCCTGATGGTATAGTGGAGGACCTTGTGGTAATTCTAGATTCCTGGGAGCACCCAACTAACTTCATAATTCTTTCTCCTAAAGCTACACTAGGTAGGTATCCCATTATTCTTGGAAGGCCATGGTTAGCAACTGCAAATGCATATATTGGATGTCGGTTAGGTCATATGACTATTTATGATGGGAAGAGCATAAAAAATTTTGTTCTTTATCCTCCTACTCAACCATCCCATGATGAGAATAATCCTGTATGGCCACATGTTGGTGAAGAGGCTAAGGAAGTTAATTATGTGGCACAAATAATGATGCTAGGAATAATCTCCTTCATGTAGCTTCAAGATGAAGATGAATTATTGGCTAACATCATTCAAAACCATTGTGAAGTGGAGGAAACATCATCTTCTCATTTTGTTGCTCCATTCAAGACACTTCTGCCTACTTTTCTTGCAACCATTGTTCTTGTAGATGTTCTTCCTATAGCCAGACTTCCTACAGCAACAGGTATGTCCCATACATTTCTACCATATGAACTCAAGGTACTATGTGTTAATGAAGCAACTATGATAGATTCGACTACACAAGTGCAGGTGTCAGAAGGAAAATATATGAATGTTAACAACAAACTAAGTGAAAAACAACAATTGTTATTGGAAAACTTATTAAGGACCCACCAACATACATTTGTGTAGGACTATCATGAGATGAAGGGATTGGACCCAAAGTTTTTCACTCATAGAATTTACATCAGAGATGAGTGCACCCTAATGAGGCAGCCATAAAGAAGAATAACCTTGCATTGAGAGAAATTGTAAAAGGAGAACTGTAGAAATTATTAGATGTGGGATTTATCTACCCCATTTCAAATACCAGTGGGTGTCTCCATTAGTGATTATGCCTAAAAAAGGAGGGAAATGGAAAGTTTGTGTTGATTATAGGAAACTTAATGCTACCACCAAAAAGGACCATTTTCCCTTACCTTTCATAGATCAAGTTTTGGACTCACTTCCAAGAAAGCAACACTTTTCTTTTCTATATGGGTTCAGTGGCTAGAACCAAATCCAAATTGCACCAAAGGACTAAAATAATACCACCTTTACCTCTCCATGGGGGACCTATGCTTACTCAGTACTCACATTTGGCTTATGCAATGCACCTACAACTTTTCATAGGGCAGCCATTAGCATATTTTCAGACATTTCTCATGATTGCATGGAAATTTATATGGATGATTTCACCACCTATTGTGCTGATTTCAATGAAGCATTGGAGAATCTTAGGAAAGTCCTATAGAGATGTGAAGATCACAATCTCTCTTTAAACAGTGAAAAGTGCTTCATGATGATGTAGGAAGGTGTAGTTCTTGGACACTACATCTCTCACAAAATAATTCAAGTAGACCTTGCAAAGATTGAGGTGATCACAAATCTTCCCACACCTATAAAACAAAAGGATGTTAGGAGTTTCTTGGGAGATGCAAGATATTATAGGTGTTTCATCAAGGATTTTAGCAAAATAGAAACACCATTGTATACTCTCCTCACTAAAGATGTTAAATTCTAGCGGACTCAAGATTGTGACAAGGCATTTTCTGATTTGAAGGTAGCCTTGACTTATGCTCCTATACTCAAAGGACCTAATTGGGAGCTTCCTTTTCACATCCATAAAAATGCATCAAATTATGCCATAGGAGGAGTCTTAGGACAAAAATAAGGAGCTATTGAAAATTCCATTTATTTTGTTAGAAAATATTTGTAGGGAGTTGAATTCAACTATACAGTGACAAAAAAAGAAATGTTGGCAGTGATTTATGCCCTAAACAAATTCAGTCATTACATAATAGGTTACCAAATCTTTCTGCACATTGATCATGCATCCATTGTATATCTCATGAATAAACCTATGATCTCTGGTAGACTAGCAAGATGGTTATTTTTGATGTAGGAGTTTGACATAACCATTGTGGATAAACCAAGGCCAATGTTGCAAATTTTCTTTCAAAACTGACTACATCAGGGGATAATCAGGCTATAGATGACTCTTTTCCTGATGAGAATCTATTCTCCGTCAGTGTATAAACACCCTGATATGCTAACATAGCTAACTATCTGGTCACAAGTAGAGTTCCTCCTCACTTCTCTCCAAAAGAGAGAAGGGCACTCATTAAAAAATATTTTCCTTTCTCATGGATTGCTAGATGTTTGTTTTATATTGGACTAGACCATGTCATGAGGAGATGTGTGAGAGAAGATGAGACATATGAAATTTTGCATGCATGCCACAAGGAACCATGTGGAGAACATTTTGCAGCCAAGAAAACAACAATGAACATTTTGAACACATGATATTACTAGCCAACACTCCACAAAGATGCAGGAAGGTATACAAGAAAATGTGATCGATGCCAAAGGATGGGTAGACCAACCAAATCTGATGAGATACCACTTTTCCCTTAGGTAGTAATCACTCCATTTGACAAATGGGGACTAGATTTTGTAGAACCCATTGATCCTCCATCAAATGGTAAGTCTTATATCTTAGTTTGCAATGATTATGTAACTAAGTGAGTAGAAGTTAAGGCCATGAAGCATGTAAGAGATAGCAAGGTTGAATAATTTCTTTATGAGGATATTTTCACAAGGTATGGAGTTCCAAGAGAGATAGTGACTAATCAAGGGACTCAATTCACATCAACCCTTGTTGTAACACTAGTTAATGAGTACAACATAAGACATAGGAAGTATACTCCTTATCATCCCCAAGCCAATGGCCAAGTTGAGGTGACCAACAAAGAAATTGAAGTTATTCTAACCAAAATAGTAGCTATCCACAGGAAGGATTTGTAAACAAATTACTAGAAGTTGTTTGGGTCTACAGAACTACTTAGAAAACAACTACAGGCTTCACTCCATTGTAGTTGTTTGGAAAGACAACCATGATTCCCATTGAATTTGAACATAAGACTCTTAGGACTGTAGTAGACTTGGGGATGGATATCTTTGAGGCAAAAAGAGAAAGAAT
>VDFB02000015.1:546046035-546320097 GCA_007258455.2 Sequoia sempervirens
AACATTTCTCAATGGTGACCTTGAAGAAGAAATCTATATGTCCCAGCCTAAGCACTTTGTTGAGAAAGGTAAAGAAAAACTGGTATGCAAATTAAAGAAGTCTTTGTATGGGTTAAAGCAGTCACCTAGAATGTGGTACCAAAAAATTGATATTTTTGTATTGTCTTTGGGATTTGTGAGATCAAAATCTGATCACTGCATATATTATAAAGTTGAAAGTGATCAAGTACTTGTTATTGCTCTTTATGTTGATGATATGTTGTTCATAGGAAATAGCAAGCTAATGATTTTTGATCTTAAGTCTCAGTTGTCTGCTAAGTTAAAAATGAAGGATCTTGGTGTAGCAAGGTATATTTTGGGGATGGAGATAACTAGGGACAGGAAGAATAAAAAGCTTTGGCTCAGTTAGAGTAAGTATATCAGGACTGTTCTTGAGAGATTTTGTATGAATGATTGCAACCAGTTAGTTGTTCCAGTCATGCAAGGAATGAAGCTATCTATTGAGGACTATCCAAAATCTCCTACTGAGATGGAGGACATGACTAGTGTGCCCTATTCTAGTGCTATAGGAAATCTTATGTATGCAATGGTCTGTACAATGCCAGACATTGCCCAAGCACTGAGAGTACTTAGTCGATTTACGGCTAATCTAGGAAGAATACATTAGGATGTTGTGAAGAGGGTGTTTAGGTATTTGAAGGGAACTTCAGATTTTTCTTTGTGTTACCATGGGAACTTGGTTGAATGAAAGAGGACTCTCAACATTCGTGGTTATGTAAATTCTGATTGGGTAGGGGACATTGATAGTAGGAGATCCACCAGTGGATACATTTTCATGATGAATGGTGGTGCGGTGAGTTGGATGAGCAAGCGACAAGCTATAGTTGCTTTGTCCACTACAGAGGCTGAATCCATGGCAGCTACTCATGCTTGTAAAGAAGTTGTATGGTTGAAACATTTGTGTTCTAACATTGGTTTTAATGCAGGGGAAATAACTATTTTATGTGATAGTCAAAGTGCAATTTGTCTGGCAAAGAACCCTACTTTCCATGCTAGGATGAAACATATTGATGTACAGTACCACTTTGTATGAGATATGGTTGAGGATGGAAAGGTCAGTTTGGAAAAAGTTGATACTCTGGAGAATGTTGTAGATGCATTGACGAAGCCAGCGAGCATAGACAAGTTCAGGTGGTGTGCCAGTTCAATGGGCCTTAGTGCCCATGATTTTTAGTAAGTATTATTTGTGCTCTGGAGGTGCCTGTATGATCTTCGTCAAGTGGGAGATTGTTGGAAATATGTGCCTCAAAAAATGTAGGCTGGAACCTCCATTAGAGCCAAGTCGGTGTGACATCTTCATTGTCTGGTCGACTAGCAGTTTGATTCATCATGTTTTGCATAGGTCGCTATGACCTTGCAAGAGTCTTTCTGAACGGTTACTGTGGAGTCTATCACTATGACAAGGAGTACTCGTTATGACCTCATAGTGCTCAAGAGACCTCTGGCTGATAGGCCATTCAATTGTAAATCAGAGAGACTCATGGTGACTGGGGTTTCAGAGTGACTTCAACACTCAGGGAGAAGTCTTAGCGAATAGTGAATGTCTTACCGACAGGAATTCATATGTTGTCTTTACCGTAACAAAGAGTCTCGGAGAAAGGTATTAGTGATAGATGAAAGTCATGCCGACAGGGACACACTCGGGAGTCATCGATGTAACACTAAGCTTCGTTATGAAGTCCGGGCAAAAACTAATGTCTTGCCAATAGCTGATGGCTATCGGGGTAACTCTTGGTCCCGGGAAGATGTCTTAGCAAATGTTGAATGTCTCACTGACAGGAGCATCTTGTGGGATCTTCAGTATAACTCTTGGTGATAGATGAAGCTTCCGAGATAAGTCATAGAGCTCGGTGAGAAGTCTTAGCGAGAGCTACATGTCTCACCAACATTGTTTTATGTTGGAGTCTTCAGGGTATCATATGGAGATCGCTATGTTCTCTCAGCGAAGGGAAATGTCTTGGCAATAGGTGAACACTTTGAGGTAACGTTTATGTCTCGAAGAAAACTCTCGGTGTAAGATGTGTCTTACCAAATTCTACTTTCTGCTCAGTATGTTTGGGGACTTCGGTATAGCCTTGAGTGACTCGCTATGATCTCCTGGTGAATCTGATAGGTCTAGGCGACTGCTTGATGACTTAGTGTAACTCATGGAGCTCAATAGAACGTCTTAGAGATAACAGATTCTCTTGGAAACATTGATATGAAGTCTATGTGGCATCGGCAAGACATTGTTAGTGTCCCACCGAGATGCTAGTACATTGCGAATTCTATTGACCGAGTAAGACCGTCCTATGTGGAGTCTCATGGACGAATCAGAGGAGCCGAATTGGAATTGTTGGGAGTCTGTTCATTGTGACTGTTCTGTGAGGAAGCTCGATGGAAATGGAACAATAGAGATATACTCTGTGATTGCAGATTGTAATTGGTTGGTTGGTTGGTTTGATCAATAGTGGAGTGTGAAGAGTTTGAACAGTATCAATCTGAATCGATTCTAAAAAGACTATAAATAGAAAAGGTTCTTGTGCAATATTGTTAATGGTGAATGCTGTTGTAAATCAAACACTGGAAAGATAAGTCTGAAAATTGTATGTAATCCTTATTACTGTAATACAAAGTGATTTCTCTTTGTAAGAATTGGCTATGAAGGTAGCCACCCAAGATCTAGAGGCCTAATAGAAAGCACAAGAAAAAGAGAGATAGAATATGACAAGAATAAACTGTATTCAATGTCAATAATATGAGAGGATTTTTTACAATGAGACCCCTTGGTTATATAGCCAAGGTGATAACATAGAAGGGCATAAGATTATGACAAGTGTTGTAATCTTATGACATGAGACAACAATGAAAAGTTATCACTCCATCTAAAGTGGAAAAGGATAATGTGATAATCTCCACAAAAGGTGGAGAGATAATCACATGATGTGTCCACAAAAGGTGGAAGTGATGTGGTATGAGATGTCAACTCCACCAAAGGTGGAAAATCTCCAACAACCTCCTATGTGGTCCCTAAGTAAACTTAACTAAGGTGTAATTATGACCTAGGACAAGGTACAAGATATTTAATTACACCAACACTCTTGGTGTGGTGGGTTTTTCTCCCGTAAGGGTTTTCCCACGTATATCTAGTGTTTTTGTGTGATTGTCAAACTCTGTTTCTATAATCTATTTCATAGTGCATCTTAACTTGACTGTAATTATAAATTTTAAAGTGTATCTGCATTCTTTTCTAAGGTATTGATGACTAGGAAAATTGTTTTTCACATCTAATTTTCCTTACAGATATCGTAGTTGGAGACACACCCTCTACTACAAGTGAATACAAAGGGACACCATTAAGCACAAGCGAATATGGAGGGACACCATCTACCACAAGTGAGTATGGTTGGACACCACCCACCACATATGAAGTTGAGAGTAGATCATCACTTGGAGTTAAGGAACAAGGTATTCCATCATCCCCACATGACCCTCAAGGTATGTCTTCTATTCCACCCTCGATCAAAGGTACACAATCTACCCCACCTCAATTCAATATTGATGAAATTGCTAATGTTGAGATGTATGTACCTAAGAGAAGACCACCTAGAATTTTGCATAGAAAGCCAATTTTTTTGATTAATATTGATGAGAATATTTTGTAGCACATGGAAGGTAAGATTCCAGAACGAACTTGTAGAAGATATGCTGATAAGATTTGGAAAATGTTGTTTGGAAGGCTAAATGAGACTGCAAGATGTCAACTATTTGTTCAAATGATGTGGGGTTTAAATTACAAAAACATCATGAAGAATCTTGGGTTCGAAACATGGAACGCATCAAGTGAAAACACTATTGTGAAGAATCTAATGGATGCTTATGACAGTGTGGGTAAGACCTCATGCTCAAAGGATATTAATGTCACCCGACGTGTCATTACATCGAGTTTGGTAAGCTATCAAACAAAGAGATCTCGCCTCATTAAAAAAACAAGTGAACAAATGAGAATTAGTAGAAAAACTTTATCAAAAGCCGTTCAAAGGCGGCAAAGAATTGAGGGCACCGATTCAAATGAATTATGGGTATTCTTGGGGAGACTGCCACACAAAGATAAAAAAGTTGTTGAAGCATTGAGAACAGTAATTGAAGATTATTGGAAGAATAATACAAGGCCATCTCTGAATCAAAGGGATGTCGTTAGAAGGAGAACCAGTAGTTGAAACTATGAACCACATCCAAAGCATTTTTTGGATACAAATCAAATCCAATTTTTTCATAAATTTCAAAATTCTTATCCTCAAATTAGTATTTCTCAAAGATTTTTTGAAATGATTAAACCTTTTTATGTTAAGATAAATCACACACACACACTACTTGTTGTTGTAAACTACATATTGAATTCTCTAACCATTATGATGTTTATCATTCTATATGTTTAGATTTGCATACTAATGACGTTTTGTAGGATTTTGGCATAGAAGCCCCACCAAAATCTTCAAGAGAGTTCTTATCAAAAAATTTATGTGAAATAGAGGATGGCCGAATATTCTATAGGACAACATGCTTGGATGGTTCATGAGAGCGTTGCGATGGATTGCAACGAATGCTAGTATGTCAACATATGGAAAGCACATATGAGGTGGGACAAAAACTGGTAGAGTTTGAGAAGTATAAAATAGTGGCATATGCTACAAAAGATGGTTCTGAAGCAAAAAGGTGTGAGTTGGTTATTCAGAAGATTCCAGTGTATCAGTTCATGTCCATGTTTTGTGAGAATGTAGTGTATGAGTATGCAAGGCATACCCATAGAGCCCAATGGCTGGAAACAAAATTCAAGCAATGCAAGGATACCTTTCCACTTGGCAGCATAGTATGAGTGGTTGACTTTGTAGAGAACTACACTCTACAGCCACAACATGAGGTACAGTCACAGTATTACAACTCCACACAAGTTTCGATATTTGTGCACATAGCATTCATACATGTAGCTAAAAGTACAGAGGACGAAAGGAAGGTATTGAGGGAGTATCACTTTTATATTAGTGATGATCGCAAGCATTCTCCAGAGTTCGTGCAAGGTTGCTTCTAGATGTTCTACAATCATTTGGCTTAGAGGGGCAATTCATACGATTGGCATATAATATGGTTAGATAATTGTGCAACATAGTTCAAGAACGTGTGCATGTTCTACTGGTTGTGCAGGATGCATCTCACTACACATGTTCAACATATGTGGAACTTTTGTGAGGCCAGACATGGAAAGGGGGAGCATGATGGTGCAGGAGCATGGGTGAAAAGAGCATTAGCACGAGAAGAGTTAAAGTATAAAGATAGTGCATATTTGACAGATGCAAGATCAATCGTCGAGTGGTGTAATGGTTCGATGGGTCCAGGTAATGAAGGTACATCTTTAGTTCATATATTTTTTTGGTTGATGGATGATACTAACATTGAACCATATGAGGATTGTTGTATAGTAACAGGATCGAGTGAGTTGCACTCTTTCCTTAGGTCAAATGCAGGTTCATGGAGTATCAATACACGTAAGATGGCATGCTTTTGTTCTTCATGTACAATGCAGGTCTAGAATGATTGTGAGTCAGGGGAGTGGGTTGAAAAATGGTTGACAAGTCATCTTAGCCCACTTCACATGTATCGCCCTTCGATGGCATTGGAACTAACACAAATGGAATCATCGGTCAACTTTGACCATGTATCAGATCTAGTTCAACTAGGTAATATATCTACTTGCTTAGTATTCGAAATTCCATATTGTTATCTTACTTTGTACTATATTCATAATGTTGACTAATTTCAAGAGATATGTCACACATATAAATGCAGGGCATGTTTATGCAGTTATTGCAGATGAAGACAACAAAGAGGGTACATACTATTACTTGTGTTGTGTTAAGGCAAAAAAGAAATTGGAATCCCCAATTATAGATGGAGAAAACATTGAATACCCTATAGGATCAGTTGTTGTTACTAGAATGTGGCTAAGAAGGTACACATAAGAGTGTTAAACATTGGTTGTTTGAGGAATTTGACACTCATCGTAAGATTCTTCATTACTCAAACCTTGTCGTGGCATCCAATGTTCATTTGAGAAAATATCAGGGTAGACCTTTGAAAAAGACCTTGTGGAAGGTCTTTGAGTCTGACCATGAGGGAATACTTGACACAATAAAGAGTAGAGCAGACCCGGATGGTTCATTAGATTAATTTATAAGTATATGCAAAATGGTGTTTTAAGTCAATCTAGGTTGGTAGGATATGAGGTTGCAATGTCATGTTAGCATGTTGTCAATTTTGTCTAATGAAGCCTTGAATGGCCTAAATGTGAAAATATATGTAAATTTGTAATGTAAGGGTCAAGATGATGTAATTAGACCATCATAAGGTCACTATTTTAGGTATGGAGTCATTTACATCAATATGTCAATGTAATGTTGTGAAACCAAAAGTTATCATTTTGCAAATACTTAGAAGTTGAAGGGTCACACTTGTAAAAGAAGTTCAAAAGTGGTTGTAATCAGTTGAGGAGGTTGATATGCCTTCAAAAAGGCCTTGTGAACATTGTATGTTGTTGGAAATCATACTTTTGAAAGCAAGAGCACCAGCTCCATCTTTTCAACACTTGAACCCTTGTGGTTTCTATTATTTGGTCATTTTATCATTTAGAGTGTTCTTAGATGGTTTGAGGTCATTCTATTTCATTTAATAAGGATTCAATACCATTTTTATATGTATTAGGTCAATTGAGTCATGATGTAAAGAAGTTGATCAATAAGGGGATTCATGTGGTGAACCTTGTAATTTAAGTGTTTTAGGGTTATTTGTGTTAAATAAGAGATTTATAGACCATTTATCATGTAATAGGAATTTTTACACTAGGAATGGTCCTCTTTTGCACCCAAATACGTAGAATCGCTTTGACCTACATTCAACCAGATCGATCCCTTAAGGGTCCAAAGGGAAAAATGCCTACAAACTTTAGCATGCGGTTACTCGAACATCATGACACTTAGAAAATTATCATCTGATCTTATGGGATCATGTTGGGCTCCTCTACAATAACCTTTCTCAATTTTTGTTATCTCGGAGTGGTTTTCCCATAGTCTCTAATTTTCAGTTCATGGAAAAAGTGTCAAATGGAAGCAGTGGAAAGTTGTAAAGTGGTGAAATTTTTGTTCTGCAACTCGTGTGACTAAACGAACTATTCAAAGGTGTATGAATAGGAATTTTTACACTAGGAATGGTCCTCTTTCATACCCAAACACGTGGAATTGCTCCAAGCTATGTTCAACCGAATTGATCCCTTAAGGGTCCAAAGGGAAAAATGCCTGCAAACTTCAGCATGACGTTAGTCAGACACCGCGATGCTTAGATACTTCCAATCTGATCCTATGGGATCATGTTGGGCCCCTCTACAATAACCTATCTTGGTTTTCATTATATCACAGTGGTTTTCTTGTAGTCTCCAATTTTCAGTTGATAGAAAAAGTGTCAAATGGAAGCAGTGGAAAGTTGCAAAGTGGTGCAATTTTCGTTCTGCAATTCGTGTGACCAAACAGACTATTCCAACGCGTCTGAATAGGAATTTTTACTCTAGGAATTCTCATCTTTTGCACACAAACACGTAGAATCACTCCGAGCTACTTTCAACCAGATTGATCCCTTAAGGGTCCAAAGGGAAAAATGCCTGCAAAATTCAACATGAGGTTACTCGGACACCGTGATGCTTAGAAAATTCCCATCTAATCCTATGGGATTATGTTGGGCACCTCTACAATAATATCTCTCAGTTTTTGTTATCTTGGAGTGCTTTTCCCGTAGTCTCCAGTTTTCAGTTGATGGAAAAAGTGTCAAATGGAAGTAGTGGAAAGTTGCAAAGTGGTGCAATTTTTGTTCTGCAACTCGTGTGCCCAAAAAAAATATTCCAACGTTTCTAAATAGGCATGTTTACGCTAGGCATGGTCCTCTTTCATACCCAAACACACGGAATCACTCCGAGATAAGTTCAATCAGATCGATCCGTTAAGGGTCCAAAGGGAAAAATGCCTGCAAAATTTAGCATGAGGTTACTCAGACACCGTCATGGTTAAAAACTTCCTGTATGATCCTATGGAATCATGTTGGGCCCCTCTACAATAACCTCTCTCAGTTTTCGTTATCTCAGAGTTTTTTTCTCGTGGTGTCCATATTTCAATTGATGGAAAAATTGTCAAATGGAAGTAGTGGATAGTTGCAAAGTGGTGCAATTTTCGTTCTGCAACTCGTGTGACCAAACAGACTGTTCCAATGCATCTGAATAGGCATGGTCCTCTTTCGTACCCCAACATGTGGAATCGCTCTAAACTACGTTCAACTAGATTGATCCCTTAAGGGTCCAAAGGTAAAAATGGCTGCAAACTTCAGCATGAGGTTACCAGGACACCGTGATGCTTAGAAACTTCTTGTCTGATCCTATGGGATCGCGTTCGACCCCTCTACAATAACCTCTCTTGGTTTACATTATTTTGGAGTGACCAAAAAAACTATTCCAATGCATCTAAATAGGCATATTTACACTCCTCTTTTGCACCCAAACACGCGGAATCGCTCCAAGCTATGTTCAACTGGATTGATCCCTTAAGGGTCCATAGGGAAAAATCATTGCAAACTTCAGCATGAGGTTACTCAGACACCGTGATGCTTAGAAAATTCTCATCTGATCCCATGGGATTGCATTGAGCCCCTCTACAATAACCTCTCTCGATTTTTGTTATCTCGAAGTGGTTTACCCGTGGTGTCCAAATTTCAGTTGATGAAAAAAGTGTCAAATGGAAATAGTGGAAAGTTGCAAAGTGGTGCCACTTTCATTTTGCAACTCGTGTGACCAAACAGACTGTTCCAATGCATTCAAATAGGAATATTCACGCTAGGCATGGTCCTCTTTCTCACCCAAACATGCTGGTTTGGCCAAAAAAATTTGGAGGGGGGTTCAGTTCGTTTTGGGTTCATTGGTACTAAAAACATGTAAAAATATATATATATATATCTATGCAACCTAAAAGCATGAATTAGGATTATAATATCACATATGATAATATAAACAACAAAATCACCATAAACTTCAATTTCATTTAAAAAAACAAAATTGGCAAAAAAAAGTGTTTTTAACCTGCAAAAAAATGTGAATAAAATCACACTGATTTTTGCATGAAGAAAAACCATGAGACCATGCTTGTTGCTTACTATTATGCTTTGATAGATTTTTTCCAAGAATCCATAGCTTGTTCAAAAGTACTTTTTTTAGGCTTTTAGCCATAGCAGCAAGGCAGTGAATTGTTTGATAAAATGCATTGGTAGACATGTATGAAAAATGTGGTAGCATAGACAAGGCAGTGAACTATTTGAAAAAATGACTCAAAGAAATAAGGTCTCATGGTAATGGAATGGCATGACGAATTCCATGATAAGCAAATTGCTGTGGATTTTCATGGCATTCCACCCCCATTGATACCACATTTATTTGAGGCTTTTATTCAAACAGTTCGCTGCCTTGTCTATGCTATTGCTTATTAAATTATGCTTTGATAGATTTTTTTCGAGCATCCATAGCTTGTTTGGAAGCACCTATTTTAGGATTTTAGCCATAGGAGCAAGGAGGTGAACTGTTTGATAAATTGATTTGGTAAACATGTATGAAAAATGTGGTAGCATAGACAAGGCAACGAACTGTTTGAAAAAATGCCTCAAAGAAATATGGTCTCTTGGTGATGGAATGCCATGACAAGAAAATTTCTATGGATTGTCATGGCATTCCACCACCATTGAGAGCACATTTATTTGAGGCTTGTATTCAAATAGTTCACTGGGCCTTGTCTATGCTATTGCTTATTAAATTATGCTTTGATAGATTTTTGCCAAGCATCCATAGCTTGTTTGGAAGCACCTATTTTAGGATTTTAGCCATAGCAGCAAGGAGGTGAACTATTTGATAAAATGCTTTGGTAAACATGTATGAAAAATGTGGTAGCATAGACAAGGCATTGAACTGTTTGAAAAAATGCCTCAAAGAAATGTGGTCTCATGGTGATGGAATGGCATGACGAATGCCATGATAAGCAAATTTCTATGGATTGTCATGGTATTCCACCACCATTGAGACCACATTTATTTGAGGCTTTTATTCAAATAGTTCGTTGCCTTTTCTATGCTATTGCTTATTAAATTATGCTTTGATATATTTTTTCCAAGCATCCATAGCTTGTTTGGAAGCACCTATTTTAGGCTTTTAGCCATAGGAGCAAGGAGGTGAACTGTTTGATAAAATTCTTTGGTAAACACGTATGAAAAATGTGGTAGAATAGACAAGGAAGAGAACTATTTGAAAAAATTCCTCAAAGAAATGTGGTCTCATGGTGATGGAATTCCATGACAAATGCCATGACAAGAAAATTGCTATGGATTGTCATGGCATTCCACAACCATTGAGACCACATTTCTTTGAGGCTTTTATTCTAATAGTTCGCTCCCTTGTCTATGCTATTGCTTATTAAATTATGCTTTGATAGATTTTTTCCAAGCATCAATAGCTTATTTTGAAGCACCTATTGTAGGCTTTTAGCCATAGCAACAAGGAGGTGAACTGTTTGATAAAATTTCTTGGTAAACATGTATGAAAAATGTGGTAGCATAGACAAGGCAGAGAACTGTTTGAAAAAATGCCTCAAAGAAATGTGGTCTCATGGTGATGGAATGCCATGAAAATCCATAGCTTGTTTGAAAGCACCTATTTTAGGCTTTTAGCCATAGCAGCAAGGCATTGAACTGTTTGATAAAATGCTTTGATAGAAATGTATGAAAAATGTGTTAGCATAGACAAGGCAGTGAACTCTTTGAAAAAATGCCTCAAAGAAATGAGGTCTCATGGTGATGGAATTCCATGAAAATCAAAAGCATTTCATTGTCATGGCATTCCATCACCATGAGACCTCATTTCTTTGAGGCATTTTTTCAAAGAGTTCAGTGCCTTGTCTATGATATTGCTTACTATTATGCTTTTGATAGATTTTTTCGAAGCATCCATAGCTTGTTCGAAAGCACTTGTTTTAGGCTTTCAACCATAGCAACAAGGTAGTGAACTATTTGAAAAGTTGCTTTGGTAGACATGTATAAAAAATGTGGTAGTATAGACAAGGCAGTGAATTGTTTGAAAAAATTCCTCAAATAAATGTGGTCTCAGAATGCCATGACAATCAAATGCAATTGGGAGTTGCTCCTAGTTATTAGTTATGCAATGTGAAGTAATTGCATAAAGGTTGACTTTGTAAAAACTATATATTGTAATTGAAATTTTGTCATCTATCAACATCTAGTTATTAGTTATGCAATGTGAAGTCAATGCTTTGAGTTTGAAATATGTGCAATGCAATGTAATCAACGATATGAATATAAACTACAAAAATCTATTTTTTACAATTTATTAGTTAAATTCTTTATTTTATTTTCTCTCTATATCTCTATGCTATGGAAATGCCTTTAATTTTTTTTTGAAGTTTTTATCTCAAAAATTGTTCTACCTTTTTTTACCTTTTTTTTAAATCTGATTTTTTTCTGATTTTTTCTAGACTTTTTCCTGATTTTTAAAAAAAATCTTATACTTTTGGTTTGTCAAATTTTTCCCAAAAATAGTTTTGCTGCTATGGTATAAACACATATCTTTTTGTAAAATCAAGGATACTTTTTGAAACTTCCATGCATTGCTAATCTAAAAGGAATTTCTTTTGCATAATCTGTATGCAGCCATGCTTTTGACATTGTCAAAAAGAGCAAATATGGACACCATCGATAAAAAATATTTGTATTAACCAAATAGCCATGTACACATACATCAATATATGTCGATATAAGTATAAAATATAGTTACAAAATAGCCATATAGGCTTACGCTCGAATGCCATATAGGCATACAATGTCAAATATATCCAATATAAGATATGTACAAAATTGCCATGTCTAGGCATACAAGAAAGGGCTTTGGAATCAAAGTTCATTTCTCTCCATGCTTTGGAAATAAAATTTTTCCCTTTTTTTGGCGATCTGATGGCAATAAGTCTGTCTATCATTAATGATGTGCTCAAGGAGTTCTCCTGCTCCTCCTCCTATAGTTTAGCTCCTTGTGAAGTCTTAACTATTACAATAAGAAGTAAAGACATTAATATATAGAAATTACATTATAAGAAATGATATATTTAACAAAATAATCAATTACTGCCATCTCATGATCACTCTCCACGATGGAAATATTTGCATGCCAATGCTCAGGCATGCTCAAGCCCTGTATAAACCATCCAAATAGGAATTAAACCACAAATCAATAATGGTTTGATTTTTCACTAGAATTAACATCTATAACAACAAATGTAAATTCAAATTTAGTAATTTTCCTCATACCTCCTCTATTAGAGCCATGGAGGATTGTATAGTGGATGAAACACTGATATCCATTGCCCTTGTAACATTTGGAGGTGTTCCCACAACCAACATCTGAAAATAAAACAACAAATTATTCAATCACAAAGAAAGTTACAATAGCGAGATCCATGTCATGACTTATAATGTATGAGATCTAATGAAAAAAATTTTGAGTACAAGTATTAAGCTATATATTTCTAGTAGGCCTTGGCACTTGATAGGAAGACCAAGAATGATGGGGAGAAGAGAACATACTCCATTTTGAAGGATGGGAAGACTTACAACCTTTCACCTCTCCTAGAAGAAGACAAGGAAAAGCATGAAGGGCCTAATGTTTTGATGGTGGGTGAGAAGGAGTTCATGAAGACCTTGAACGAAGGAGGAGGAAGAGGATTCTTCATGATTATGATGCCAAAAAGTGAAGTAGATCTGCCCACAAAGAAGAAGGAAGATGCACCAAACGAAGTCCAAGAGTTGTTGGAAAGGTACAAGGACATAACAGTGAATGAATTACCTAGTTCCCTACCTCCCATTAGGGATATAAGCCACCATATTGATTTGATTCCAAGGGCTGCATACAAGATGACACCTGCTCAAAATGAGGAGATTGCAAGACAAGTGCAAGAGTTGACAGATAAAGGGCTAGTGAGGAAGAGTTTGAGCCCATGTGTTGTTCCCACTATCCTAGCACCAAGGAAGGATGGGAATTAGATGCGTTACATTGATTCAAGAGCCATTGATAGGATCGTACAATCAGATATAGGTTCTTGATGCCAATAATGGAGGACCTCATGGATTGTCTATCAAGAGCATCTTACTTTTCCAAGATTGATCTAAAGAGCGGGTACCATCAGATAAGGATCAGAGAGGGCGATGAATGGAAGAAAAATTTTAAGACTAATGAAGGGCTCTATGATTGGTTGGTGATGCCCTTTGGGTTATCAAATGCCCCTAGTACATTTATGCGCCTTATGAATGAGGTTTTGAGACCTTTCATTGGAAAGTTTGTTGTGGTTTATTTAGATGGCATCCTTGTGTTTGGCAGGTCTAAAGAAGAACATTTGAAGCACCTTGACATGGTACTAAGGAGGTTACAAGAGGAGAAGTTGTTGATCAACATGGAAAAGTGTGAATTCATGAAGGAAGAACTAGTCTACCTTGGTTTTGTCATCTCCAAGGGAAGTTTGAAGATGGACTCTTCAAAGGTGCATGCTATTCTTACTCAAGGCCAACACCAAAATCCATGGGAGATGTGAGAAGCTTCCATGGACTTGCAAGCTTTTATAGAAAGATTATCAAGAACTTTAGCCAAATTTGTGCACCAATCTTGGACACCATCAAAAAAGGTAACAAAGGTAAGTTTTCTTGGACCAATGAGGCTCATAAAGGGTTTGAATATCTGAAAATGAGAGTAGCACAACAGCCTATAATTTTGCTCCCTAATTTTTATAAAGTTTTAACCATTGAGTGTGATGCTAGCAATCAAGCAATAGGGGCTATTTTGAGCCAAGAAGGCAGACCGGTTACATTTTATAGTGAGAGGTTGAATGAAGCAAAGAGGAAGTATTCTTCCTATGATTTGGAATTGTATGCTATGGTCCAAGCCCTCAAAAAAGTGATGGCACTACTTGTTACCTAAATAATTTGTTGTTTATACTGATAATCATGCCTTGAGTTCTTTGAATGCACAGGACAAACTCAGTCATAGGAAAATGAAGTGGGTAGAGTCTTTGAAAGCCTATACTTTTACAATAAAGCATAAGAAGGGCCAATCAAATAAGGTGGGAGATTCTCTCAGTAGAAGGTCACTTGTACTGCAAGAGATCCAACTCCAAATTATGGGGGTTGAAGCATTGAAGGATACGTATCATGAAGATTCATATTTCAAGGAGGTATACAATGTTTGTGAGTAGCATTTGAATTCTTTTCATGGTGAATTCTCTGAATTTTTATTGTAGAATGGTTTTCTCTTCAAAGGAAGCCAATTGTGTGTGCATAAATGCTCAATGAGGGAGAATATCATAAAGGAGAAACATAGTGAGAGTCTTGGAGGTCACTTTGGCCTTGACAAGACCTTAGAAAAAGTTAGGAGATTTTACTATTGGTCAAAGTTATAGGTGGATGTGAGAAGGTATGTGAAAGGTTGCATAATATGGCAAAGGGAAAAGGGAACTTCATCAAATGCAGGACTCTATCAACCACTGCCCATTCCCAATAGGCCTTGAGAGTGTGTAAGTATTGACTTTGTCTTGGGGTTTCCTAGAACTCAAAAAGGTTTTGATAGTATCTTTGTGGTAGTTGATAGATTTAGTAAGATGGCACATTTTCTTCCTTGCAAATGCACCAATGATGCATCTCATATAGCAGGTCTCTTCTTTAAGGAGGTTGTTAGGATACATGGACTGCCTTTAAGCATTATTTCTGAAAGGGATTCTAAATTCATTGGTCACTTTTGGACGACCTTGTGGTAGAAACTCAAGGCAAAAATATGTCCTTTAGTTCAACATACCATCCACAAATGGATTGAAAAACTCAAGTGGTGAATAGATCATTGGGAAACCTCTTAAGATGCCTTACCAAGGAGCATGGACAAGCTTGGGATCTGATTTAACCTTAGGTTGAATTTGCATATAATGACTCCATGAATAGGAGCATTGGTAGAAGCCCTTTTGAGGTAGTCTATGGCATGCACCCTAGAGGGGTTTATGAGCTAAGAGATCTACAAGGAGTTTCTAGGAGAAGTGCTCAAGGTGAGGACTTTGTTGTTACAATCAGGGATATTCATCAACAAGTGAAGGAAACCCTTCAAAAGAATGTTGAGAAGTATAAGGAAAAGGCATATTTAAAGAAGAGGAATGTCCAATTCAAGGTTGGAGACTTGGTGATGGAACAGTTGAAGAAGGAGATACTTCCAAAAGGAAAGTAAACCAAACTCATGATGAAGAAGATAGGACCTTGCAAGGTGGTCTACAAGTTTGGCCAAAATGCTTATGAAATAGAGCTACCTCTTCGGGTGGAAATCTCTCCTATCTTCAACATTTCTGACTTGTATCCTTTCAAATCTTTTGTGATATGATTGAGTGCTTGGTTAATATCAAAATAATTATATGATCGATGTTACTAAATTTTTTTTAAGGTGTATAAGATAGGTTTGGTGACTTTGATGGTTGAATGGGTGACTATTATGAAGCCCTTTGAGAAAATTGGTGATTAACCACAAGATGATAATCGAGATTTTGTTGTAGCAGGAGTTTGTAACCTATAAATAGATTGTTACAGTCAAAATATGGTGAGTACAGTGCTTGATAATGGATTGATAATAGTGAGGTATGGTTTAATTGATTTGTTTTCTTGGTGAAGAAATGAAAGGATGAATTGTTCAAGTGTCAATAATTAGGTTAATGTTGTTTTTATGGTGGTTGAGAATGATGTGAATCTAATTGATTAAGTCAAAGTTTTCTTTAATATGGTTTTTTCTTTGAATGAATCAATTGGAATAATGATTAGTGGAATGATGAATGATGGCCTATGGAATGGCTAAGAGAATTTGAGTGGACTTTGGTTGAATGAAAAGTAGATTTATGATGAAATTATATTTGATCTTCTCCTGATTCTATTTGGGATTGAAATCCCTTGAATAAATGATGTTGATGGTGTTTGTTGGATGCTCTGCATCAGATGTACCCTAATGATTGAGTGTTTTGATATGATGCTATGCATCACTAATTGCCTTGTCTATGATATTGCTTACTATTATGGTTTCATAGATTTTTTCCAAGCATCCATAGTTTGTCATTTTGGTGCACCTTTGCAAGCACATGCCTCCATGTGAATTAATTGGATTGTGTTTCTTATGTTGACTTTCTAAATAACTATATTGTATAGTTGAAATTTTGTCATTTATCAACATCTAGTTATTAGTTATGGAATTTGAAGTACTAATGCTTTGAGTTTGAATGATGTGTAATTCAGTGTAACCAACAATATGAATATAAACTAAAAAAATATATTAAGTAGAATTCATTAGTTAAGTTCTCTTTATTCTATTACCTTTGTGTACGTTTGAGTGAATCCACTGGCACTAGGAGGTGTTTGCTTGAAACCACCAATATTAGCTTGTTCAACATCCAAAATCACATGAACTAAAATACCATTCGTCAAACAATGTTATTCACATGTAATAAATTTATAATTGTTTACTAGTTACATACCCCACTAATAGGTGTACTGCATGGAGGACTGGTGTATCCAGTCTCAACACAGTGACCCTACAATTTTATTAAAATAATAAAACTAAATTAGTTAATCATGCATTTTAGAATAAAAATTTACTAAATTAAATTCAATGAAAATGTTGACTTTTACCTAACTATCAATGCCATATGCACGATGCAAAATGTCAGCCATCCTCTCCATCCCCGTAGCAACATTAAGATCCTATGTAGCAGCATACGGATCCTATGTAGCATCATACAGATCCTATGTAGCAGCCTCCTGTGTGCCAGTGGGGTCATATGAACAAGTTGCCTCGCAAGATTGACACACATGGGTTCGAAGGCCACCACCCGAAGACTCCCCTAGATGGCATTGTACAATAGGGCTACTATTATGGATGACACTCCGGGTCAAAGTGTTGATCGCCTGCAATGTCTCTACGTCAGCACTCTCCTTTGCAACAATAGGCATAACAATGTGCTCACGAGGTGGCCTAGTGAGAGGTCGTCTCCCTTTCCGTGCAGGATCTGGCTGTGCACAGGGCCTATCCTGAGCCAACCCCCCACCTCTCCCTTGGAACTCCCTCATATCAAAATAATTTGGGATTTGGCTCAATACAAACTCACTGTATAGTTTCCTAAGGAAATATTAGGGGACTTCACAATTATTGCACGGTGGCTAATCAAAGACCAAATACCATCTATCATAAAAATGGTTCCTAATCTCTTGGTGGTGGCACCAATGAATAGGAAATCTCTTTGCATCGAGGGTAATATTTTGATTAGTTTTAGGGTTAGTGAATAGAGAGCACAAATCACCTTTAGTAATTTTTAAATCTTTTACTTGTTTATATGTTAATTTGTCTACATAATATGTCCTGGCTGCCTACCTCCTATCTTGCCATCAAGATATTTGTTGGGTAATTGCATCTACATTTTTTAGTATCTCTTTCAATGAATTTTCTAGTGTCATTCTTTTTATGGTTGAAGCATTTGGATCACTCAACCTACTGATAAGATCCTCAAGTTGTTTTCTATTGTTGTCAATTTCACTCCTCAGATTTTCTTGAGTGCCAAGAGGGTATTGAGTGATTGGTGGGGTAGGTTGATTTTGTTGAGGATTTGCAGGATTTCCTACAAATTTAAAAAAAACAATAAAATCTAACCTAAAACAAACAAAATCAATTTCAAACTAAGAAATTCAAAAAAAATAGCAAAAAATACTTACCTCCCATACCTCTTTTTTGTCGTGGTGCCATATTTGCAAAGCAAATCCAACTATTGTTGATAAAATTTGTAGAAATTCTTCCTCCTAGAACACGAGCGCAAAAGTGAGAGTTTTTGGCCATGGGCAGAGAGAAACAATAAATATAAAATGATAGTTTTAACTTTTTTCTTTCTTTTAAAACAACATAACGTGAGCTCATTATAATGCGAGCACGTTATAATGCGCTCATGTTATATCTTTTCAAAAACTTTTTTGGCCACAAAATGTGACCATCTTGGTGCACTTACCCACACTTAAAATTTCAAATTAGGTCAGCATTCAAACATTCCAACAGTGGATTAGGAATGAAAGTGACCCATATAAATCCTTAATTATGACCTAAACGAATCATAACACACCTCAATATGCCTCCAAAAGCCTTACATGTAGTGTTAACACTAGTTCGACTATTACCTATGCTA
Organism: Sequoia sempervirens; assembly: GCA_007258455.2. Classification (NCBI taxonomy): domain Eukaryota; kingdom Viridiplantae; phylum Streptophyta; class Pinopsida; order Cupressales; family Cupressaceae; genus Sequoia; species Sequoia sempervirens. The sequence continues at coordinate 546,064,443 of VDFB02000015.1, forward strand.
AAACACCATAAAACATTTAGTACATGCTTCCTTAAATCAATCTGGAAAACTTCTAGACAAAAATATTCACTTGAACACTATCTAGGAATAATCCTTGAACCACTTGAGATCCAAAAAATACTTCATCCAAACTCGCATCATAGAATTACTTCAACCTTGAACATTCGATAAAACTTATTCACACACTGATGCATGAAGCACACACTATACTACACTAAATCAAGTGAAACCTTGAATTCTGAAAGATATAAACATTATAAACAACTTCCCAAATTTGCACAACTTGAAGCCAAACTATAGAGAAAAATTGAGCAAATAGATTTGTCCCAAGCCATAGAAAACATCATGCTAAAAAACTAGTTCAAACACTAGTGAAAATATCTCACTCTATACAATGATCTAGAAACCCAAATTTTGAACATAGAAACTACTGACAATCTTGAACAACATATTAGATCTACAAAATCATAGCATCAACATAGAATAAATTCTTGGAGCACATTCTGAACACTTGCACACCATTATTTTCTTTATTTATCAAATTTTCTCAAAAGCACTTGGAAACTAAGTACCAAAGACATTACTCAGCACATTACTTCCTTCAAACAAATCTCCAAAGTTGCAAGATAAAGATAGCTCCATGTACTCACAACACTTCCTCAATATCTCAACTACACATGCACATAGCCTACAACATCCTATTTTCCTCTTTTTCACAATTTTCTCAATATCCTTGACATCCTCATCATGCAACAACCTTCCTTAACACATAGTTGAAATAAATGAAAACACTATCCTATAGACATCCTATTGGAATCAATGACAATACCTTCATACATGCAACAGACAATGACCACTTTTTTGTCCCACACAGTCAAGACCCAAGTATAAAGGAACCTTGGAGTAGTTTCTCTACTTGTAAAAAAGAAGCAATAACCTATTATTGCTTAGCAAGCTGGAAGTTTTAAAACCACCCTCAACACTCCTAAATCTAAGAAGGATTTTTAAGAAAGCAAGCAAGCTATTGTTGACACTCTAGTATTGGTAAGTCTTGATTATGCTAAGTCTTGGTTATAAGTAATAATAATCAAGAAAATGAGAGAACCCAATAATAAGTTTCCAATATATTTTATGAGCACCCATTTAAAGGACATAGAATTGAGGTATCCAATCATAGAAAAACAATCTTATGCCTTGGTGAGAGCAATTAAAAAATTCAGACATTGTATTTCGAGGAGTAAGATATATTTGATAGTGCCTAACCTAGCTATTAAGATATTACTTATGCAAAATGAAATAGGAGAACACAAAGGAAAATGGGTCACCATGTTGTAAGAATTTAAATTGGAAATTTAACCTATAAAGTTGGTATGTGGTCAAGCCTTGATCCAAACAATAGCTACGATTGATCCTTGTTTGCTAGTGTATCAATATAATCTCAAAAAAGTTTTCCCTAATGAGTGGTATAATGACATTATTTTCTATCTACTTCATTAGTGTTGCCCACCCCATCTAAATGTTGTTCAAAGAAGTGAATTGTAGTTGAAGAGTAACAACTTCATGCTCAAGGGATTGGTGTTGTATAAAAGGAATTACAAGGGTATATACTTGAGATGCTTGAGTAAAAAAGAGGCTTATGACATGTTAGAGGATTTTCATAGAAAATTTGGCACATGCCATGGTTCAGGAACTATTACTGCACATCAAATTTTGAGAGCAAGATATTATTGGTCAACCTTATTTTATAATGCACATTTACATGTACACACTTGCCACACATGTCAAATAGACACAAACAGAGGTATGCCACAATGCTACTTCAAACAGTGGTTGAGGTATGTCTTTTCACATAGTGGGGGCTATAATTTTTTGGTATCATTAATCCTCCTTCTTCTATGGGCCACAGGTATATTCTAATCACTACATATTATTGCACTAGATTGAAAAATGCTATAACTTATAAGCAATGTACTACTAAGGTAGTAATTAAATTTCTTAAAGAGAATATAATTACTCACTTGGTTTCCCCTTTTTTTAGTTTATGTTAATGGTTCTACATTTTTTTCATTGAAATTTTCTAAATGGTACTTTGATTATGGGATTATTTTAAATTTTTCATCTAATTATTATCCCCAGGCTAATGGTTTAGCCAAATCTACAAATAAAAATATTTTAATTGTTATCTGCATACTACTAGATATGAATCCTAAGGATTGGCATACCTAGTTAATATTAGCTCTTTGGGTGGATCATGCTCATAAAAAAAATCCTTTCAGGACCTCTCCTTACCATTTGGCTTATGGTTTGGAGCTTCTTTCCCTAGTGCACCTAAAAATATCCACCCTTCAGTTTATCAATAAATATGATGAAGGGGATAAGTTAGCATCATGTCTTGCTATAATCTTCCATTTGGAGGAGAAGCACAATGCTTCTATTGAATTCTTTTCCAAATATTAAGTTGTGGTTAAGTGTTGGTTTGATTAGTGTTCCCAGGTCAAGTCATTTCAAATTTATAGTTTTGTTCTTTAGAGGGATAAAGTTCACAAGAAAGAGGATGAACACACTAACTTTGATAAGTTGTGGCTAGGCCCATTTCAGTTTTTAGAGATCATAGGGGAGAATGCATATCACTTGAAAAATCCTACAAGAGATGTCCCAATGCCTGTTAATGCGTGGTATCTTAAGCATTATTTCTAGGCTTGAGCTATTTTTAGTTCGGTTCCTTGTACATAGTTAGCATAGGCTTTATTTTTGCTTTCTCTTTTTTTCCTTCATTTTCCTTTTTGCATGGGTGTTTTCTTTGAATAAGGTTGACACTATCTGATAAATGAGCTAGTTGTTTTGTTTGATACATAGTGAACCACATTCTCAGTATAAGGGTGTCCGGGTCAACCCAGTAATAAGTTCATTTCAATGTAGGGTCTTTTGTATCCATGGGCCTTTTGGAGCCTCCACTGGAATGTTTTGAAACCACACACATTATATGAAAATTTTAAGAGGACATTTTAGAGTTCCCTTATAAGGAGTTATATTATTAGGTAAAAGGTGAAAAATCTCAATTTCCTTCTCCAGTTCCATTTTTATTCTCAACCATGAACCACTAGTTTCACTACTTAAGAGTTGAAAATAAATTTATGAAAATTTAAAGAAAGTGAAGGAAAGAAAACATATTTTATTGAAAGAAAATTCAACTATTAGGAGGATTCAAATATCTCTATCAGGGCTATAGATGCTTGGATAGCAGGAGATATTTGTTTGAGGGAATGGTAGTGATAACCTCATTGGGGTAATAGACACCTAACTAGCAACGAGGCTCTGTCTTGGATTCTTTTGGATAGGAACCGTTCAGGTAGACTTATACTTCATAGTGCATATCCTTCTTAGTTATTTCTAAATACTAAATGAATGCACATCACACCCACTTTGGGTTGCTACATTTCATGGCGGACTTCTTGTTCATTTGGATTCTAGTTCTTGGCATTAAAAATCACTTGTCCTTGTTGTTCTATGAAACCAAAGGATTTGGGTTTGTGATTCCTATTTATCTTTGAAATGCTCTGGAGCATTTCCCTAATTGAGTCACCATTTTTTGTGTCTTTTAGAGACACCTCGTTGAAAATGAGGACCCCCTCTTTTCTTTTGATTTTTGTTTCTAGTTTAGTGTGTTTTAGGTTAGTTTTATTTTGATTGCTTGCTTATTTTTCTTTTAAGGTTCTAGGTTTCATTTTAGACTTAGAGTTCTAAAGTATTTTGCAGGGAAAATATTTGTGGAGATTTTGTTAGGGAGAATCTTGGTTAAAGGTCTACAAAGTTGAGATCATGTGAAAATATCACACTTTGAATTTTTGTGGGGTTGAGTAGATTTCATTTTCTCACAAGAGATTGCATACCCACCTTTTCCACAAGGATTAGAAGCCCTGAATCTCTAAAAGATTGTACTTGTCAAATTTTCACAAAAGATAATTCTCATGAATGAGTGCTCAACACTTTTTCATTTTGGGAATTAATGTAAATAGGTTTCATGGATAATAATAAATGATTTGGTGCAACATTTAAATCATTTCTCACCTGTGAAAGAGTGAATACAAGAGCACTTTGATCTTCTTCATCCCTAGGTTTTCCCTCCTTCACTAGAATCATGTCTACAACATAATTCGCCTCTCATCTAATTCAAGTTGTAGGTATGTATTGTTGGGAAATTGTGTCTCAACCTTGAATTATATAAGGTTTATTGTTGATACTATATATATATATATATATATATATATCCTAGTTACACCAATAGGTGTATACATTGGGAGCATGGGAGCAAAATGTAAGTGTGTTAACAAAAAATATCAAATGGTTGACATACATTAAATAATGATATATTAAAACTCTGGACCATTCATTATTAGGTTTTACATCTAATGATAGATATTTTTTTCCCTAATATCTTTCCCTAGAATGTAACCCTAGTTTATGACGGCATTGTACTGTGTTTGGTGATAGTGATGTATTTTGAGAGTCTAATAGCGATCATATTGTCTCTGGATCTCTGGTGGTGATACTCTTGTGAGAAGCTTTCTTTGCAAGTATATTGTAATCTTTGTGATTTTTGAATAATATATTGGAAAACTTTTGGAGTGTGGAGTTTTTCTCCTAAAAGGTTTTTCCCCATGTAAATCATTGTGTTGTGGTATGCATGATATTTATGTTTATTTCTATTTAATTTTCTATAACTATTGAAATATCTATATATTTTTTTCCATTATTCTCCTCTCAAGATTAGTGGAGGAAGTTATTCCACTACCTTAGCTTCCTTACAAGTGGTATTAGAGTATTAAATTTAGGGAAAAAAAAATCTTGTTCAGTTTTACTTGAGTTCTCATAAATCTTGTGGTGTATTGGATCTTATTCATTCTAATGTGTTTGGTCCTATAGATGTTCCTTCAATTCATAAATCCACATATTATGTCTCATTTAGTGATTATTATAGTAGAAGGACATGGGTATACTTCCTAAAGAGAAAATTTGAAGATTTCAATCGATTTAAAGAATTTAAAGCAATGGTTGAGTTACAAACTAGAAAGAAAATAAAATGTTTGAGGACTGATAAAAATGATGAATTTTTCTCTAAAGACTTTGATAGATTATGTAAAGATTGCAGTATTCATACATAGAAGACAACTCCATATTCTCCACAACAAAATGGAGTTGCAGAAAGAATGAATAAGACACTGATAGAGAAGGCTAGGAGCATGTTGACTGGTACTAGTCTAGAACAAAGGTTTTAGGTTGAAGCTTTTGCCACTTCTTGTTACCTGATTAACAAGTCTCCTACATCAGCTCTTGTTGATAAGACACCTATAGAGGCATCGTTTGGTTGCAAACATTCATTAATAAATCTTATATTTTTTGGTTGTGAGGTGTATGCACATGTGCCAAAGGAGAAGTGAAAAAAGTTGGAGAATAAGTCTGTGAAATGTATCTTCATCGGATACAAGCTTTGGGATCCTATTGCACAAAAGGTAATACATAGTATAAGTGTTATTTTTAGAGAAACTAAGTATTCTTTTGTTTCATTGCAACCAAAACAAAATTAAAAATAATATGTGATTCAATTTCCTTCTACACCAAAGAAAGTGGAATCAAGGTCCATGGAGAGAAAAGAAGTTGAGGAGAGCTCATCTAGCTTTGAATCTTAAGAAGAGGAGGAAGAACCTCCAACTCAACTTGTTTGGAGGTCTACAAGGAATAAAAAACCACCTGAAAGGTATTCAATTGATGATTGGAGATGTATTTTTGCTTTGAATACTAACATGGATATACCTAGAACTGTAGAAGAGGCATTAGGTATGAATGATGCAAAATCCTGGAAGATTGTTATGGATGAAGATATGACATCCTTGAAAAATAATGATGCATGGGATCTTGTACCATTGCCTAAAATACAAAAACTTGTTGGTTGCAAATGGGTGTTCAAGAAAAATATTGTTTGAAATGAAGGTATTGAGAAGTACAAAGTAAGGTTGATTGTGAAAGGTTACTCTCAAGTTGAGGGTGTTGATCATGGTGATATATTTTCTCCTATTACAAAAATGACATCCATTATATTTTTTATTTCTATTAGTGTTTCTTATGATCTAGAAGTTGAGAAAATGGATATGAAAACTACTTTCCTTCATGGTGACTTGGAGGAGGATATTTATATGACACAACCTGAGCATTATGTGGTGAAAGATAAAAGTAAATTGGTCTAGAAATTTAAGAAATATTTGTATGGCCTTAAATAGAGTACTAGGATGTGGTACCAAAAATATAATATGTATGTGTTGAGTTTGGGATTTGAGTGTTCTAAATTAGATCATTGTGTTTATTATAAAATTGATGGTGATCATTTCCTATTTATTGTATTATATGTTGATGATATCTTATTTATTGACAAAGGGAAAGGTATGATTTTAGAATTGAAATCTCAACTTGTTGGTAAATTTAAAATGAAAGAACTTGGTGTAGCTAGACACATTCTTGAGATGGAAATTAAAAGAGATAGTGATGCAGGAGCATCCTTGGTTCTTGGAAATCTTACATTAACCAAAAATATTTTCTTTCAGTTTTTGTTCTTATTTTTTTCTTGCTCAATTCATTTGTAGATTCGTCATATTTTCTCACGAGACCTTGTGGATCTACACTTTCATCATGGAAATGTTTATTTTCCTTATTCCAAGATTTGAGCATGATTGGATCTTTTCCAGCAAGTTATCACTTCTGGATTTGATGGCAGTTTCTTGAACCAGCACCAAAATAATTTTCAAACTTAAATGGATAGTTCGATCTTGTGGATCTTTCCTATAACTTGTGGATCTTGACGGTGTGATTTTAATTGTTTTGTGGAGTGTCCCCAACCTTAATTATACGCACACACTTCATCCCATGCATTCATCAAGGAGTAATTCAAATTTGATCCAACCTATTCATGTGCCCATTACATTTTCTTTCATTAGAGATTATAACGATCTTTGGCTGATGTGGATGATTCTAGATCTCTGGATGTGATATAAATAATTGTAATAGATCATTAGAAGAGAGAGTTGATTAGATTAGAGAAAGAAAAGTTCATATGTAATATTTTTTCTTGCATTAAGGAGCATATTGGAATGTTGTATTTTGAACAAGATATACCAGGCCTATGAGCTGAATCTATAAGCCCTAATGTTGCCAGCTAGTTGTAATTGAAATTTCTGATGATATGAATGCTTGAATCTGCATTTTCCTCCAATTTTTGTGTTTCTTCCATTGTGTGAGTCTTGTTTCACAATCTAAATTGTTCTCTTTGAGGACCCTCCTACCGTGGTTGCACTAGATAGAGTGAACATAAAGCTATGGCTTGGCCAAAGTATGTCATTTCAATTCATAAATATTTAACATGCAGGACTATAGACCATTGTCTATTCCCTTTTCAATTATAATAAATTTATCTATTTCATATTGTCCAACATCCCCATCAGAGATAGAAGAAATGAGAAAATTTCCTTACTAGAGTGTAGTTGGAAGTTTGATGTATACTATGGTTTGTACTAGACCAAAAATTTCCCAAGTAGTGGGAGTTATTTCCTGATATATTTCTAATCTTGGTAGAGTTCATTGGGATGCAGTTAAAAGAGTCTTCAGATATTTGTGTGACACCTTAGAGTATTCCTTTTTTTATCATAGTAATTTGACTAAAGATGATGTTTCTCTTCACATTCATGGTTATGTGGATTCATAATGGACAGGTGATATTGATAGTAGATGATCCAATAGTGCTTACGTGTTTATTTGGTGGTGCAATTAGTTGGATGACTAAGCAATAGGATGTGGTTGCTTTGTCCACTACTGAAGCCAGTATATGTCAGCAAGTCATGCTTGTGAAAAATTCATTTATCTTAAGAGACTATGTTCGAATATTAGAATAAAACAAGGCGCAATTACAATTTATTGTGGCAAGCAAAGTGTTAAATGTCTAGCCAAGAACCTGAAATTTCATGTTAGGACCAAGCACATTGATGTACAATATCATTTTTTTAGAGATATAGTTGAAGATGGTAGGGTGAAGCTAGTTAAGGTAGAGACTTTGATGAATTTTGTTGATTCTTTAACTAAGTCTATGAGCATAGAGAAGTTAAGATGGTGTTTAGAGACTATGGGCCTTTTGGCCCCTAGCAATTAAGAGACAATTTTTACTCCATCTCATTTCTCTTGCAAGGTGTTTGACAAGTGGTGGATTTGTTGGAAAAGGTTTATTGTTGATAGGAAATATATATATATATTTCCTAGTTACATTGATAGGTGTATACATTGGGAGCACAAGAGTGAGATGTGAGCATGTTAACAAAAAATCTTAAATGCCTAACATACATTAAATAATTATATATTGTAAATCTAGACTGTTTGTTATTAGGTTTTAGATCTAATGGTAGATATTTTGTTTTCCTATCTTACTATATAATGTAACCTTATTTTATGAGAGAATTATACCATGTTTGGTGACGATGTATTCTAAGAGTCTGATAGCGGTTGTCTTGTCTTTGGATATCTGGTGGTGATACTCCTATGAGAAGATTTTTGTGCAAGTATATTGTAATCTTTGTGATTTCTGAATAATATATTGGGCAGATTTTGGAGTGGGTTTTTTCTCCTAAAAGGGTTTTCCCCATGTAAATCACTGTGTTATGGTATGCATGATATTTATGTTTTTTTTCTATTTAAGTTTTTGTAGCTATTGAAAGATCTGTAAATTTTTTGTATTATTCTCCTCTGAAGATTAGTGTAGGAAGTTTCTCTACTACCTTAGCTTCCTCACATGTATCATGGACTTGGTTTGTTTATTCATTTTGAAGTGGCTAGGGAATTTAACACTCTTAATTAAGTTGGATTAAATATTTGTGACCAAAATGAATTTTAAAATGAACATGATGTATTTGTTAATGAGTATAATTATTAACGTATAATATAGTGGGTTGGAAGGATTTTCATGAGTAGATTACCAAGTTGGGTTGAGTTTAGGCCACCTTCTATTTCCTTTTGTTGGTTAGGATGTTAGGATTTGCTCCTAGGGTTCTTAGTTTCCAATGCTAGGTTTTCTTCATTATTAGGATGGATTCCTTTGGTTTGTGGAGGTTAAAGTAGTGTTTTGCACGCATGTGGAGAAAGTTTAAAAATAATTTAGGTTAGATTTTGGATGTCAAACCTTGCTCATCAACTTTCGAGGTTTATAGATCCCAAATTTCCACCAAATTCATTTTGTGGAAGTTCTATCCATGTGAGGATTTCATGGCATCCAATATTTAATCCATATCCATATATTTAATGGCCCTCCTAGTGATTTTGGCTTGATTTTTCCTATATTTAATGTTGTAATGTGGCCAACACATTCACATTAGGTCTTGGACCCTTGTGAATCATTGAGAATTCAAGGATGTCTTATAAAAGTGTTGTAACCCACTTTCACACTCTTCTAAGACCTCTTTTTATCACTTACCAAGTCTTATTTCATAATGCTGTGAAGATTTGTAACAAACTCTCATGCTTTTCTAGGCTTCTCATCACTAATTCAACCCTTTCTTATGTTTAAATGACCCCTTAATGCACTTTTCGGCCCTACTTCAGTGTATTTTTGAGAAAAATATCGTTAAAAATCATTAAATACAGTTTAATTCCTGACACCCCATAAAATTGCCCTGGTGGGACAAAGTTTCCACCTAGGGCGACTTAGTCCCACTGGGCACAAAAATCAAAATTGTTTTAAATTTCTGGCAGGATATTATTCTCTTAACCTTAAGGTCGGCCTATGATGTGTTATCTTTTAGGAAATATTGTAAAATAAAGTATAAATAAAGGGTTTTCCTCTCATTTTCACCCCCATTAATTCATTCATACATTATAATTCATACATTCATTCACTTAATCATTCTTAAGCATTATGGGCACTTTCAAGCATCCATTGGAGCATCTTCTTGCATATCTTCAGATTTCTACATCAAGGGCTTGGTGAGTTGTAGCATTTCATGTTGTTCATTCATTATTCTCTTTGTATTTCATTTCATTTTCAAGGGTGTTATTGCCAAATTGGGTTTTGACCAAGGCAAACCCCTATTCTCTAACCCTTAACCCTTTCCCCCCTCTTTGCATGTGTGTTTTGCAAGTCTAGTATGCAGATTTATCAAAGAGAAAGGTGTTCAAAGGTGTTGTCAACTCATCAAAGTCATTCAAGTCAACAAATCCCTAAGTGAATCTTGGAGAACCTTCTCAGCTCAATTTCTATAGTTTCATAATCAAACACCTGTCAAGAAGAGGAGTGCAGACCAAGAGCTACAGATTCCTACCTTGAATTTCTTGATATTATTAGGTGGACTAAGTCACCATTAGTGGTGAATTAGTCCCACTTCCAGGCCTGAAAAGTGATTTCTACATTTTTGGATACCTATTTGGCTAAAACCTGTTCTGACAGAATTTCCTTGAAATAGGACTAAGTCACCCAGTTTGGTGTAAGTATCCCAGTTGGCTTCAACACAAAAATTTATAGGATTCTATAACCTCTCTGCATCACATTATAGTTTATAGGTTCACCTCTCCAATCTCTTTCATTTCAATTATTGTTTACTTGCATTCTTAGGTCATTTCTGCATATCATAACATGTTTACAAACAACTTGCATTTCTTAGGTTTTTCATTAATAATTAATTTCATTTATCGGTTTATTAAATTTATACATTGAATTTAGGCATATTTCATCTATATTTGCATTAGTTGTGAGTGGGAAAATTCCTCATTTTTTCCCATTTCTCTCCTTTTAGGTGAAAAACCCTAGAAGAGCAATATAACCTTGGGTGCCAAAATATTTTTCCACAAATATATATTTTAATGTCTTCCAATAATTAATGGTTATAAAAATTATGCATTTATTATGAAAATAAGTTGGTTTAATTAGAATTGAAGTAAAGTATATTTAAGGAGATCAAACTTGTTTGAATTCCTTATTATGTGATGTGTTATACATATTTTATGGAGAAGACATATAAAAACACAAATGAAGTACAAATTCAAGAGAGTTGATGCTCCCTCCAAGATTGTACAAGGTTGGCTATTAGTTAGTGACACCAACTTAGGTCACATTGATATGGAGGAGTTCAAAGAGCAGGCCTTAGGAGATAAGAGGACTAGAATTGCCACAAAGATCAAACAAAGTTGAATTGCACAAGTTGTTGGGTTCCATTCTTCAATGTTGTGCTCAAAGTTAATCATGGGGGTTTGGGAGTATTACCATAAGGATTCTTAGAAGATAATTGTTGTAGATGGGGGGTATTAGCAAACTTGTTTGTTGATTCCATTACTTTTACCTTTGGAATTCCTTCATTTTCTCACATGACCGAGGCTAGTAAAGGGTATGTAGCTAGGTATTTAAAACCAATCTAGAGGCTGACATGACCATTGTAAATGATTTATGGATGAAGCATCCAAAAGGAAACTCAAAAAAGTTACCTAAGTATCTAGAAGTGACTTCAAGGATGAAGTCAATGATTTGGTCACCCTTTTGAGCAAATTCATGGGGATTTCATCAACATCCAACTTTGAGAATGGGATGTTTTATTTTGTAGAGGAGATATCCAGGGGGCCAACCAATTTCTATTGGGCCAAAATGATTAGCAATAATTTGCATAATCATTTTTTTATTGTAAATAAGTATTTAGTCTTCTTTATGAATTCTTATATCATCTATCTCTTTACAAAAAAAGTAAAAATATAGGGGTTTGACATGCTTGGGTCCCATTAGTACTAGGCCTAACTAGCACAAGGTGTATGAGTGTATGATTGTTAGCCTTCAACTACAAACAAAAAATTCCAAAAATCACTACAAAAGGGTAAATGATGCTTTTACAATGTTCATTATTAGAACCCTAGAGGGGGATTTGAGTAGGAAGCTTTCCTCCTCGATGATGGAAATGTTAAAAATATTTTGGTACTAGTTCATCTAGCTCCCAAAATTCACCTATTTCAAAATTGAGGGCTTCTCAAATGCCCCATATAGATTATCTAAGTACCCCAATTCAATAAATTTTAATGCTAGAGATGACAAGGAAATTATGTGCTTTGCACCAATTATTGAAAAACAAGCATAGGGATGGAATTCCATATCCACTAACATTTGGAAGAGGTATGTTTGTGTGTCTGTTAGCTCCAATAGTTAAATTCTTTGATGTGGAAATACAAACCTTTGGGTTAAATTTTCGTATCCAAAGAGATAATTTTGATCCATATGAAAAGATGAAGAAACAAGTAGGGAAGCAATATGCTCATCAACTACATATTGAATATTTTTGGGTCAATTGTATGGATGCCCTAGAAGTTAGGAAAATATCATTCACCAAGCTAACAATGGACTACATTAACACACTTTTCCTTTATATAATTCTTGATCAAGTATAGGAGGATGGGTAGGTTTTTGATATGGATGAATTTAGTAAGGTAGTTGATCAACCCATCCCATTTCCAAACTAGACCGAGGAAGAGGAAATTGATATAGACATTATCACTCAACCCATTCTGAAAAGGACAAGAAGTGGATAGAAGCCCAATGCTCAACTCTTTTGGCTCAAGGAGTGGAGTTCACATATGACAAAGTACAAGATAAGGTTTCCTCTAGTGAAGAGGAGTATATTGAAGAGGAAGTGGGACCTAGTGAAGGATTTATAGAGAAAGAAGTTGGGACTCTTTCAAAAGTTAAAGGTGAAGGAAATAAGAACACCGAGGAAAGGCATCCTACTATTAAATCTTGAGTCTACAAGATGAAAGCTAGTGGAGAGGGGAAAAAACCATAACCTAAGAGAATTAGGTGAACCAAAACACCTTTGGAGCCTATGGTTTAAGATAAGATGGATTCCTCTCCTTCTCTACCTCTATCATCCTCCATTCCTACATCTTTACCACCCATCTCCACATCTTCCACAACATCCATAATTCCTTCTACCACTCTTGGTTCACCTCCTCCACTAGATATCTCAGTGAACATAAATACATCCATCCCTACTCCTTCCACAACTCCCATTTGAATTGAGTCATTCCCATATCTAACTTCTCTCCCTCCTACCACATCTTTCCTCGCTCCTCATTTTCCCATGTCCACTATTTCCTCTACCATTACTTCTCCTTCTACTCCTCCCACTTCCCTTAACCTTCCTAAGACTTTTATGTCTCATATTTTTGACTTGGCCAAGGAGGTAGTTGGAACTATTCTACATGAATTCAATATATTTCTATTGAATCAATTTGCATAGGCTATCCCTCCTTCCTCTTCTCGGACCACTATGGATCCCCCCATCATGGAAAGCATATATCAGATTTTGGAGGAGATGGAAAGACAAGAAACAAAGGAAATGGTAGGTATTTCTTCAATGGAGGAAGTCTTAATAGCATTGGAATAACAAGATAAGACTTTAAAGAGGAATTTTTTGAAGTTGAATCTGAGCAACCTAAAGGTCATGAAGAAGAAAAATATATAGAAAAATTTCCCAGGGGTAATGAAGATAAAGTACAAGAGGAAGTTATAGTAGAGGATATTCAGGTAGAAACTTTTCTTCCTTCCCAACAAATAGATAAAGTTGCTGCTCCATCATGGTTGGAAGATCAACTAAAAATAAAAATTCCAATACTTGATACCCCATAGGCTAGTTTAGAAGCAATACTAAGCAAAATCAAGAGGCCAAAAGAGAAGAAAAAGGCCAAAATAAGGTCACATATGACCAAGGACCCTTTAGGTTCTTGAGTTTTGCAAGTTGCTACTTTATTTGTAGATGAAAAAAACACCACCATTTTTCTAAAATATTTCAATGTTACGACAATAGACATTGGTCCCACCAATGGATCCCAAGAGATAAATAAATTTTAGGGTTCAATGACCAATATCTTAAGATAATGAATAAACATGAGGTGACAAATGAAAATTTGAATTCTCATATTGTAGAACTCAGCTTATTTATCCAACATCTAGTGAAACCAATTCAAATTACTCCGAGGAAGCCAATAACTCATATAGTTTTTTCAAAGGATGAGGTGGATAAGATGGAGCAAATGAAGTCATGGGCTTAGTTCACTCAAAATTAGATCAAGTATGTTTTTGAGATTAGCAATAAATTGATTGGAATCACCACCAAGGTACATAATTACTTCCTAATCCTTAAGGAATAAGTGGATAAATTGGTATATGACTAGATACTAGCTTCCTAAATACTACATCTCAGTGTAGCATCATAAATTGTCACCCTTGACAATTTCACACTAGGTTTTGCTCCCCCTATGTATTTGGACCTAATCATGCACCTAATTTCCTAATTCTATGAATAATAGTCCATTGGGAAACACTTATCAAAAAATAAAACATGGGAAATCAAAGTAGGAATTTAATATTTTGTCCTAACACTTTGGATAGCTAAAAAATAGGAATCCATTCTAGGACACAGGGTGTTGTAGACTGCCTATTTTGGCTCCAATTTTTAATATGTTGGTGTTGATAATTTATTATTTGAAATTTAAATTTTAATTGTCAGATTTAATGATTTATTTTTTGGTAAATTATATATTACAAGTATATAAATACATATCATTTTTCACAAATTTAATGAACAATAAGAAGGAACATGAAAATATTGAGAAAAACTATTAAGGATAATACTTCCAAAATTAGTGCAAAAGTAGTTAAGAGAAGAATTTTTAGAATTATTACAAAATTTTATTATCCACACATCATGTCAAGTTTTATGTGAGTTTTGTTCATGTTTTACATGCATTTAATTTTTGAGTACTAACACTTATAGGTCTTCAAATCAAATCAGGTCAAGCAACATGGAATCCTTGAATTGATGAGCATGACTTCAATCCATCAAGTACATCATATTTGAGTGGTTATTTGTGGAAAAGCATCAATTCATCATTTGTTTATTATTTAGCATTTATCCCTCAAAAGGATAAGTTATCTCTTATTATTAATTTTTGCATTATGGAGGTACAAATACTAACATGTGGTTTGATTGAGGCAAGCCCCTATATGGCACAACCCTTCCCCTCTCTTCATGTGTGTAAGTTATAGATCTAAAGAGGATTGGAGGAATATTGAAAAAAAATTTATCATTCATGCATGAAAACCCTATAAGTTGACAAGTCACAAAATATACATTATCTCAGTAATAAACAAAGATCTAACAACCAAATCTAGAATTTAGAGACTAAAAACTAGGGACCTCAAGCCTGTGAAAGAAAATTCAGGTTTCAAGTCCCCATTCTAGGGAGTTGTTGCACCCTAGACCACCCAAATTTGACTCAAACTTTAATCTCAAGTGCATGAGTTTCTACACTTTACTTTTCAAGAACTTGAATTTGTCTGTGTTTTTAGTTTTTTAGAATTCATCTCAAAACACTACATTTTCATAGTTTACTCAATTGCATCAATTAAATTTGCAATACATCAACCCCACCACCTCCAAAAAGATAATATAGATACAAGCTTGGTTAATTCACCTTTCAGGATGTTAGAAAATCTCACATCTTTGTTGGTCTAGATTATTTGCCCCATGTTTTTGGAAAAGGTTGATTTTATGCATATATCCATTAGACCTAGGATCTTCTTTCCCAACTAAACACTTAGTATTTCCAAGAGTAGGGCATTAAGGGAACTTCCAACTAAAGTAATAGAATTGGGAGGGGGGTATTTTGCAAAACTAATGGGTAAAAGAGCTTGATTATTGGTTGCATGTGCTCAATTCTTGAAGAGAAATAACTATGTAGGTTGAGCTTGAAGTAAATAATATCATCAAGAAAATCAACAAAGTTTTGGTGGCATGTAACCAATTTTTACATGATCTTACTAAGGTACAACTAGCTAACTCTACAAATTCAAATGAAGAGACCCTGAAATGGAAATGAAAATTGTTGATCCACAAGGAACCAATAGATGATCTGTGTATAGATTTATTGGATGTTGTTGCTGAATTTTTGACAAAATATCAAGAATTAATTAGTCAAAAGTATTTGTTGATGGAGCTACATCATCAATTGATTAATGATTATGTAACTTTATGTTACAAGGTTCATGTTGTCCCAAGCCTACCCAACAAAGAAGTCACAATTTCCTTGACCACTTTTGTCAATTTTGCAATGAAAGAAAAATTAGAAGGCATAAGTGTCATAGAAGACAAAATTCTATAAAATATGGCTAGCTAGAATATTTTGGGAAATTGTGCCCCAAATTTTGGGGATTGTAGAATGTATTTAATACAAAAGGCATTTATTAATATATCTTGTTATACACACAAGAAAAATAAGAGGGGGGTGAATTAGTTGTACATTAAAACCTTAAACTCTCATTAACAATAAAACACTTATTAATCATCAACATAATGTAAACATATGAAACATAAACACATTCAACACCATACACAAGAGAGCACCATATTTACATGGAAAACCCTAATTAGAGAGAAACAATGGTGAGCATTAACTCACATATATATGAATATCAACACCAAATACAATAGGCTCACTACCAGAAAGGATCACTACCCAAAAGAGAAGAATGGCTCACTACTAAGGACTCGCTACCCAAAAGAGAAGAATGTCTCACTACCAAGGGATTACTACCCAAAGCACTCACTATCCAAAAGAAAGAAGAATAGAAGAATAATATTACAAAGAGATTCACTATCTTAGAGCAACAAGAAAAATCCACCATTACAACTTTGCACCATTCACAACCTTCATCTCACTACCTCTAGAAACCTCAAGGTATCTAGAAACTTAGATACCTTCTACTCATTGCATTTGGTAGCCTTAGGAATTTAGGATCACACTTAGATCACCACACTTAATCACATTTGTATCATACAACTCTTACACATATTCCACACACATAACCTTGCTTATATATCCTCCACAACTTCAAAAACTTTCTCCATGTTAGCCACAATGAAATGTATGCACCTCAAACATGAAACCACTAAATAGGTCAACAACAAACACTTCCATGGTGGAAATAAGTGAAGGAAGACCATACTAAGGGTTAACCAGGACCCAAATCTACACTGACATGCTTCACCACACTTCCACATTCCAAAAACAATATCTGTAATTAGCAATAGCATGCTAGGTCAGCCAAACCTACACTACCACTAATAAGTGACCCCATACATGCCTTTCTAGGTTTACAAATGTTATTGTAATTAATTATTTATTACAATAGCATAAGTTAACTTAGGTCTTGCATTATTTAGTCCTAGGTTGCATAAATTAGAAAATCATCACTAATGGGGTAAATCCCCTTTCCATGTTTGTAGGAGATAAGATTCCTTCTAGAAGATGAGTTGTCCTTCTAGAACTTATCTTAATCTTTTATCATTTCCTAGGTAGGGTTTACATGTTGTCACATGTAGTGTGATTTTGACACTTGGAAAAATCTTATGCATTTTAGGTTCTCACTCTTGCCTATTTAATTAGGAACATGTACTTTTGTAACATATCTCATGATCATAATAGAATCTCTATTTGCATTTCATTGTTGCAACACTTTCTGTGTGGTTGAATATATTTCCTAGCAAAGGTCATCCATTGAAGATTGCAACTTCATTAGGGACACTGTGACTCCATGATCTCAACATGGTATCTGAGCTTTTCCAGTGAAACTTTAACTCAGGATCAAGAAAGTTGGTGTGCAAGATTCTTTGTAGGTTTGGATTTTTTCTTGCAGGCTAGTTGGTTCTACCTAGGAACCAAGCTGATTTCTAGCACACATCAGGGTCTCCCTGACCTCTCCATTGTGTCCAAAAGGCCTCAAAACCCATGGATTTCCTGCTCAATCATCAAAATCAGAGACATATCAACCAAGATCCATTGAGGTATCATCTAGGGTTTGCATTATTTTGTACTATCTGTACAAATTTGCAATGAAAAAAAATCTCCCTTTCAGTCCTTCATCATGGTAAAAAAAATTTAGAATCATCAGGCATTTTTTATCTCTTCATTCAGGAAATTTTTTATATAGTTGGGCAAAAAATTAAAATTTAGGGATCGACCTACAATTAAATTAGGTGGTCAACATCTAGGGTTTTATTTTTTGTGGCTTTATATACTCCATCAGGCTTATTTTTTCCTCCATCAATTAGCATGAATAAGGGTTTTTATTTTTATTTCTATGGATATAGTTTTTAATCGGCATTATATTTATCTTGATTTTTAATTGCTTTTAAGCAATATTAAAGATCAAAATGCAATTATTTTGTTAACTTAATTTTTCCTCATAATAGTTGGTTGCTTGCATTTATTGTGCAAGAAAGAGAGGTATATTTCTACCAGGTCCACTGTCATCCATTGGTTCGCTTGCCAACTATTGTTTATCATTCATTGACTGAAACTCTATCCATCACTGACATTGACTCTCCTCCCATCGGCTCAAACACCGCCTGTCTACCCGCCACTGACATCCACTGGTTATTTTTCACTAGTTCGAGTGACTTTTGTTAGCTTGCCACTGAAGCGCTTGGTCCCATTGAAGACCGAGGGATCTACTATACCTAGTGGCCCCACTCAACCCTTTTTGCCAACTTTCAATTTTCTCATAACTTTTCACCAGGGTATCAAAATTCTCCAAACGAGATACCATTGGAAAGTGGATTTTATCTACTTTCCAATGGTGACATCAGTTTTGCAGTATTCTATTGTTAGAAAAATCTACAGTCAACTAAATTTATCCCTTGATTTTGGACATAAAGGCTCATATCTTCTCATCAAATTGTCGAATTTCAGTGATTCTAGCGGCATCTGGAAGGTAATTCAAAGCTTTTTTCATTAGTTCATTCACTTTGATCAATTTTAGCTCCAAACACTCTTACATTAGACTTTTTCAATTTGGTGCATTTGTTCAATAACTTGGATATCCTGAAGCTTGGGAAAAGGATTTTTACATTGGGTGGCATCACTTCAATTGTATATCATCTTTAGAAGTCTCTATTTGTTGTTGAAGGTCATTGTCTTTATGTTTTTGGAGAAATTCGATAGTACATTGTGGGGCTTGCATATTCCCCTATGTTGCATAAGGGTGACTATAAACAATGGTGGTATGGGATCATCCACCATCTCTAATCACTTGATTTATTGCCACATCTATATGGTATAGTTCCCTATCCAAGTGAAGGTATTCATGTACTTTCTTGGAGTTGCAACAAATTCACTATCTTGGAGATCATTTCAATGTAAGTTGATTGTGATGTTTTGAGTACTATTGATCATTATGATTGTCCTCACATCCTTTGGACTAAGCTTTGGGAGATATATGGAGATTCAGATACTCCACCCTTCCTCAATGGTCATGATTTAGAATGTCATTCTTCAGATTGAGTACCCCATGATGATATTGCAATGAAGGAGGTTGTTTGTTTAGATTGCCTTGAATCTTCTGAAGAGGTTGACAAGGTTTCTTTAGATGTTCCTTCTTCTCCATCAGAGACTATTGGTATCCCTTCACATTCAGTGATTCCTTGTCCAAATTTATTGATTGAGGCTTTTATCATCATTCATTAGGACACATTTGGTTTTCCAAACTTGACATCACAGGATGGCTTCATTTTAGGGATTGCTGACTTGGCTATTTCTACAAGTTTGAAGGAAATACTTGAGGGGATATCACTCCTCTATTTAGATCCTACATTAGATATTTTTCTTGAGTCTCCACATCCCTTTGTCTCAACCTTGATTGGGGATTATAAGACTATGTTGGAGGCACTTGGTTTCTCTTTAGATATTTTATATATGAGACTTCTTCCCCCTCATTCCATTCAAAAATTAGAGTTTCTTCAACATCTACCATTGGATTTGCTTCTTCCTAGCAGGAGACATGTGGTTTCAACAACTTTGTTGCTTCATACTTCTTTTAGTGGTTTTGAGTACAATTCATTGAGCAGGGCCAATCTAGTCTCCATCACATTCTTTGCATCACATTCTTTGGATCCAGTTCAACATCAGTTTCTAAATCATCTCAATTTGTTGCCTTCTTCATTTATTGGGCATGTACCCAAGTTGATTGTGGCATCTTCTTTATTAGGAAAGGAGACACATGATCAGTTTTCAGAGACATCATCAACATCCATATTCATCCTTCCATCCTAAAATTCCTATCTGGAATGGGAAGCATCTTTGCACTTGCACTTGGTTTTGTTTCTTCTGAAAGGGAGACAATTTGTTTTTCGACATTAGATCTTGTTTTGTCTTCAAACACTTACCTTTATGTAGGTGATCACATGTTCTGGGGGGGCTATATAGTCTCTCTATTTCCTTCCTATGGGGGGGATATTAATTATATTGTATCCATGTGATAGATGGTGTACTTGGGGGGTATTTAGGAGTCCTCCATCCTTCCCATCCTTTCTCACTTCTCTGCATTTCATCTCCTTTTTGGAGAGGGGTTTTGTTCCCACTAGGTTTTCCTCTTTTCCCCGTTTGTGGGATATTTGTTGCATTTTCATTCTTGTTTGTAAATGGGTACCTAAAATGGACATCATGTAGCCAAGACCCATCATCATTGCATAATCATTGCATTTTTCATTTCCTCCCTAAGTTGCATCTATGGGGGGGTGTTAGTGTAATTAATTATTTATTATACTAGCATAAGTTAACTTAGGTCTTACATTATTTAGTCCTAGGTTGCATAAATTAGAAAATAGTCAATAATGGGGTAATTCCCCTTTCCATGTTTGTATGAGATAAGATTCCACCTAGAAGATGAGTTTTCCTTCTAGAACTTATCTTAATCTTTTATCATTTCCCAGGTAGGGTTCACATGTTGTCACATGTAGTGTGATTTTGACACTTGGCAACATCTTATGCATTTTAGGTTCTCACTCTTGCCTATTTAATCAGGCACATATACTCTTGTAACATATCTCATGATCATAATAGAATATTTATTTACATTCCATTATTGCAACACTTTCTGTGTGGTTAAATATCTTTCTTGGAAAAGGTTCTCCATTGAAGACTGCAGCTAGATCAGGGACACTGTGACTCCATCATCTCAACAAGAAATACCATGAAAGCCACTTAGAAACATTCCACAACATCCAATAATATTCCAACATCATCAAAATATTTAAAATAGTGTCACAACCATCTAGAACTAAGAACACCACCATCATGTACAACTAACAACACTATCACAAAACACAACACACTAACCAACCTTGCATAATAGTTGAACACATAAAAATCCAAGGGAAGGTAAATATAGGAAATATGAGCACATTCCCAAATCTACAAGATAGGAAACCACAATGCAGAGAAATGTAGAGCAATCTCATTTCTCTCAGTCAACCTTCTAAGCAGGCAACGCACTATCAAACATAGATTCTAGTACCACCTAATTCAAAACCTTAAACTCTAGATATAAAAATTTTGAATACCTATGATCATCATAGCTAAACCGCACAAGCATATCTTCAACCATGAAGAAATGAGGAGCACAACACTGAACACATCTCTATCATGCTACACATTCTTTTATGCATTTTTTCTCAAAAACACTTGGAAACCAAGTGAACTAGCTACATCAACACCAAAAAAACCTACTCAACATATCTACAACATCTACAATACCAAAAATCTCCCTATATACAATACCTTCTCAACACCACACTAGAGGTTGACATCAATGGAAACACTAAAGGCAACATAGTGTAACAATCTCCCTAACCATATTGGTGGTTGACATCAATTGACATCGAACCACAATATATCCACACTAGGGGTTAACATCAATGACAACACTAGAAATCTACAATAGTCTAGCAAGTCTCCAACAATCTCCCCCTTTGTCATTGATGGCAACACCAGCTTTGAAAAACCATTAATCAACAAAAGAAACTTTGCAACTCCAATACTCAAACAAATATCCATCTTACTTCAGTCTCTCCCCCTAACTAGGACATTCCTTACACTTCTACGACTTTCTCAGAATTCACTCTCTTTTTTTCCTTTCTTCCTTTTTCTTCCCTTTACTTGAGGAGTTTTTCAAACTTTATCTCTCCCCATGTTTTTTAGATTTTATCTCTCCCCCTTTGACATCTATAGACATGTAAAAATGACCTAATGCACATCACACATCTTGAACTATATTTTTCCATTATTGGCATCACGATCACTATCACTATTGCATTTCATCTCAAAAACATCATTAATCCCCTTTTTCACATTATTTAAATCATTAACCCTATTTTCCTCTATTAATTGAATATTTTTTAATTATTTAATTAATTCCTTATATCCTCACCTAATCTAACTTTATCCCCCCTAATTAATTAAATAAACATCAATTCTTTAATTATGTCACTAATATACCCTATTCGTCTAAATCAATTAAATTTTTATCATTTAATAATTTAATTAAATCACTTTCCCTTCTCTAAACTTGAATAATTAAATCAATTCCTCAAAATAATTCAACATAGTCAAAAAACAAATACATCTTTATTTGTTAAAGTCAAATATGACTTGCATGTTCATATTAAATATTAATTAATTATTCAATTAATTAATTATCCTCACCCTCTTTTGATTGAGTAAATCATTACCATTGATTTCTCACTCTAATTGGTTGACTAACTCATATATTTCCCAATCCCATTGATTTCTTCAATCCCCCAATCATTCCAATCCAATCCCACTAATCATTCCTATTTATTTCCTCTCAATGGTTTTCAACCATTGATCATGATCTTTTACTATTGAATCTCGATCATTCATATCAAAACTAGAAATCCATAAAACAACCTTCTTTCTTCTCAAAATTGATCAAAGAATTTAAGAGAATTTATGCAAAGAGGTCATGCTGAATTGACATTTGAATTCTTGAGAGCAAGTACACACACATCTTTGATCACCATTAAAATATGATTTGAATCTTTTTCAACAATAATGGAGGCTTCATATTGATCAAACACAATCCAACATCAATACGAATTACACTTTAACATGGGATGGTATAGTTGTATTTCATGAATTCATTTATTATTTTTTGCTTATGCTTACCTTTATTTATTGAATTTATTGTTTTACAATTCATTTCATGAGTATGTTTATAATTTATACTTTTGCTTTTATTTTATTTGATTAATTCATTGTTGTTTTCCTTATGCTATTTTTCCCCTTTAGTCCAACATCAATGGTAAAGGGAAAAGTTTGTGTACTTCACTTTAAGAAACACAAACAAGCAACTCTATGTCACATTTTCTTCTGCTTTCTCTCCACAACTCTCTTTCTACTAATCTCTCCCTCTTAGGGGCACAAGATATGCTTCTCATGACTACACCAATTAAAATACACCACTACCTACTCCCCCTAAGAGGTAGCCCTCACCAACCCAGCACCAAGAATGTATCTTGAAATGCTCCCTAGATAGATGCACACTCTTATGCATCTAATTGAAACAAGGAGGGGTAATAACCCCTAACTTCTACTGAAGATACTCAAATATATATTTTGGAAGATCCTTTGTGAAAATATCTACAACTTGATCCTTTGTAGGCACACATTCTAGCTTCACCTCATTCTCTGTAACTTTCTCTCTTAGAAAGTGATACCAAATAGAGATATTCTTTATCCTTGAATGCATTATCAAGATTTTTGAAATATTGATAGCACTTTTATTATCACACAAGATAGAAATAGGTTCATCATATGACACTTTGATATCCTTCAATGCCTACTTCATCCATAACACCTATGTACAACATGATGTTGTTGCAATATATTCTACCTCTATAGTAGATAATGACATTAAATCATGTTTCTTACTCATCCAAGAGACCAACTCGCTTCCAAGAAAGAAAGAACCTCCACTTTTACTTCTTTTGTTATCTGCACAACCTACCCAATCTATGTAAGGAAGCTAAGATAGCATAACAACTTCCTACACTAATCTTGAGAAGAGAATAATGCAAAAATTTTACAGATCTTTAACAGTTATAGAAACTTAAACAAAAATAGACATAAATATCATGCATACCATGACAATGATTTACAAGGGGAAAAACCTTTCGAGAGAAAACCCCCACACTCCTAAAGTCGTCTAGTTTATTATTCAATAAATCACAAAGATTTCAATATACTTGCAATGCAAGCTTCTCACAAGAGTATCACCACTTAGAGATCAAGAGACAACAAGAATTCTTTAAAAATCACAGAATACATCATTGTCTCTCTACCATAGTCATAATACAACACCCTCATAAAATAGGGTTACATTCTAGGGAAAGACAAACCAAAAAAATATCCACCATTAGATATAAAACCTAATAATTAATAGTCTAGATTTACAATGTATCATTTATCTAATGCAAGTCAACCATTTAGTAGTTTCTTGAAAAAAGTTAACAAAAAACTTATTTACATGCATCCCACTCCTGCCCCTTGATGCCATTGTATATTACACCTATCAGTGTAACTAGGAAATACATGCATATAGATGTATATATATATATACATATATGCACATATATGTATATATATATATATCCTATCAACAATAGCCTTTATATAATTGCAAGGTTGAGACACATTTTCCCAAAACATATCACACTTTTCAAACACCTTGCAAGAGCAATGGGAGGGAGTAAACATTGTCTCTTAATTATTAGGGGCCGAAAGGCCCATAATCTCTTAACATCGCTTGTACTTCTTTGCACTTATAGGCTTAGTTAAAGAATTAGCAACATTCATTGTTGATGGTGTTTTTATGCACTTCTCAACACAGGTAGTGCATAGGTGCACTACCTCTCTTGAAAGACAATCTTCCACAATCAGATTACAGAACACTATCCCAAGGTCTCTCGGATGTCAGGTCATGATAGTGCTTAGATACCTCAGTAGTTTGATGTGATTTGCTGGAATCACAAGGCGGACTTACAGAAATACAAAGTGTGGATGCAAAGCATGAAGTTAGATCTTCGAAAAGGAGTTTTAGTATGAAAACAGTTATGTGTTGGTTGTAGGTTCAAACAGCAGTCTCAAACTCCATCTAGTTGTAGATTTGGCTTTATAATGTGCAATGAACCTTGGTATTGTTCAATTTCTAAAAAAAGGAAAAAGAGCAAAGGGGAAGAAAAGTTCCTAAGTCTAAAACTTGCAATGAATAGTGACAATGGAGTTCCTACAATGGACAATTCCCTCAAACAATATCCCACTTAACCAGGGATTTCACAGTATCATGGAAATTGTGCTATCTTCTAAGGGCTGCAGATTTTTATCCTTCATCCACCACATACATGCATGAACTAAAGATAAGTGTTTGGGGCGGCTTTAATCAAGTCCAGGCTAACTTTGCACAGCTATCTACCTTCAACAAACAGCAAAAAGTATGGACTAAGGGATCATCAATAGTGAAGGAATTTTCATAAACACCAAACAGCATTCCTAAGATTTACCCAAATGCAATAAACAACTAACTAAACAACAAAGAGATCTAAGCTAAACATCTAATATTGGAGAAGTGAATCAAATGACATGAGAGAAAACAAGGAAATGCACCAAGTCAATGCTATTTCTTATAATTTTTTGCAGCATGTCTTTACAAAAACTCAACTCTCACTTTTGCAAATGAGGGGAGTGCTCTATTTATAGTTTTCCAAAAGTTAAATGAATGGCCAAGATTCATTACAATTGTGTGGCCAAGATTCATTAAAAAATAGGGTTTCACCTACCCCCAAATAGATTTAAAATTAAAAAACATTCTTTGTCCTTTCCCTATTTCGTCATCTAGTGGATGACACTATTGCTTTTTCGTCCTGTAGCTAATTGTTGTTTTCTTGGCTGTAGCTATTCTTCTGGGAGGTCTTCTTCCTTGGCGGGGCTGTCCTCTTGCTCCTCGGAGGCTGCACATTCCATATACTTGAGGATGATGGCCTGGAGCTTATCTATCTCGAGGATCTCGCATCTCAATGCTTGGTAGCTCCATTCTTTAGCGTTCTCTTCCAGCCACTTCCAATCCTCGTCATACTTTGAGCCTTGGTCTCTAAATAGCTCTGATCGATCGAAGGCACGGGTGGAAAAACTTAGGAACTCCGTGGTGATTTCTCTAGCTGTCCCGTCCTTCATCTTTTCCTCAAAGTGTGGCTTGATCTTTTCGGCGTCCAATTGTATTGTGGGAAAATCATGGCCTGTCATTAACTTAAGGTACTCAGTGCATTCTGCCCAGATCTCCTTGATCCACTTGATATCTGGATCCACCTTGCTCTGTATTTGCCCCATCCTTTCCTCCCGGTTGATGAGGTCTCTACGCCACACATCCACCAACCAATGATCCTCCGCCTTCAGTTCTAGCTTCTCTTCCCACGTGTTCTCTGGCATTTGAAGAATGGCTTCAATTTTTGGGAAGGTAGAATCATAGATTGCAGGGAAGTTGGTGCAGAGTTTCTTCGTACCCTCCAGGGATTGGACCAGGTCCAGGAACTTCTTGGCTATCTGCACAGCCAAGCTGGTCCCCTTTTTTTCGATGCTTATGACCTGTTGGAACCAATCCTTAGTGGTCCTCTCCAAGTTCTTCCTCCTTTCTAGCTTATCTATCTACTCCTTGGAGAGTAGCTGCGGTGCAGTTGTAGAGGTAGTGGGCAAGTCATCTACTAAGGACCACTACTGAATATAATCGGTCAGGGCCACAACCTGTGCCTTGAGCTCATCCTTGGTGACCTTGTCCTATTTGATTAGATGCACCACCATGGCCACTGAATCCTCCAGATGTTTAACCTTCTGTTCCCTGGTTGCTGTCCCTAGGTCAATTGTAGAGATATTGTAGCTAACTCCGGCCTGGCCAACAGTTGGTGTTGCTACTTGTGCTGCCCGGGAGCCAGAAGCATCCATGGTTATCTTGGAACGGACCTTAGGCTTCTTCTCCTTGTTTGTTGTGGTCAGGGATCGAGCCAAGATGGCTTCCAATCTTGACCTCGGGTCTGTCGGAACTGGGGTTGCCCTTTCAAGCTGCTTTTCCAACCAGTCGGGCATGGTAGATTTGTCCTTGGGAGCATCATGGCTGCCCTCACCCTTCTCAGTTAGAGGCAAGACTTCTGCCTCCTTTTCCTTTTGAAGCTCTTCCTCCTCTCCGTCAGAGTCACGATAAAACACGAGGCATTGAGCGGGTGCCTTGTGGACAACATCCAGGTGGGATCTTCTTCTCCCGCCACCCCTTCTTCTTTCTTTTCTTCAACATCCTCGGCCTCGGGGCTCTTCACAATATGGGTCTTGGCCTCAGTGATATCCTTTTTAGGTTGCTCTTCTTGCGGCTGTCCCTCTTCACCATGCGGTGACTGTTATGCCTCCTCCTCAACATCCTTTGGCTGTTGAGCCAACTCTTCTTCAACGTCTTCATCGAAAACCTGAATAATTTCCTTGGCACCCGAGCCATCCTCTCCATCCCCGCTCTCGGAAGAGCCTGTCTCTTCTTCCTCGTAGGCCACCTTGTCGATGGTTCTGTGCTCGTATTCGGGGTGCTCATAATAATCATCGGCCTCTTCCTCGATAGGTTTCGAAGCCTCCTGTTCCAGCTCCTCCAACTCTTTGGAAATCTACATTGTGGCCTCCATGGCCGGCGGACCTGTTGGCAGTTGTGAAGGCTGAGTTGTTGTGAGGGCTTGGGCGAGGGCTGCCTAGAGAGCAGGGTCCATTAGGATTTGTGAGAGATCGGGGGGAAGACTCTGCAGGTGTCGTGTAATAGCTTCAGGCACAGTGGAAAGGGGAACATGCGATGCTATTGTTGCCAGAGGCAGGGAGGTAATGGGTGACATGGCAGCAGCAGAGGAAGGGGAAGTGGTCATGCTAGAGGAGGAGTCGATATTGATTATTGACCCGGCCGGGGGTGAAGAGGCAAGGTGAACAGAAATTTCCACCACCTGTGGAGATGAGGCGATTGTGGCCTGAGAGGTGGGCAACACACCAGTCAGGGGAGGAAGGAGCAAGGGAGGTTGCGCCTCTGTTGTGATCACTATCCTCTTGAGCTTCTTGGGAGATGAGCCTCCTGTGTCTTTCGTTGCTTGTTCTTTGGGGTCCACAGACTGTGTCATTTCTGCTTCTTTTCTCTTTTGGGACCTGGTGACGGGGGGAGACTTGGAAGTCTCACCAGCTGATGTAGAGGTGGCAACGTCCTCCGTGGTGCTTGGCTTGCTCTTGAGCACTTCATATGTTAGAGCCACGCCCTGTTGCTTTAGTCGTGCTACCTGCCCATCAACCCATTCCCTAGTGCGAGCTATAATCGGCTGGGTGATAGTATCTAGGTCCTCAACCTCTTGATCGTCCCAGTCAATGGAGGGGATTGCCCGGTCGGCAACCGCAGGGTACCTCGGGTGCACAAGGGTGGACTCATCCTCCTCAAGTTGATCAGGCACCGGAAATAGCTGCACCCTCCTCAAAAACTGCACGGTCATGCGCATGTAGTGTCTCATGAGGACCTCCCTGTCGTCTTTACAATCTACCCAGAAATCTTCAACATGGTACTTGTGGGCATACGCTGGCCCCAGTGCCTTCCTGACATGGCCGTGTGGATCCATCCGCGGGCAGGCCATGTACCAGTCAAAATGATATTCCTTAAGCTCTTTCTCAGAGTTGTCGGCACACTAAGATGTCTGCAGTCGATACAGGCCCTTGCCGAGGGTCATGGGATAAGGGATCCCTGCTATGTGTTTGTTGCTGAAAACTGTCTGAATGTGTTGGAGCTGCCGGGAAAGCTCTAGGAGAATGATTCTATCGTTAGGGTACCTTGGCAACTTGTTTGGCCGCTCCGTGAATCCCTGGGCACGGATGTAGGTGAACTTGGGAAACTGAATATATAAGAAGGCATACTCCTTCAGGAGTACCCTGGCGCTATGGGATACCCTTCTCTCGAAGTCCCCGGCTATCAATCTGATGATGTGGCCAATGAAGGCGTCATTGACCCGACAATACTCCCTTTTGAAGTTACGGTACTGGAGCTGAGGGTACTTGTTGAACGGCTTGAGCCCTCGCCTATGCCCCTGATCTGGTGCCACAAACAGTCCACTGTATTGTCTCTGACCTGCCAAGGAGTATACCAGGTATGAGGTCATGTAGAACTTGGAGCTTTTCTTAACATTTACAAACTGCTCGTGGAAGCAGTTACTGATGATGCCTCCCTAGTCGAATGAGCTTTTAGTGTTCACATCTTCGTTCCCTCGCAAGATTTTCTCTATGTAGTATGCCATCCACTCTTGGAAGTAGGAAACTACCAGGAGACCCATGAACCTTCTTAGCATAGTCACCAAGTCGTGATAATCTTCGTGGAAGTCGCTGCGGAACAGCTCCTGGGGAACCTTCGCAGCGTTGCCCCGTCTCTCATTTAGCTAGTAAAGGTTAATTGATTTCTTGCAGCCCAGTGGATTGGCATCCCACGCCGCCTGACACTGCTCCAAAGTGGGGACCTCCATATGTGGGAATGTAGGAATGTGGAATGTTTTAGTGATTCCTTCTGGCGACATGTCGGTGAGGATATTCCCCTCCTTGTCCACGATTGTTATAGTGTCCATTTGGTAGGCTTCTCGGCAAGCCATTACTAGTTCAGGTGCCACTAGAGATGGAGGGACGTCGGCGGCTTTGGCGATTCCACTCTGCCTTATCATTCTGGTGTTCTTTGTTTTAGGGTCGACCTTGATCCTCTGGGTGAACTCATCTATGTTCATCTATCTAATGTTGGTATCCGAGATCTCTTTCCAGTCTGTTGAGACCTTTGACTGGAGCGGCTCACCCTAGAACTGAAACTTCATCTGATCCTTATCCTCTTTTCCCCTAGTGGCCCTTCCAGATTTCTTTCCCTTGTCCCTTTCAGCGGAGGCCCTTGAAGTTCCTACAGCCAATTCCATATATCCTGCAAGCAAAGGGCCAAGTCAGCACAACAAAACATCAATAGTGTTAATGTTAGTTCATATTATGAGCATATCATCTAAATAACCATTCAAATACATCATAAATTTTATCCTCAGATGATATCGATGTCACTTTAGAGCATTTGGACAATCTGGGCCCGGAGGGCCGGACTTCCCTGACAATCTCCCCCTTTGTCATTGATGGCAACACCAGCTTTGAAAAACCATTAATCAACAAAAGAAACTTTGCAACTCCAATACTCAAACAAATATCCATCTTACTTCAGTCTCTCCCCCTAACTAGGACATTCCTTACACTTCTACTACTTTCTCAGAATTCACTCTCTTTTTTACCTTTCTTCCTTTTTCTTCCCTTTACTTGAGGAGTTTTTCAAACTTTATCTCTCCCCATATTTTTTAGATTTTATCTCTCCCCCTTTGACATCTATAGACATGTAAAAATGACCTAATGCACATCACACATCTTGAACTATATTTTTCCATTATTGGCATCATGATCACTATCACTATTGCATTTCATCTCAAAAACATCATTAATCCCCTTTTTCACATTATTTAAATCATTAACCCTATTTTCCTCTATTAATTGAATATTTTTTAATTATTTAATTAATTCCTTATATCCTCACCTAATCTAACTTTATCCCCCCTAATTAATTAAATAAACATCAATTATTTAATTATGTCACTAATATACCCTATTCGTCTAAATCAATTAAATTTTTATCATTTAATAATTTAATTAAATCACTTTCCCTTCTCTAAACTTGAATAATTAAATCAATTCCTCAAAATAATTCAACATAGTCAAAAAACAAATACATCTTTATTTGTTAAAGTCAAATATGACTTGCATGTTCATATTAAATATTAATTAATTATTCAATTAATTAATTATCCTCACCCTCTTTTGATTGAGTAAATCATTACCATTGATTTCTCACTCTAATTGGTTGACTAACTCATCTATTTCCCAATCCCACTAATTTCTTCAATCCCCCAATCATTCCAATCTAATCCCACTAATCATTCCCATTTATTTCCTCTCAATGGTTTTCAACCATTGATCATGATCTTTTACTATTGAATCTCGATCATTCATATCAAAACTAGAAATCCATAAAACAACCTTCTTTCTTCTCAAAATTGATCAAAGAATTTAAGAGAATTTATGCAAAGAGGTCATGCTGAATTGACATTTGAATTCTTGAGAGCAAGTACACACACATCTTTGATCACCATTAAAATATGCTTTGAATCTTTTTCAACAATAATGGAGGCTTCATATTGATCAAACACAATCCAACATCAATACGAATTACACTTTAACATGGGATGGTATAGTTGTATTTCATGAATTCATTTATTATTTTTTGCTTATGCTTACCTTTATTTATTGAATTTATTGTTTTACAATTCATTTCATGAGTATGTTTAGAATTTATACTTTTGCTTTTATTTTATTTGATTAATTCATTGTTGTTTTCCTTATGCTATTTTTCCCCTTTAGTCCAACATCAATGGTAAAGGGAAAAGTTTGTGTACTTCACTTTAAGAAACACAAACAAGCAACTCTATGTCACATTTTCTTCTGCTTTCTCTCCACAACTCTCTTTCTACTAATATCTCCCTCTTAGGGGCACAAGATATGCTTCTCAGGACTACACCAATTAAAATACACCACTACCTACTCCCCCTAAGAGGTAGCCCTCACCAACCCAGCACCAAGAATGTATCTTGAAATGCTCCCTAGATAGATGCACACTCTTATGCATCTAATTGAAACAAGGAGGGGTAATAACCCCTAACTTCTACTGAAGATACTCAAATATATATTTTGGAAGATCCTTTGTGAAAATATCTACAACTTGATCCTTTGTAGGCACACATTCTAGCTTCACCTCATTCTCTGTAACTTTCTCTCTTAGAAAGTGATACCAAATAGAGATATTCTTTATCCTTGAATGCATTATCAAGATTTTTGAAATATTGATAGCACTTTTATTATCACACAAGATAGAAATAGGTTCATCATATGACACTTTGATATCCTTCAATGCCTACTTCATCCATAACACCTATGTACAACATGATGTTGTTGCAATATATTCTACCTCTATAGTAGATAATGACATTAAATCATGTTTCTTACTCATCCAAGAGACCAACTCACTTCCAAGAAAGAAAGCACCTCCACTTGTACTTCTTTTCTTATCTGCACAACCTACCCAATCTATGTAAGGAAGCTAAGGTAGCATAACAACTTCCTACACTAATCTTGAGAAGAGAATAATGCAAAAATTTTACAGATCTTTAACAATTATAGAAACTTAAACAAAAATAGACATAAATATCATGCATACCATGACAATGATTTACAAGGGGAAAAACCTTTCGAGAGAAAACCGCCACACTCCTAAGGTCATCTAATTTATTATTCAATAAATCACAAAGATTTCAATATACTTGCAATGCAAGCTTCTCACAAGAGTATCACCACTTAGGGATCAAGAGACAACACGAATTCTTTAAAACTCTCAGAATACATCACTATCTCTCTACCATAGTCATAATACAACACCCTCATAAAATAGGGTTACATTCTAGGGAAAGACAAACCAAAAAAATATCCACCATTAGATATAAAACCTAATAATTAATAGTCTAGATTTACAATGTATCATTTATCTAATGTAAGTCAACCATTTAGTAGTTTCTTGAAAAAAGTTAACAAAAAACTTATTTACATGCATCCCACTCCTGCCCCTTGATGCCATTGTATATTACACCTATCAGTGTAACTAGGAAATACATGCATATAGATGTATATATATATATATAGATGTATATATATATATATATATATATATATGCATATATATGTATATATATATCTCCTATCAACAATAACCTTTATATAATTGCAAGGTTGAGACACATTTTCCCAAAACATATCACACTTTTCAAACACCTTGCAAGAGCAATGGGAGGGAGTAAACATTGTCTCTTAATTATTAGGGGCCGAAAGGCCCATAATTTCTTAACATCGCTTGTACTTCTTTGCACTTATAGGCTTAGTTAAAGAATTAGCAACATTCATTGTTGATGGTGTTTTTATGCACTTCTCAACACAGGCAGTGCGTAGGTGCACTACCTCTCTTGAAAGACAATTTTCCACAATCAGATTATAGAACACTATCCCAAAGTCTCTCGGATGTCAGGTCATGACAGTGCTTAGATACCTCAGTAGTTTGATGTGATTTGCTGGAATCACAAGGCGGACTTACAGAAATACAAAGTGTGGATGCGAAGCGTGAAGTTAGATCTTCGAAAAGGAGTTTTAGTATGAAAACAGTTATGTGTTGGCTTTAGTTTCAAACAGCAGTCTCAAACTCCATCTAGTTGTAGATTTGGTTTTATAATGTGCAATGAACCTTGGTATTGTTCAATTTCTAAAAAAAGGAAAAAGAGCGAAGGGGAAGAAAAGTTCCTAAGTCTGAAACTTGCAATGAATAGTGACAATGGAGTTCCTACAATGGACAATTCCCTCAAACAATATCCCACTTAACCAGGGATTTCACAGTATCATGGAAATTGTGCTATCTTCTAAGGGCTGCAAATTTTTATCCTTCATCCACCACATACATGCATGAACTAAAGATAAGTGTTTGGGGCAGCTTTAATCAAGTCCAGGCTAACTTTGCATAGCTATCTACCTTCAAAAAACAGCAAAAAGTATGGACTAAGGGATCATCAACAGTGCAGGAATTTTCATAAACACCAAACAACATTCCTAAGATTTACCCAAATGCAATAAACAACTAACTAAACAGCAAAGAGATCTAAGCTAAACATCTAATATTGGAGAAGTGAATCAAATGACATGAGAGAAAACAAGGAAATGCACCAATTCAATGCTATTTCTTATAAATTTCTGTAGCATGTCTTTACAACAACTCAACTCTCACTTTTGCAAATGAGTGGAGTGCTCTATTTATAGTTTTCCAAAAGTTAAATGAATGGCCAAGATTCATTACAATTGTGTGGCCAAGATTCATTACAAAATAGGGTTTCACCTACCCCCAAATAGATTTAAAATTAAAAAACATTCTTTGTCCTTTCCCTATTTCGTCATCTAGTGGATGACACTATTGCTTTTTCGTACTATAGCTAATTGCTGTTTTGTTGGCTGTAGCTATTCTTCTGGGAGGTCTTCATCCTTGGCTGGGTTGTCCTCTTGCTCCTCGGAGGCTGCGCGTTCCATATACTTGAGGATGACAGCCTGGAGCTTATCTATCTCGAGGATCTCGCATCTCAATGCTTGGTAGCTCCATTCTTTAGTGTTGTCTTCTAGCCACTTCCAATCCTCGTCATACTTTGAGCCTTGGTCTCTAAATAGCTCTGATCGATCGAAGGCACGGGCGGCAAAACTTAGGAACTCCGTGTTGATTTCTCCGGCTGTCCCGTCCTTCATCTATTCCTCAAAGTATGGCTTGATATTTTCGGCGTCCAATTGTACTGTGGGCATATCATGGCCCGTCATTAACTTAAGGTACTCAGTGCATTCTACCCAGATCTCCTTGATCCACTTGATATCTGGATCCACCTTGCTCTGTATTTGCCCCATCCTTTCCTCCCGGTTGATGAGGTCTCTATGCCACACATCCACCAACCAATGATCCTCCGCCTTCAGTTCTAGCTTCTCTTCCCACGTGTTATCTGGCATCTGAAGAATGGCTTCAATTTTTGGGAAGGTAGAATCGTAGATTGCAGGGAAGTTGGTGCAGAGTTTCTTCGTACCCTCCAAGGATTGGACCAGGTCCAGGAACTTGTTGGCTATCTGCACAGCCAAGCTGGTCCCCTTGTTTTCGATGCTTATGACCTATTGGAACCAATCCTTAGTGGTCCTCTCCAAGTTCTTCCTCCTTTCTAGCTTATCTATCTGCTCCTTGGAGAGTAGCTACGGTGCAGCTGTAGAGGTAGTGGGAAATTCATCTACTGAGGACCACTGTTGAATATAATCGGTTAGGGCCGCAACCTGCGCCTTGAGCTCATCCTTGGTGACCTTGTCCTATTTGATTAGATGCACCACTGTGGCCATTGACTCCTCCAGATGTTTGACCTTTTGTTCCCTGGTTGTTGTCCCTAGGTCAATTGTAGAGATATTGTAGCTAACTCCGGCCTAGCCAACAGTTGGTGTTGCTACTTGTGTTGCCCGGGAGCCAGAAGCATCCATGGTTATCTTGGAACGGACCTTAGGCTTCTTCTCCTTCTTTGTTGTGGTTAGGAATCGAGCCAAGATGGCTTCCAATCTCGACCTCGGGTCTATCAGAACTGGGGTTGCCCTTTCAAGCTGCTTTTCCAACCAGCTAGGCATGGTAGATTTGTCCTTGGGAGTATCATGGCTACCCTCACCCTTTTCAGTTAGAGGCAAGACTTCTGCCTCCTTTTCCTTTTGAAGCTCTTCCTCCTCTTCGTCAGAGTCACGATAAAACACGAGGCGTTGAGCGGGTGCCTTGGTAGACAATATCCAGGTGGGATCTTCTTCTCCCGCCACCCTTTCTTCTTTCTTTTCTTCAACAGCCTCAGCCTCGGGGCTCTTCACAATATGGGTCTCGGCCTCAGTGATATCCTTTTTAGGTTGCTCTTCTTGCGGTTGTCCCTCTTCACCATGCGGCGACTGTTCTGCCTCCTCCTCAACATCCTTTGGCTACTGAGCCAACTCTTCTTCAACGTTTTCATCAAAAACCCGAATAATTTCCTTGGCACCTGAGCCATCCTCTCCATCC
Source organism: Sequoia sempervirens (assembly GCA_007258455.2). Classification (NCBI taxonomy): domain Eukaryota; kingdom Viridiplantae; phylum Streptophyta; class Pinopsida; order Cupressales; family Cupressaceae; genus Sequoia; species Sequoia sempervirens. The sequence goes on from VDFB02000015.1 coordinate 546,100,162, forward strand.
CTGCTCTCGGAAGAGCCTATCTCTTCTTCCTCGTAGGCCACCTTGTCGATGGTTCTGTGCTCGTATTCGGGGTGCTCATAATAATCATCGGCCTCTTCCTCGATAGGTTTCGAAGCCTCCTATTCCAACTCCTCCAACTCTTTGGAAATCTGCATTGTGGCCTCCATGGCCGGCAGACCTGTTGGTGGTTGCGAAGGCTGAGCTGTTGTGAGGGCTTAGGTAAGGGCTGCCTAGAGAGAAGGGTCCATTAGGATTTGCAAAAGCTCGGGGGAAAGACTTTGCAGGTGCCATGTAATAGCCTCGGGCCTAGTGGAAAGGGAAATAGGTGATGCTATTGTTGCTAGAGGAAGGGAGGTAATGGGTGACATGGCAGCAGCAGAGGAAGGGGAAGTGGTCATGCTAGAGGAGGAGTCGATATTGATTATTGACCCGGCCGGGGGTGAAGAGGCAAGGTGAACAGAAATGTCCACCACCTGTGGAGATGAGGCGGGAAGCACACCAGTCAGGGGAGGAAGGAGCAAGGGAGGCTGCGCCTCTGTTGTGATCACTATCCTCTTGAGCTTCTTGGGAGATGAGCCTCCCGTGTCTTTCGTTGCTTGTTCTTTGGGGTCCATAAACTGTGTCGTTTCTACTTCTTTTCTCTTTTGGGACCTGGTGACGGGGGGACACTTGGAAGTCTCACCAGCTAATGTAGAGGCAGCAACGTCCTCCGTGGCGCTTGGCTCACTCTTGAGTGCTTCATATGTTAGAGCCACCCTTTGTTGCTTTAGTCGTGCTACCTGCCCATCAACCCATTCCCTAGTGCGAGCTATAATCGGCTGGGTGATAGTATCCAAGTCCTCGACCTCTTGCTCGTCCCAGTTGATGGAGGGGATTGCCATGTCAGCAACCACAGGGTACCTCGGGTGCACAAGGGTGGACTCATCCTCCTCAAGTTGATCAGGCACCGGAAACAACTGCACCCTCCTCAAAAACTGCACGGTCATGTGCATGTAGTGTCTCATGCAGAGCTCCCTATCGTCTTTACAATCTGCCCAAAAATCTTTGACATGGTACTTGTAGGCGTATGCCGGCCCCAGTGCCTTCCTGACATGGCCGTGTAGATCCATCAGCGGGCGGGCCGTGTACCAGTCAAAATGATATTCCTTAAGCTCTTTCTCAGAGTTGGTGGCGCACTAAGATGTCTGTAGTCGATACAAGCCCTGGCCGAGGGTCATGGGATAAGGGATCCCTGCTACGTGTTTGTTGCTGAAAACTTTCTGAATGTGTTGGAGCTACCAGGAAAGCTCTAGGAGAATGATTCTATCGTTAGGGTACCTTGGCAACTTGTTCGGCCGCTCCGTGAATCCCTGGGCATGGATGTAGGTGAACTTGGGAAACTGAATATATAAGAAGGCATACTCCTTCAGGAATGCCCTGGCACTGTGGGATACCCTTCTCTCGAAGTCCCCGGCTATCAATCTGATGATGTGGCCAATGAAGGCATCATTGACCTGGCAGTACTCCCTTTTGAAGTTACGGTACTGGAGCTAAGGGTACTTGTCGAACGGCTTGAGCTCTCGCCTGTGCCCCTGATCTGGTGCCACAAACAGTCCACTGTATTGTCTCTGACCTGCCAAGGAGTATACCAAGTATGAGGTCATGTAGAACTTGGAGCTTTTCTTGACATTTACAAACTGCTTGTGTAAGCAGTTACTGATGATGCCTCCCTAGTCAAATGAGGTTTTAGTGTTCACATCTTTGTTCCCTCACAGGATTTGCTCTATGTAGTATGCCATCCACTCTTGGAAGTAGGCAGCTGTCGGGAGACCCATGACCCTGCTTAGCATAGTCACCAAGTCGTGATAATCTTTGTGGAAGTCGCTGTGGAATAGCTCTTGGGGAACCTTCGCAGCGCTGCCCCCTCTCTCCTTTAGCCAATAAAGGTTAATTGATTTCTTCCAGCTCAGTGGATTGGCATCCCATGCCACCTGACACTGCTCCAAAGTGGGGACCTCCATATGTGGGAATGTAGGAATGTGGAATGTTTTAGTGATTCCTTTTGGCGACATGTCGGCGAGGATATTCCCCTCCTTGTCCACGATTGTTCTAGTGTCTGTTTGGTAGGCTTCTCGGCAAGCCATTACTAGTTCAGGTGCCACCAGAGATGGAGGGAAGCTGGCGGCTTTGGCAATTCCACTCTGCCTTATCATTCTGGTGTTCTTTGTTTTAGGGTCGACCTTGACCCTATGGGTGAACTCATCTATATTCACCTGTCCAATGTTGGTATCTGAGATCTCTTTCCAGTCTGTTGAGACCTTTGACTGGAGCGGCTCACCCTAGAATTGAAACTTCATTTGATCCTTATCCTCTTTTCCCCTGGCGGCCCTTCCAGATTTCTTGCCCTTGTCCCTTTCGGCGGAGGCCCCTGAAGTTCCTACAGCCGATTCCATATATCCTACAAGCAAAGGGCGAAGTCAGCACAACAAAACATCAATAGTGTTAATATTAGTTCATATTATGAGCATATCATCTAAATAACCATTTAAATACATCATAAATTTTATCCTCAGATGATATCGATGTCACTTTAGAGCATTTGGACAATCCGGGCCCGAAGGGCCGGACTTCCCTGATAGGAATGTTGTCAGGGAAGGAAAACACGACCGAAAGTTCCCAGAGACCCCCGCTGGCCAAATTTTTGTATTTTAAGAGGCCCATGATGGAGAACGGCATGATTTAGGACGTGGGTCGAAGTTAGATTCTGAATTTGAGTCAGTTTGGATTGATTTAAGGAACTTCGGAGGTTTCAGGCCGAAAGGCAGTTAAGGGGCGGCCGTTGGGGACAGCGAACAGCGGTCGAAAGTCCGGACGAGGAAGTCTGAGGTCCGGGGCCCGCGAGGCCAAAGGACGACCACCAATGAGGTAGTACATTTAGACCAGGCAGCATTCAGACCCCCGGGCCCCGGTGGTTGGGAGGGCGCGTCGGCGAAGGGAATGCCAGATCCCGGCGACCGGAGAGACGCGAGATTAAAGCTGCTCCAAAATTTTCATGGATTGGAATGGCGGCGGTGAAAGGCGGCCCGGAGCCCGGGCGGTGGGAAGATGAGAGTTACAGGCCGCCGCATGAATTTTGCAATGATTTGGGTGACGGTGGAGAACATGCTCCCAGGGCTCGGGAGGCGGGGCGATGCAGGATGACAACCGCCGTGATATTTTGGCATCTTTCAGGTGACAGCGGCGACGAAAGGGGGCCCGGGACCCGAAGGTCAGGCAGCCGGTAGGGTCCCGCCGTGAGCGACAACGGAACCGTCACGGAGTTCCGGGGACGGAACTCCAGACGGCCGGGCCTGGAAGGTCGCAGGGCAGCGAGGAGGACGCTGAAAGACGTCGGTCATGAGTAACGGCGGAAGACTGGCAGCGGCGGCCTGACACCCAGGGTTCGGACGCATAGAGGACAAATCAATAAAAAAAAACTCAATTCCACGGAGGGGGAAAAAGTGGCGAAGGCGGACGGCGAAGGTGGAGGTCGGGCCCGGGGTGCCCGTCCGCCCTGCGCAAAGAACAGCCGGGCGAAGGGAAAGCCCCGAATCGGCAGCGAAGGCAATCTAGGGGGTTTGTAGATTTTCTAAGGTATGGGTTTGGTGCGCCACCTAGCCTTCTATCAGTTTACGGTATCCCATTAATTTGTTCATTTAGATTAAATCATTGGAAATCATAAAGACATGCACGGGAGGGCGACCGATTGCCTACCTCAAAAACGCAGAGTGGGGACACGTGGAATCCACCGGGGATCGACGGGATCGACGGAGTGATGCAGACACGGATGATTGTGATGATGTCAATTGCAGTGGGCTCCAGATGTTGGCCTTATCAATTCGCTCTAATTTGCAAAGTGAAAATGAAATCGGCGGATGATGCATTATATACCCTATCTGCCATTAATGTGAGCATTAATTACACATACGGCCGCGCCAAAAGTTTGTGGATTCAAATTAGGTCGGGGGCGGTGGACGAGACTACGGGATCCGGATGGCACAAAGCCGCGCTATGACGGCCACCGTGAGATATTGCGAGTTCGAACGGTCACGGTGGAGGGAGCTTCGGGGGCTGGAGGGCGGACAGCAGGCGGAGGTTCGCCATCGAAGAATTCGCACGATGATAAGCGGCGGCGATGAGGACCATCCCGGGGCCCGAAAGGCGTTCGGCCGCTGGAGAGCCGCCGTCAAAGACGGCGATCCCGGGACAGAAGTCCGGACACGGACTTCCGGAGCCCTGGGCCCGAAGGAGCAGGGGCTGTCTGGGAAATCCCCGAAGACTTGCAAACGGAAGATGGCAGGGCGGGCTCCGGAGCCCGAAAAGACGCCCGGAGAATGCCACAAAGGGCGGTGAATGCAAGGGGGAAGCCCGATAAGGGAACCCTAGAGGCCCGGGCCCGGGGGGGCCCAAGGCCGTCCAGAGCCAAGCGAAGCCAAAGGAACCCACGAGGCCCCAGAGGGCAACAAAAACTAAAAGGGGAAAGCATGGTTGATTTTAGGATGAAACTTTAGAGCAATATCGACCATACGAAACATCAAAAAAGAGGGGCACGCAAAACGAGGCAGCCCTGAAAGACCTGACAAGGCGAAAGAAAAGAGGGTCCCCATTCCGAACGGGGTGTGTGTGCTGAGGGCACAACATTCATCAAAGTCTCTACCTTAACCAACTTCACCCTACCATCTTTGACTATATCTCTAATAAAATGATATTGTACATCAATGTGCTTGGTCTTGGCATAAAGTTTCGGGTTCTTTGTTAGAAAAATCACATTTTGACTATCGCAATAAATTGTCACTATACCTTGTTTTATTGCAATAAATTATAGAAGGAAATTGAATCACATATTCTTGTTTTTTTTTTGCTGCAATGTAATAGAAGAAGGCTTAGTTTCTCTAAAAATAACATTGAACTAATACATATTACATTTTGTGCAACATGATCCCAAATCTTGTATCCTTTCACACCATAAGTATATCCGATGAAGATACATTTCACATCCTTATTCTCAAACTTTGTTCACTTCTCCTTTGGCACATGTGCATATTTCTTGCAACCAAAAACTCTAAGATGTCTTAATGAAGGCTTACAACCCAACCATGCCTCTATAGGCCTCTTATCAACAAGAGTTGATGTAGGAGGCTTGTTAATCAAGTAACATGCAGTGGCAATAGCTTTAGACCAAAACCTTTGTTCTAGGCCAACACCACTCAATATACTCCTAGCCTTCTCCATCAGTGTCCTACTCATTCTTTCTTGCAACTCCATTATGTTGTGGAGAATACAGAGTTGTCTTTTGTCTATGAATACCACAATCTTTATAGAATCTATCAAAATCATTAGAGAAAAATTCACCACCATTATTAGTCCTCAAAATTTTTATTTTCTTTCTAGATTGCAACTCAACCATTGCTTTAAATTCTTTAAATCGACTTAAAACTTTAGATTTACTCTTTAGAAAATATACCCATATCCTTCTACTATAATCATCAATAAATGAAACATAATATGTGGATTTACCAATCGAAGGAACATCTATAGGACCAAACACATCAGAATGAATAAGATCCAATACACCACAAGATTTATGAGAACTTGAGTAAAACTAAATGCGGTTTTGTTTTCTATAAATGCAATGCTCATAGAAATTGAATTCAAGATTACAATAAGATAAACCTTCAACAAGGTTTTTATTTTTCAAGGTCCTTAGACCCTTTTCTCTAATGTGGCCAAGTCTCTAGTGCCATAACATATTTTTCTCTACAGGTAACTTTGTCTCAGAAGAAAGAGCACTCTTGGGTGTACCTAAAAGCCATGACCATTTGTTGAAGGTGAAACCCTCACTTCTTCCACAAAATTGATTTTCACAGAAGTACTATTGCACTCAATAATGCATGAATCAACTTATACAATGTGCCATATCTGACACCTATAGCAATCAACATAGCACCTCTAACCATCTTGCATCTTGCATCAGAAAATACTACCTACACATCTGCATCTATTAGTTTGCTCATAGATAACAAATTTCATGTTATTCCAGGGATATGCAACACACCATTAATCATTTTTATCCTACCATCAGGAAACCTGATTTTAACTTTACCATGACCAACAATGTCTAAATGAGAATCATCACCCAAGTACACCTTCCATCAAATTATTCATATTCAGAAAACCAATCTCAATTAAAGGTCATATAGAAAGATGCATCTAAGTCAATTAACCATGCATCATTACCTGCACAAGTTGCCAAAGCTGTAATGAATGTGTCACCTCTTCCTTCTCAAACTCGGTATCAGAATCAAATTTCTTCTTTTTCTTCTTCTTTTCTTCTCTGCATTCCTTACGAACATGTCCAAGCTTACTGTAGTTAACAAATAACTTTGGACTTTCCAAGAGATTTAGATCTCCCCCTAGACTTGGATTTGTCATGCTTCTCATTCTTCTTACCTTTTTCCTTAGGTCTTCCATTAATATTTAGGGCCTCCTTGGTAGTGATGGATACATTCCTCCTCATCTCTTCAAAAGCAAAAACCCACCACATCTTCAGTCTTCAAAATAAAAAAAGTACTCCCAATAGCCATAACAAGAGAATCCCATGAATCAGGAAAGGACAAAGCAAGATCTGACATTTCTCCTTCTCATCCATTTTGACACCAACATATGCCAATTGAGCCACCAACGTATTGAATGCGTCTAGGTGATTTGTGATTCATTCACCCTCTTTCATTCTTAAGAAATATAATTTCTTCCTCAAGAAAATCTTGCTCACTAAAGATTTGGTATCCTTATGGAAATTAATTAAAACAAAGTCTACCAAACACAATCTAATAGACCCTTGGATTTATGGTCCATAACATCATATTAGATCACAAAACATATTTTTGCACAAGCTCCCACTCAAATTTTGATTAGTTCAAAAAACCCAACAAACCACAACTAAAACCAAATGTGATCAAGCTCTGATACCACCTGTAAGGAAGCTGGGGTAGTGAAAAAAATTCCTACACTAATCTTAAGAGGAGAATAATGAATTTTTTTTATAGATATTTAACAATTATAAAATTAAACATAAATAAACATAAATATCATGCATACCATGACATAGTCATTTACATGGGGAAAACCCTTTTGGGAGAAAAACCCCACATTTTAAAATCCACCCAATATATTATTTAGTAAATAAAAAATATTACAATATACTTGTAGAGCAAGCTTCTCACATGAGCATCACCACTTAGAGATCAAGAGACAAAATGATTACTATCAGACCCTCAAAATACATCACTGTCTCTCTACAACAGTCATAATACAATGCCCTCATAAAATAGGGTTACTTTATAGGGAAACGTGGCCAAAAAAATATCCACTATTAGATCTAAAACCTAATAATTAATGGTCTAGATTTACAATGTATCATTTATCTAATTGTATGTCAGCCATTTTAGTAGTTTCCTAAAAATTTAACAAAAATTACTTACACGCATCCAACTCCTCCCCTTGATGCACTTGTATATTACACCTATAGTGTAATTGTGAAATATATATATATATATATATATATATATATCCTATCAACAATAACCTTTATATAATTGCAAGGTTGAGACACATTTTCCCAACAATCTACATTTGTATATGCACTCAAATAGAAATCAGTATCCCTAGGATACCATAGACTAAAATCTAGAGTTCCCTTCAAGTATCTAAATATTATTTTGACTACTACCACATGTGATTCTCTGGGATATTCTTAAAATAATGCCACAAGAAAAAATGCATGCATGATATCCGGTCTAGTAACAGTAATATATAACAGTTGGCCAATCATTGATCTATACTTTCTCTTATTTGTCCTAGGAGATTCATCATTTTTTCTCAACTTGCAACTAGTAACCATAGGAGTACACACTGGTTTAGAATCCTCCATTCCAAAATTCTTCAACATTTCCTTCACATACTTTGACTATGAAATGAAAATTCCTTTTTTTGATTGATGAATTTGTAACCGAAGGAAGAATTTCATCTCCCCAAACATTGGCATCTCAAACTATTTTTGCATCTGATTTGCAAATATCTTACACATACCTTCATTTGCTCCAAAAATTATGTCATCAACATACATAACCATAATCGGGATCTGATCTCCCTCAACCTTGAAGTAAAGGTTACTATCTGTAGTACCCTTTTTGAATCCTTGTTGCAACACATATCTATCCAATCTTGCATACCAAGCTCTAGGAACTTGTTTGAGTCCATACAATTCCTTTTTAATCTTCAGACCATATCAACATCTCCCTACAATGAAAAATCTTTTGATTGTTCAATATAACTCTCTTCTTCTAACTCACCATTCAATAAGGTAGTCTTAACATCCATCTGATACACCTTGAAGTCTTTATGTGCTACAAAATCCAAAAACATTTGAATGGCTTCCATTCTTGCCACCAAACCAAAATTCTCTTCAAAATTTATTCCTTCCACTTGTGAGTATCCCTTACATACAAGTATAGACTTATTTCTAACAACCTTTCCATCCTTATTCAATTTGTTTTTGAAAACCCATTTAGTTCCTATCGCATTCTTGTTTGTTGGTCTTGGGACCAATTCCCAAGTCTAATTCTTCTCAGTCTGTCTCAACTCTTCTTCCATAACTTTGATCCAGTTCTCATCCTTGCATGCTTCAATTACTATTTTAGGTTCTATTTCTAAAAGTAAACAAAATTTTACCTGTTCCTCTATCATAACAGCTTTTCTTCTTGTCAACACACCTCTGATCTTATCTCCAATGATTTTATCTTCAAAATGATTCTTTTGCACACACTTAGGGGTCTTAGGGATCCTTTTCAGAGCTTCTTCCTCTTCAAATATCATCTTCTTTTCTTTCTCTTCATCTTTTTCTTCTTCACTACAAGGGGTTTCATCAAATCCATATCCTTTTATCAACACATAATTTTGATGTGGTTCTTCATCTACTTTGAAACTTGCACTTTCAACAATATTCTTCAACCTTTTGTTATAGCATCTATATGCATTTCTTTTTATAGAGTTTCCAAGAAAGATTCCTTCATCAGATCTTCCATCAAAACTTTCCTAAGTTTTCTTCATCTATTTTGATATAGCATTTGCTTCCAAACACTCTAAAATATTACAGTAGAAGGTTCTCCATACCATAACTCATAAGCAATATTTGAAATTTTCACTCTTTCTTGACCTCTATTAAGAATGTATACTATAGAATGAATTTCTTCTCTCTAATAGACATCCGATAGATTTTATTCCCTCATCATGGTTCTTGTTGCTTCATGAACTGTCTTGTTCTTCCTCTCCACAACTCCATTCTACCGAGGAATCCTAGGAGTTGATAGTTGTTTTTTTATTCCATGATCTTCACTAAAATTATTAAACTCATTGGAGTTGAACTCACCACCTCTGTCGGAACTCAAGCACTTGATTTTTAGATCCATTTCATTCTCAACCATAGATTTAAAGGCTTTAAACCTATCTAGAGCTTCTAATTTTTCTTTGAGAAATGTCACCCAAGTCATTATAAAATAATCATCTATTAATAACATAAAATACCTATCACCTTGGGAGCTTCTTATTTTGATAGGTCCACATAGGTCTGTATGCACCAACTCCAAAGGTCCTGTAGTATACTATTCTTTAGTTCTAAACCTCTTCTTTGTTTTCTTTCAAAACTGACACTCTCTGTAGATTGCATTGAAAAGCTTCGTAATCTTTGGAAAATCTCTCACAACATCAATATAATTGATCTTCACTAGGCTATCAAAATTAATGTGACCCGTTCTTCTATTCCGTAGCCAATTTTTATTGATTTGTGACATAAAGCACTTAAAATGACCACCACCTTTGAGTTGATAAACATTTCGTTTTGTCCTTATTCCTACAACAACCAAAATTTTGGAGCTTTCTTTTTTGATTTCACAACCATCATCCTAAAATACCAAATTGTGTCCTCTTCTACACATTTTTCCCATACTATGAAGATTATGCCAAAGACCCTTGATATAAAGAACATCATCTATTTTATGCTTGCCATCAAAGATAATTGAACATTTTCCATAGATCTTAGTAGATGTATCATCACCAAACTTAACAGGACCAATATCATACTTATGAAGTTTAAGAAATTTACTCTCATCACCTGTAATATGATTTTATCATCCACTATCAATTATCTAGACATTTCTCTCTTCTCTTGCATGAAAACCAGTCAACATAGTTCCTTCAATATTTTGACCTATTTTTGGGAAAATTTCCTTCACACATCTTTCAGGATTAGTAGAATTAGTTCCCACATTTAGAGCCATGAACAAGCATTCATCACTCTCCTCATCAGGATATTCTGATTCCTCATCATCAAATACACCATTGTATTTTTCAACATAATAACTCTTCTTGACAAATTTACCTGTATGATCCTTATGTTTTTAATTTGCAACTTTGACTGGACATTTAGAAGCATAATGACCTATATTTCAATAATTGAAACATTTAAAGGGTAACTTACCTTTGTATTTACCAGTGCCCTTTACAATCTCCTTAAAAAAAATTCTTCCAACTCATCAAGATCATCGGGATCTGATTCATCATCCTTCTTTTCCTTGTTGAATTTAAAGGTAGTTTCTTCCTTTGTAGCATCTTGAGAAAAATCTCTCAATTCATAAGAAATTAAAGTACCAAACATCTAATCTCTAGAATATTGATCTAAATTCTAAGCTTCCTCAATTTCAAAAAATTTAGAGCTATAAGATCTAGGAAGAGTTCTTAGTACCTTTTTTACAACTTCACTTTCTTCTAGCTTACCACCAAGACCATTAATGGCATTGACAACTTCATCCACTCTAAGCATGTAGGATGCAATGTATTCATCTTCTGACATCCTTAGGTTTTCAAATTTGGCTTTGAAATTTTGCATCTTTTCTTGTTTGACCTTATCATATCCTTCATAAATGCTCCATTAATCTAGATCTCTTTAGCAGTTTTGAGACTTATCACTTTCCCAAGTTCAAAATCAAAAAGACCACTCAAGATAGAATTTATTTCTTTACCATTATTCTCACAATCCTTGACCTCATCATCACTTTTTAGACCATTAGTAGGCATAGTATATCTAGTTTCAACTAACTTCCAAACTCCAAAACCCTAGAGAGACAAGAAAGGCTTCCATCTTGGCTTTCCAACAATCATGATTCGTTCCATAAAACATAGGATCTTTGAAACCCTTCCTATGTGCCATCTAGATCTAGCTCAAGTGGTTAAGCTTCTTGTAAGGAACCATGACTTTGATACCAATTGTTAGACACACAAGACAACTGAGAGGGGGAGTGAATCAATTGTACATTAAAACCTTAAACCCTCATTAATCATCAACCACTTATTAATCATCAACAAAATTTAAACATATGAAACATAAATGCATTCAACACCATACACAAGAGAACACTAGATTTACATGAAAAACCTTAATAATGGAAAACCATGGTGAGGATTAACTCACATATATGAGTAGCAACATTGAATACAATAGGATCACTACCAGAAGGGCTCACTACTCAAAAGAGAAGAATCACTCACTACTAAGGGCTCACTGCCTAAAGGACTCACTATCCAAAAGAAAGAAGAATAGAAGAAGACTATTATAGAGAGATTCACTATCTTAGAGAAACAAGAAAAATCCACCACTGCAACTCTACACCATTCCCAACCTTCGGCTAATTGCCTCTAGCAACTTCAAGAAAACTAAAAATGTAGACACCTTCTACTCACTACATTTGGTAGCCTTAGGCATTTAGGCTCACACTCAGATCACCACACTTAATCACATTTGCATAATACAACTCTCACTCATCTACCACACACATAACCTTTCTTATATATCCTTCATAACCTCAAAAAATTTCTCCATGTTAGCCATAATGAAACGTATGCACCTCAAACATGCAACCACTAAATAAGTTGACACCAAACACTTCTACAATGGATTAAATATGTAAGGATCATGACCCAATTAATCTCACAAAATTTAATCAACAACTTAATATCTCATAAGTATGGAATAAAATGATACAATATCATTAATTTAAAAAGTTACATGACACAACCTCATGTATGTAGCGCATAATCTAGGTAAATACACATAATATCTGATATACAACTTACAATTCAAGCTCTCATGTCATGGAATGAACTAAATATAAAATTTGGAAGTAATATTACAAATAATAATACAACAATAATGTAAGAACATAAATAGCATAGCCTCCAATTGCCATCGACCCTCACAGTCATCTGCAAGTCGGGAGATGAGAACATGGCTCGAGCACTTTTTCACCCAACCACAAAGCTTATGCTTCCTCAAAATTCTTCCTAACATGAAGAATACCTAACCTTGCACGGAGTACCTAGCAACCTGGAAATAAAAAGTAGGATGGAATCCTAGTGCAAGCCTGATGTATATACATGCATTTCTAACATGAATATGAAATTTCCCACAAATACGATATGGTAGAGAAATATATAATAATTTTCCTAGGTAAATTTATCTATTTCAATGAATACATGACTTTGGCCAAAGCACTAAAAGTATGAAGTAGATCCTAAAAAGAGGATCAACTTTCTCTGTTAACCCATATTCGGAACCCTATCCCAAAAGGTAAACCCAACACACAATAGAAAATAGTAACATGCATAATGCTCATAAAAATAAATATTTCCTCTTTATTTCATGCAAATGTTCAATTGCATACTTTTCATTGTTTCATCTTTTCATGCCTAATAACAATAAAGTAATCATTGATATATAATCCATTTCTCACATGCAACTAGTTTATCATGCATTTATCCTTAAACCTTTTCTTTCTACTTCATGCAATTTATGGTTCATGTATTATTGTACTTATATCATGCATTTCTAAATGTAGTTGAAAATGTGAAAATATTTCTATTGTATGCATTAATTGACTAATTTCCATTAGATATGCAGATTAATTCATGAAAAACTTCAATATTATTTTCTATCATAAATTTAGATTATAATAGAACATAACAAATTTCTATTTATTTCTTTAATTAAAACTTTTTTGTAGATTCTTTCTTATAGATAAAATAGTTTTCAACACTCTTAAAATTCATTCTTATAGAAAATAAGATTAAAATTGATGTTCATAGTTGCACAAAGTTTATTTCTATGTGTATTCTTGATTTGTTCTAGTCCTAATATAAAAATTGGAAAAGAAACAACCTAAATGAGATTGTACATGATTCTAGCATAAAACTAGGTTGTGAAAACAACTAGAATTTTTCATGTTCCCTTTCACACAATATACTCATAATTTTTGTTTTAGAAAACTAGTGAGCTATACATATATAGTTATACATACATACATGTATATCCACTAAATGGTAATGTTTTCCTATATATGTATGTATATATATACATATAAGAACTAGACATTATTTTTTGTTGCTCAATCTTGTCTTAAAATTTAAGGTGCAATTTACTATTGACAACCTATCATAATTTAAAGAGAAGTTCATATTTCATTTCATAAAAATGATAATAATATTTCAAAGCAAAGTAAAAAAAACTACCAACCTAAAAATAGGAGATTGTTTCCTATAGGTTATTATTTGACCAATTGTTTCCCCTTATTCTTGAGATGTTCCTCTTATTTTCTTTTCCTTAGTGATATCTACTATACTCAAAATTTATTCTCATTCAAATCATCTATCTTGTGATTGTTGCTTAGAAGTGTTTTGCTTGTAGCTGCTTGGTGTTTTTTTAAAGTTTCCAACCAACCTTTTATTGTAGTGGATCAAGTGTTTATGATATATTTTATCCTTGGACTAAGTTACAATAATTTCCATTTATATCATTTCCCTATGTAGAACCACCAAAGGCATAATAAGAAAATAAGCTTCCCCTTTGTTTTGTTCCATGGTAGATTTTATTTTAAATAATATTTAAAAAATATTAATTTCCCCTCCACCTAGACCTCATATATTTTATCTATAGATATAAGAAATAAAAAATTCCTACCTCTTTGTTCATCCCCAATATTTTCAACCCCACCCTAGTTCAAACCAAAGAGAAGAAGAGAGTTGTCTCACTCTCTTCCCCTATTCCTAAGGGTGGTGTGATGGATTCCCATCCCCCTAACACCCTAAGGTTGTTATCCTAGGTAAACCCAACCATAACCTTATGGTTAAAATCCTTGTTCCCCCTATCAATTCATATTCAACTCCAATCTTTATTACTCATACACCCTATCAACAATCCCTATCAATTAATAATGGGAGAGCCATTTCTGAGAAAGACCCATCTGCCAACTCTCTTCCAACCCTAGCCCCCTATCAGGATAACTTGACCAAGAACCTGAGATACATGATCAAGAGGGATCAACCTACACCTAACCTAGAAATCCATTTGAATAAGGGAATATACTTGAAGACTTAAGGATCCCCCATTCCACCCTATTATTTAGGAAGAAGTGGATTTTTCTAGCTAAAAAAAATTGAAAGCTCTTATGGATAAATTATAGGATATTCTCAATATTCATAATAATATAATGGATTGGTTCCTTACCTAGCATTATAACACTAGGCTAATAAAGGAGGAGATGGAGATGAAGGTGCCCAACTAGGCCAAGAATAAATTAAAATCCATCTAGATGAAAACATATGAGAGAAAGTGAAAAATTATCTACCAATTTCCAAAGTGGGGAGAAATTGGAATTGAATTTACACATGCTATAAAATAAGTGAGAGGAATTGAATGAAAAATCTATCCTAGATTTTCAATTTAGCAAGAAATCCAAAGAAACACAACTACTAATCTTTATCATGTATAAAATAAGTTTCAAAAATTAAAAAAGGGATATTGTATAGCAAGGCCCAGCTATGAGAACTGTGGTTAAGAATACAACTTAGAGAGGTAAAAAAATTACTATTGAAGATGAACCCTAGGGATTTATTTTATTTATCAATTTAATTTTATCACCAAAGAATGAAATGGTGCTTGTGAGCTTCATAAACTGACTAATAACAAATAGGTGTTTTCTTCTACTATGTTATTATTATTTGTATACCTTTTACTTGTTCCTAATGTTTAGTTTATTTTTATTGTCCCATATTCCATGGTAATCAATCTATTTTATTAATTTCTTTTGTGTCTTTTTAAAAGGGTCCAAGCCCTTTCAAAATCTATATCTATCTTTATATAAAGCATCAACCTAATAGATGTTATCTTATAAACTTGGAAAATAATCACCAAATTATATCTCCCCATCCTAATAATATCCTTTAACAACTAATATTACCTTGTAAATTTAAACACTACCATTTAAACCAATATTATATTCTTGAACACACATTTACAACCAATATATTTGTGTCCATCTAGAAATGTTACCAAATTCCATGTGTCATTATTTTTTAATATAGCTCTCTCCTCATCCATAGTCACTCTTTAGGACTCAAATTCATCCATATGCATCACATCCTTTTTAGTTAATATGATGAAGATATGTGGGACATAATTTTCAAAGGATGTGAAATAATTTAGGTTTGCTAGAGATGTTTCCCTAGTTAAAATACTGAATCATGAAATACATGCAAATCTACTTCCTAATCCTACACTATTAGCTAAAAATTATTTTTCATTTTAAATTTCATGACCAAGCATAATACACAACACATACAAACAACAAATGAGATATTCTATCAATAAATAAGCATGGTTGATAACCCCTCTCTAAACTCCAAATATTCATATGTAATAAGAAAAATATCATTAAAAAAACATTTGTAATGCATTAGTTTTTTGTAACACCTATCAAATTTTTATTATATCACACCAATTAATGTGGAAATATAAAAAATTAAGCTAAGAAGAACCTATCAGGCTTCACCACTTGGAAGTCTTCTTAAAGATCTACAAATGACCAAGGAAACATTGAGTTATAAACACAACTGATTTAAAAAATAGGTTGCCTAATGATTACTATATATGCAAGGTTTGGAATCCTATAAGCTATTTACTATTGTAGTCATGTGAAAATAAAAAATGATTAACCTGTTCAATGAAAAGTGAACTAGCATATATAACACTTTATTAGTTTCCCTATCACTTTGAGAATTGAGGAAGAGCTATAGGTCATGAATTTTGTGTGCTAAACAAGTTGAAATCTTATGGAATTTCATAAAATGGAAGCATATATATTACATAGAAACCATTCATGTCAAAAACATATCACATTAATGGTTGCATCGAATTCTTATCTTCCACCATTAGAATAGAATGGAATGTGAATATTTTCCCTTGAGATGAATAATTATTTTGGGTGGGAAAATCCTCTTGGATTAGTTGCAAGGTCAAATTTGATCATTAATATAACCTTGGTTTGTGCAAGGAGGTAGGTAGAAATGAATTATGAAAAATGTAGTATTTGTAGATATTTTTTTAGATATGAATAGACCACTTTCTAATAGAATTTTGTTTTGAGTGGAAATTTTCTAAATGTAAGTCTATGTAGAATTAAATATTTTTAAACATGACATTTCTCAATCACAGTATCACATCTACTCACATTCAACATGTTTAGACCCTAGAGTCATGTCCTATTATGAGAATAGATAGATAGACTAGTGGAATGATGTCGTCAATTGTCTTTCCTAATTTCTCCACATCTACAAGGGTGTCCATTAGTGAATTTGTATCATTGATCATAGAAGGCTATCACTTCAAAGATTCACCAAGACACCACCAATTTGGAAGCACATTCTTTTGATTTGGTCTCTCAACTTAGAGTGGATCATTTTTTCCACGTAAAATAGGTTATAGATCCTACTTGCACATGGAGTTTAAATCAAAGCTCAACTTCATTGCCTTAAAATTGGAGACAAAGTTTCAAAATAATTATTCTAGTGCTTACTAACTTTTTGCACATCCCAAACTAATAAGAAATTTAGAGAATAGAATTAGATCATTAATGAGCTTCTTGGCATTCTTCAAGCCTTTTTTGACACTATGAGCAAGTTTTTATTGCTCAAGAGTGAATTTTGGATAGGGTTTTTTCTTTGTAGTAATTCCTAAATCTTGTTCATTTCTAGGTTTCTATAACAAACTATTTTTTGTGACAAAATTCTCATCAAAGGAGATTTGGGGGAGGCTATTTTTTGTAATTTTTAATGACAAATCTCTTGGTTTGGATGGATTTCCCTACAAGTTTTACAAAGTTGTTTAGGACATAGTGGGTGATGATATTCATAAGGTCTACCTTGAGGCCTTAAATTCTAAATCCAAAAAAAAAAATTAAAAATAAAGGAATATCAAGTTCATATCTAAATACATAGGCTCTAAAGAAATTTGTAATCAATGACTTATCACTTTGTTGAACATCTCATACAATATTATTTCCAAAGCATTAGCTCTTAAGCTTAAGCCGAGCTTCTTGCAATGTAGTAAAATGCATACCTGTGCATTTTCACACTTGTTTGGGCCCACATTTATTTATTTATGCTTCTTTATGGCTTAATTGGTCCTATTTTTGTGTCCACAAGCCCTATAAATAATATATTTTTATGGTTAATCCAGACATTCTCCAATGTATAAATTTTAATTTAATGACTCCATTGGTATGTTCTTGATTTTTGGTTCAGTACTAAAATGCCACCTAGGGCATCTTAGTCCCCCAAGGCTTTCGGGACCTTGATTTTAGCACCCCTAGATTGGACCCCCTTTTGGTGCATGTGCCCCATGTTTTTAGGACTTGGGACTAAGATGTCACCTAGGGCATCTTAGTCCTCCTTGAGTCATTTTCAAGGTTTAATTTCAAATTCTGACAAGATTTAGCCTCCTTTATTCAATGAATTCATATGTCAGCTTGGTGTGATATAATCTCAGGATATTAAGCATAGATAAGTATAAATACAAAGTTCCTTGATTCATTTCAACCCAATTCTTTTGTGAGATCTTTTATCATAGCGTAATTTAGTTCACAAGAGCATTCAAGATTAGATTCATCAAGCATTTGAAGCCATTTTCAGATTCAAGCATCATATCAAAGTGTTTTCTTGCATCATGTGTGGTGTTGTGCTAACATTTGTGATGTAGGTTTTTTATCCAAGCAAGCAATTCAAGTCCAATGTTTCAAGAATTCAAGATCCATATCCATTGTAGCCATTACACGCAAGTTTGTAGACTTCACAAGGGTTTGGTGAGTTGTAGCATTGCATGTTGTTCATTCATCATTCCTTCATTTCATTTCATTTCAAGGTTTAATTACCAACAAGAGGTTTGACCAAGGCAAACCCCCATTCACTAACAAACAAAATTTTTATCCCATCTTGCACATTTGTGATTGTAGATCTAGGTTGTGGAATTGAAGATTACTTGGAGTGCAAAGTTGCAAAAGTTGCAAAGTTGCATTACAAAGCTGTCATATTCACAGAAACTCACTTATAGGCCTTATTCGAAAGTTCCAGAACCTGAGACTAGAAGGGAAGCTTGTGCAGACCTAGGAGCTTAGGATCCTATTCAGAGTTTGCAAAAAATTAGAACGAGACTAATATTCCATATTTGGCATCATAGTCTTCCTAGGCTCAATTTTTAGAGATTTTTAGAGATCAAGTCCCAAGATCTGAAGAATATACATTTTCCCCACAAAATAGACTAATATGCCATCTTTGGCGATTTAGTTCTTCACAACATATTTTGGTAGCCTGTTTGCATTTCTAGAATCCTCACCACATCTCCATATTTCCTAGGTGCACACATACTATCTCCTTGTTGCATAATTCCATCATTTACATTTTTCATTTAGCTTGAATTGTTAGTTTTATGTCATTTTTCATATCACAACGTGTTTTCAAACATTTTCTTTTCCAAGCATTTGCTTGGTGGTGAACCCCTTAGAACTTAAGAAACCCTTCCTAGGACCGTCCTAATTGTGAATTGGCTCACCTAGAGAGGTTGTTAGTCAATCCAATTAGGACTCTTAGGACATTAGTGAATGGTTGAGTGAGAAAAGTGTGATATCCCAAAAGGTATTAATTTTCGCATTCATCATTTTGGTGAACCCAACACTTTTTCTTTTCTGATTTTGAGTCTATTAAGTCCTTAGATCTAGATAGCATTAATTCTTGCATTACATCTTTCATTAGTGAAAGTGCATCTAAGTATCTTGCATCTTGCATTAGTGAAATTACACTTAGGGTTTCCTATATTTTCATTAGTGAAAAGTGCATATAGGTTGCATATTTACTTTATTGCATCATTTCATCAATAAATTGAAAAGTGCATTGTTCATCTTCATTGCATTCAATTGCTTGTTTCTAGCTACTTTTTCTTACACATATTTGCACATTTTTTGTTTTTGAGCATCAAAATACTTCATAGGAATTCTATAAACACTATTGACATTCTAGAATTCCCTATTTTTTTGCAAAAAACCTCTGTTAGGACTCAAATGCCCTTCCTGGTATGTTAGTCCTCAAGATTTTTGCTTCAGAAATCTCTCTCTGTTTGATTTCTGTTTCAGCCTCTGGAACTTCACAATCTCACCAGGAGGACTAAGATGCCCTTCCTAGCATCTTGGTCCCTGTTGAATTTGATTCTCAGGTTTTTAGGATCTGAAATTGCTTTTATTTGCTTCTATGGGCTGCTCTCTATTTTTTGTTTTAGTTTCCAGATTTGTTGTTATTCCAATTTCTTTTATTTTAAGTGTAATTGCAATCATAGGATATTGTGTTTAGTGCAGTTTCTATGGTTTATCCCTTGTATGAGTACTTGGTGTCCTACTGCTAATACTATGGTTAGACAAAGTGTGAGACTCATGGAATCCCATGATAAAACACTCGTTGTGGATATTGGGTTATCAAGCTCTCTTATTTTTGGTGTTGGCACTAGTTCACTAGGTATGGACCATACCTTTGACACCTCCTTTGCTATACCTACCTTTCCTACAAGTATTGCATCGAGTGTCCAAACAATGACTAATCATATTTCTCAAGAAAACATAATGAAAATGCATGAAGACTTAGCTCATTTACAAGATAGTGGAAGTACTAGAAACATTTCAAACACTATTATACCTACCATGGAGAACCTTCACCATATGATGGAAAGTGATGAGGGATTAGAAGTTGTGTGTAAAATGGCTCAAATGTTTGGAAAAAATTTTCCTCCCACCACTAATGGTGCTCAAACCTCAAACAATATGCAAAACCAAGGAGGAAATCAAATTCCTCCCTCTTAAACCATAGCCTCAATTACCACCTATACCATTCCTCAAGTGACTACCACAATGCAACCAACTAGTAGCATCCTTCCTACCTCAAACATTTCCACTAGTGTTCCTTATACCTATGTGGCACCTAATCTTATATCTCCTCTCATAAGCAAATAATTTGTTATTCTTTCCAACACATACATACCGCCACCCTATTCATCTCCATCACATACTACAAGCAATGACCCTATCATTAACCACCTCTTACAAAGCCTTCCATCCATCCAACGTTAAGTTTCCACCATAAATCAAAATCAAAATTCCACCTTCATACTATGTCAAGAGCAATCCATTGTCCTTGGAGATATTGATAACTCTGGTGCCACAAGGTATAGAGATCCCTATATTTTAGAAATATGGAGGAAAGGGAGATCTTGCTAAACACGTTAATGCCTTTGTACTGCTTTGTGTAGTGACTTTATCCTTGAAGACAAACTTTTTGCTAAACTCTTTCCTCATGACATTTGTTTGGATTGGTTTTCTACATTACTGAATGACTCAATTCATTCATTCAATGAAATTTTTGAGTCCTTTATTAACCATTTCCAACTGCATATGGTCTCTAAAATGACATTGGTTGATTTGATGAGATGCAAACAAAATGAGGGTGAAAAATTCATTGACTTTATTTCACGCTACCAATCGAATTTTCCCAAATTAGTGTGAAAATTCCTGATTCCCACCTTAAAAATATGTTCATAGAAAAATTACAAAGCAAGATAAGGGATAAGCTCACCATGATGAAATTCCCCTATTTCATGCATTTATGCATTTCCCTTTGAGACTACCAAAATTCCCTAACTAGTAGTGAACCAAAAACCACCCCTACCCATCTTGAAAACACCAAAACGTCAAACCAAAACACTTACCAACCTTTTAGAAGAAAAAATAAGAGTTTCCTTCAACTAAGTTCCACCTCTCAACCTACCCAACCAGTTGATACCCAAGTAGTTTCTATAAAGAAGATTAATACTTATATCTTTGGGGATCTGCAAAGACAATTTACTCCCTTACTTGACACAATTCATAACATTGTGACCCAACTCTTAAACAAAAACATGCTTACCTTACCTCCCATTCAACCCCTTGACCCTAGCAAGCCATTACCTTTGAACTTCAGACACAATGCTTATTGTACTTATCACCAACAAAATGGACATGATAAGGAACATTGCAAGCATCTTAAACATCTTGTGCAAGACCTCATTGATTCCAATCATATCCAAATTGGAGGTGTAAATGAAAAAGGTAAAATTTTGTGGCTCCTCCTAACCAAAACGTGCAAATATTTACCAATCCCATGCCCAGCCATAATATTTCATTTGTTAAGGCTAGTGAAACTAAGCCCAATGTCATGAATGTTGACACAAATGATGAGAATATGAGCAATCATGAACAAATTCCAATGGATGATGATGAATAGAGTCCTATGGATACCAATGAACAAGGTCTTATTGATATAATGATAGGAGAGGTTGACATCAGGCCTCGTAAATAGCAAACCATTGACATTACTTTCTCTTTAGAAGAAACAATCAAACATGCGCCTAATGGTCCTCTTTACAGAGCTGGTAGAATCAATAACAATCCCACTCTTGGGATTTTAATTGATCCCGTCTGTGGAGAGAATGGGATCACACAAGAAATTTTATATGTTCATGAACTTGCTCAAGATAGATATGATAAACAGAAAGCATGGATTAAAAAACATGATGGTTTTTCTCATTCTATGATGGCCTCAATCACACTCCCTTTGCAAGTAGGACTAAAGAAATCAAATGTATCATTCTCTATCATCTCTAATTTGGATCAATTTCATGTGAAGTTAGGCTAAAAATGGCTTCGCTCCATGAATGTGATCCCATTTCTTTTCCATAAGTTCTTAACACTTCCAGTTAGCAATGAAATATTTATAGTGAACCATAGTGGCTTTAGATCCCCATCTTCTCGTGGAAATTTCTCTTTAGATTATTTTTGGCCTAAACCTATGGAACTTATAAGACCCTGTGAAGACTTCCTTTTCCTATCCTACCAAAAATTCAAAGCCAAATGCATAGCCAAACTATCTCTTGACAACTTTCCTCCACCCATGTTTGAACCTTTGCCACTTAAAGAAAACAATGTTGAGTCTAAAATCCTTCCAACAAACCAAGACCCATCCATGAACAATCTCTTTCCTATTTCCTACAAGAGACCTAGAAAAAATCAAACAAGTATTAATCCACCTCCTAAGAAAATTTATAGAGCTAAAGAGAAAGTGGTTGAACAACCTTTTATGGTTTCTTCCATTCTTCCTTCAAAAGAAGAAAAGGAACCTATGGCTGACAAAATTGCTCCTACACAAACACAACTTGAAAATCATAATAAAAGAAACCACAATGCATAGGCGTAGATGTCATGCTATTTATTGAAAGATGAATAATGATAACAACATTGAAAATCAAAATCCAAACTTGACAAAAGCAATAAACGATGACCCTCCTCTCTTACCCAAACAAATAGAAGCTATACCTTCACCACAACAAGGACCAACAACTTCTATGGATATTATCATTCATCCTCCTATTGTGATTAACTTGGATGACTATCAAGAAACAACTAAAATTGATGAGGAAGTGCATAATGAGCTAAATTTGTTATTTTCCTCTTCTATGAGGTTAAACAACAACAACCATGGCGATCCTCCTAAATCGAGCGATTCACCATGTGTTGAACTTGGTGATTCTCCTAGTACAACACTTGATGTTGTCCCTCTTGCTAGTGATCTACATTCTACATATACTAAACAATATGGGGATGTAGATAACCTACTCGATGGTTGACTCACATGTGCTTTACTAGTCTTTTATCTTTTCTTTTTCTTTTTGTGTGCATGTGCTTAACATGATCCCCCTATGATGTTATGTTTGATGTTTCTCTCTCTTTGTGCATTCCTCTATTTGTACCTTCATTCATCTGTATGTTGTACACTTTTCCCTTTTGATTAATCTTTTATCTTTTCCTTTCATTTTCATTTCTTTTTTTTTCCTTTTGGGGATGATGCAAGGCATCAAGACATTCATGTCTCCTTCATATTGACCCAAAAAAATTCTCATTATCTTCTCTTTTCCTTTCATTTTCATTTTCATTTGTCTTGTGTTTTCCTTTTGGGGATGATGCAAGGCATTAAGATAGCCTATGTCTCTTCCATGTTGACCCAAAAGGCTCTTTCTTTTCTTTGTTTTCACTCTCTTTGTGTCATTCTTCCAATTTTGTGTATTTGGGGAATGATGACAATTCCAAGCTCTCTAATATCATTCCAACAAAAAACATACTGACCCCAAATCCATAGATCCCTTATGTGTTTGGTGGTTTCATTTTTGGGGCAACCCCTTTCTTTTCCTTTTCTATTGCATGACGTAGCTTTACTTAGAAACATATGACTTGGTATAGGGATTTCCAAGTTAACTCTCATGTCTTCTTTCTTGATTGCATTTTCATTTTTGCTACTTTAAATTAATTGCTCACAACATCGTATTAGCAATTCCTTTAAAGTGGGGACATACATTGGCATTATTTTTGCATGTTTCATTGAGTGATTTTCTTTCTTCCTACGATGTGTTTCTTTCTTGGTCTTTTCATTGGGTTTGATTTCCTCTGAGAGTGTGATATTTCTTTGACTTGTCCTCTCTTGGATACATTAAGCATAATGTTCCCTAAAATGAGACCTTGCATGAACTAAGTAAAATCCCTTTGAGCATCCCTCTTTCTTGTTTCATTTTCTTTGCATTTATGTCCTTATTAAAGTCATGAAGGTATGGCTTTGATATGGACCACCTTGGGGCTCACCTAGTGAACACCTAGCTTCACTAGCCCATGCAAGCATGCATTTTTGTTCCTTATTAAAGTCATGGAGGTATGGCTTTAATATGGTCCCTTGGGGCTCACCTAGTGGACACCTAGCTCCCACTAGCCCTTGTGAGTGTGCATTTTGTTTGCATAGTGGACAATGTGTTCCACTTGTAAACCATTTTGGACAAATAGCCTAGACTCAGTCCATCGCGTTGAACGTCCAGTCAAAGCTTGATCCATTGTAGTTTTTCCTTTCCCTTTTTCTTTTATCTTTTTCTTTCCTTTGATGGTGTATCTTTTTTATTTGGTTATGGCATCATATATCATCTAGAAGCTTGTTCCTTTGTGCTTATGTTGGTTTTTCCATAGGATCTTGATCCTATGGGCTTGGCCACCCTCTTGATTATTGTCATCCTATCTTACTAACATTTGTACATTTGAACCCCTCTTGATTGTGTGGTTGGCTACTTTAGTGTGAATTTGAAGCAAGTTAATCCTCTCACTAAAGTGGGGGATAAATGTGGCATAGGAAAATGCATACCCTTGTATTTTCACACTTGTTTGGGCCCGCCTTGCTTTATTTATGCTTCTTTATGGATTAATTGGTCCTATTTTGTCTCCATAAGCCCTATGAATAACATATTTTTCTGGTTAATCCCAACATTCTCCAATGTATAAATGTTAATTTAATGACTCCATTGGTGTGTTTCTGACTTTTCAGTCAGGACTTAAACACCACCTAGGACATCTTAGTCCCCCAAGGCTTTCAAGACCCTGATTTCGGCACCCCTAGATTGGGCCCCTTTTTGGTGTTTGTGCTCCAAGTTTTTAGGACTTGGGATTAAGACGCCACCTAGGGTGTCCTAGTCCTCCTTGAGTCATTTTTGAGGTTTAATTTCAAATTCTAGCAGGATTTAGCCTCATTTATTCAATGAATTCATATGTTAGCTTGCTGTGATATAATCTCGGGATATTAAGCATAGATAAGTATAAATACAAGGTTCCTTGATTCATTTCAACCCAAGTCTTTTGTGAGATCTTTTATCATAGCATAATTGAGTTCACAAGAGCATTCAAGAGTAGATTCATCAAGCATTTGAAGCCATTTTTATATTCAAGCATCATATCAAAATGTTTTCTTCCATCATGTGTGTTGTTGTGCTAACATTTGTGATGTAGGGTTTTGATCCAAGCAAGCAATTCAAGTCCAATATTTCAGGCATTCAAGATCCATATCCATTGCAGCCATTACACGCAAGTTTGTAGACTTCACAAGGGTTTGGTGAGTTGTAGCATTGCATGTTGTTCACTCATCATTCCTCCATTTCATTTCATTTCAAGGTTTAATTACCAACAAGGGGTTTGACCAAGGCAAACCCCCATTCACTAACAAACAACAAGTTTCTCCCATCTTGTACATTTATGATTGTAAATCTAGGTTTTGGACTTGAAGATCACTTGGAGTGAAAAGTTGCAAAAGTTACAAAGTTGCATTACAAAGCTATCATCTTCACAGAAACTCACTTGCAGGCCTTATCCAGAAGTTCCAAAACTTGAGACCAGAAGGGAAGCTTGTGCAAACCTGGGAGCTCAAGATCCTGTTTAGAGTTTGTAGAAATTTAGAATGAGACTAATATGCCATCTTAGGCATCTTAGTCTTCCCAGGTTCAATTTTTAGATATTTTCTTAGATTTGGTCCCGAGTTCTGAAGAGTCTGCATTTTCCCCAAAAAACAACAGTAGGACTAATATGCCATCTTGGGCATCTTAGTCTTCCCATGCTCAATTTTCAAATATTTTCAGAGATTCAATCTTGAGATCTGAAGACTCTACATTTCCCCCAAAAAACAATAGTAGGACTAATACGCCATCTTGGGCATCTTAGTCCTCCACAACATATTTTGGCAACTTGTTTGCATTTCCAGAATCCTCATGACATCTCCAGATTTCCTAGGTGCACACATACAATCTCCCTGCTACATAATTCCATCATTTACATCTTTCATTTAGCTTGCATTGTTAGTTTTAGGTCATTTTGCATATCACAACGTGTTTTCAAACATTTTCTTTTCCAAGAATTTGCTTGGTGGTGAACCCCTTATAACTTAAGAAACCCTTCCTAGGACCCTCCTAATTGTGAATTGGCTCACTTAGAGAGGTTGTTAGTCAATCCAATTAGGACTCTTAGGACATTAGTGAATGGTTGAGTGAGAAAAGTGTGATATCCCAAAAAGGCATCCATTTTCTCATTCATCACCTCTTCCTTAGCTTGTCTCTCCTAAAAAATTCAAGTTAATTAAATTCATATTTTATTTTGACAATACTATTATTATTTTAGAAAAAAAATTGGCTTGTCACTCTCTACAATTTTTCTTTTTTATCAAAAAATTTTTCCAAGGATTATGATCACATCAAGTGGTGTTTTATTTTGGTCATGATTTAGGTTCTTGGGTTTGTTTCTCATTTAA
The DNA here is from genome assembly GCA_007258455.2 of Sequoia sempervirens. Taxonomy (NCBI): domain Eukaryota; kingdom Viridiplantae; phylum Streptophyta; class Pinopsida; order Cupressales; family Cupressaceae; genus Sequoia; species Sequoia sempervirens. The sequence goes on from VDFB02000015.1 coordinate 546,126,793, forward strand.
TTTAGTCTATAAATTTTTTTTTCAATTACTTGACTTGTGTTACCATCAGTGCTAGCAATCCAAGTCACTTGGAATTTTTGGATACATTTTTCAAGGTTTCCCTCTTGCTTCACTCATTTATGTACTGGCAACATAAGGCTTTGGCTATTTATTAACTCATGTTGTTTCAATAACCCTACTTAAGGAGATTTCATGTCCTAATTCTCCTAACTAGTTAGTCAATGGTCTTTTTTTTCAATGATTCATTGCTCACTCTTATTAAAGATGAAGAAAATTTTACTTGAGCTATTTAATACCTTGATACTTTTTTGTAGGCCCTTGGATTGAGTATCCAATGGCACAATACCTAATACTATGGGCAATATTTTCTTCCCAAGATATGTTGGTTTGACAATTATGGGTGGAAATGGATTGATCATGGGGAGTTTTATCATTTTCATGACATCCCCTTTATTTCCAACCTTCTCCTAATGACCGTTAAAGCAATTATTATTGCCAAAATTGAAAAAAAAGTTGAACTACTAGATCTCCAATCATATTTCTTTGGCTAGTAAATTTAAAATTTGTTCAAAATTGTTGGTTGCCACTCACATTTACTATTCTTCTTGTTTGGTTCCCTCCAAAGCCTCTTACTTAAAAATTGAAAATTTGCTTAAAAACTTTCACTAGGCATCATGTGATGGGTACCATGGATTCCATTGTGTTTCTTGGGAATATTGTTTTCTTCCCCATGATGCTAGTGTTTTAGGATTGCTTTCAATTTCTAATAAGGTATTTTCCTTTGTGCCAAATACATTCTTAGATCTCTTGAGAAAAAATGAACCCTAAAAATTACTCAGTAGGCATTGTATTAGTTTAGGAGTGTCTTTTAGAAAATCAATGTGAAAGGATTTGGACCTTAGCAACCTTCTCACCATGATGGAGAAAATTCAAATTTACAACACTTGTATCCTTACAAATATTTTAAAATATTGGGAGGCTATTAGGCCTTGGATTATCTTGGGAAATAATTTTTACAATGGTCGTTTAATCAACCAATAGTCTATTTGGTAGCCTCCTTTTCTCTATTTCGAAGACCACCCTCTAAAAAATCACATGGATTCATGCCTTGATTTTCTTAAACGAGGCATTAGAATTTTTTCTAGATCTCATTCACAGAGCTAGCAAAAATTTCCTTTCTTGGATAGAGATTAAAATAAAATAAAGATTTTTTAACCAAGACCAAAACACTTTTTATGTTATTACTGATTCCATTACTTCTTAGATGGTCTTAAAAATTATCGTCAGGATTTTCAAGCCTTAGTGCAAGGACTAGAAATGGTATCTCAATACACTATTTTATAATTGCAAGCCTCACAAAGGATATTTGTAGCTTTCTCCTTATATTCCCATGGTTTTCCAGCTAAATCATCATGAGTAACTTTTGTATTCAGTGAGAGCTTGACATCATAGATTGTAGGTCATTTCGTTGGCTATTCTTGAGCCTAAATTGGCTCATTTTTTTAGGTGTATTCTTTATCAAGGTCTTTCACTTTGTTCTCATTTAATGCATTTGGGAGTTCCCCAACCTTGTTGTTCATTCTATGGACAATTTAGAACTCTCCATCATTCTTGTTGGTTTTGCACAAAATTTTGAGAATGTTGGAATTGGATTCATAATTTTTCAAGCCCTTTAGACTTGGTCCTTTTTTGTGGCATAGGGTTTTGTTAGTGGAGTAGCCTTGTCTCCTTTTCAAGTATGCCTAAATTTAGCATGCTTTTAGGGTAGAGTTCTCTTCAACATTTGGAAAGATAAAAATTATATATTATTTTTTGGGGAAGTTATGTTGATGTTCATTTATCTATACACTAAACCTAAGATTTTCTCTAATATGCTTACATAGATTCAAGTGCAAGTTAGTAAATTTGCACTTGAGGTGACCCATTTTTCAGAGCTCTTGGACCACTAGGGATACACTCTCTATTTTGTTGCCAAAGTTTTACCTCCTTCTTCTTCCCCTCCTCAAGGATGTTAGTGAGGTCCCAAATAGTCTTCCAAACAAGACCGCCATTCATAGGGTCTTGTGGTCTTAGGCCCCCATAATAGAGATAATGGTACCCATAGTTGGTACTAAACCTCACAACCACCTTTTTCCTTCTCTCATGGGAATGGTGTTCTTGGTTGGCCCAACTCCAACAAGGTTCCTTTGCTGGAGATACCATTTCTCAAATCTGTGCTCAACAACTTTCAAAGGATACTCTTACAGAAGAGGGTGCAATCACTGCCTAGGAACCTATTGGTGATAATTCTATCTTTGGTGATGTATGGGGGAATCCTAGTGATAAAGACCTCCCTCTTGGTGGGATATCTTTAGTTAATTTTTTATGTTATATTCGAGTTTAATCCTATAACTTGATATTGTTTGGACTTGGCTTTTTCTTGACCTTAGGCATGTTGTGTCTCCTTTTTCCACACAATTTTATTGTGAATATTATACTATTATCTTTTAGATTAGTCAAAATTTAAAGAAGACTAATTCATAAAATAGAAAAGATAGAAAATTGGATAATTAATTATTCTAGGGTACCCAACAATCACTCCTTTTGCAACAAAAAAAAAAAGAAAAATCACAAAGCATATTCTTTGTGAAATTGTTGGCATGTCAAACTTGACCTTTGATCTTCTAGTGAAGTTGAATAGTTTTAAATGAGTTTACCAAGGATCAAGTCTTATCAAATGCAATGCTTTCGAAAACTATAAGGGATCCATAGCTCTTAGTCAAAAAAGATATGCTCTCAATACCAATTAGCTTGCCAAAAAAAAAAAGTCTTGTTGAGGGAAAGCCTCCCAGCACCATGAAGGATCCATGACTATCGGCTAAAAAAATCAGCTGAGATTTGAGTTCCCAATACCAACAGCTTAAAACAAAAACTATCTAAAATTATTATAAAAACCTCTCAGGAAGATTGTTAACCTGAAAATATATTGAGTTTAGCTTTATTTTATTGTACAGTATAGTTCTGTTATTTCCAAAACACGGAAGAACACAACTTCCTTCTAACGAAATAACCCATACAAGTAATTCACATGCTATTCAGGAGAAAAAAAACACTGTACCCAATAACATCTCCTTCAAAAGACAGAACAAAAAGAAAAACCAGTTAACCGATCCTATGTATTCATACAAATTTCTCCCAAGTATAATTTGCTCTGTAATATGTATCATATTTGCTTTCTAATTTCTACCACTGTGACTGTTTAACGATGTGATTTTCAGAACCAGGCCTTGTGAGAGATCATCAGTGTCCTGAATATGCGGGTTGTCAATCAATATAAATGGAGCATTACATTTCTCACTGATTGTCTGCAGAGTTTCTCCCTCTTCAACTATATACATCTCCTCGCATGGCCTATGTAAATTACGATCCTGCATGAATTGGGTTCTTGCTTCAGCTGCTGCAATCACCAACAGAACACAAGAAAACAGAGCAAAACATCTTTTTTCTGGTATTCTTGCCATTAGCCCCACAAAAAGAACTGGGCAATGAAATGAAAATGATACAGAAGATGTGAATATGGAATTGAAAATCCCTGAAAATGAATTCAGAAGGATTCTAGGATTATGAAAATGATACAGAAGAAGTAAATATGGAATTGGAAATCCCTGAAAATGAATTCAGAAGGAGCCTAGGATTATGAAAATGATACAGAAGATATGAATATGGAATTGAAATTTGAAAATTGAAAATGAATTCAGGAGTAGTCTAGGATTCAATCTTGGGTATGCTGGGATTTTTGGGCATGATATAGGCAAGTGCAGGGATTTTGATCAGCTGTAATTGGTTGAGCTGTCAAATAAAACATATGGGAAAGTTTGTAGCCACCTCGTGGAAAGATAAACCAGAAGGCGGTCATAAAAACCCAATTGGTAGAAAAGTTTGGTACGCTATGGGAGGAGAGAAGGACATCTGTGGTGGAGGCTGAGCACTAGAAGACCTTTTGGAAGTTGTGGGCACGCTAAAATTGACCTGGCCTTATTCCTATGTCAGCCTGAGCAATTAATTCCTGATTTATGTGAGATAAAAATGGTGTGGTAAATCAATCTGCTTATTCTAGGATTAGGAAAAGTTATGGTAATTCTTTTCTGATTACGGATTATGATCAGAAATGCTTATAAGAAACTTCCAGATAGATTTACCAGAAGCATCTGATTTCAATGAAGACAAACTCTTATCTGAAACAAATCTTATTCTTTATGAGTAGGTCAAAGAACTAATATTTTAAGTTCGCTGAACTTAAACCTGATTTGCGTCTAATTTCATGTAAGTAGCCAAATCTTTACACTCCACGTCTGCTCCCTATGACAAAAGTGTGTATATACCACCACATCCATGTAGAAGGATGACAAAAGTGTATATATCACCACACATCCGTGAAGAAGAATGACCAGAGTGTGTATATATCACCACACGTCCGTGCAGAAGGATGACCAGGTGTGTGTATATCACCACACATCCGTGAAGAAGAATGAGCAGACTATGTGTGTATATATCACCAAAGATCCGTGTTATGTAGAGAACACGTGGATCACACTCCTATGACTGATGGACTCCTATAATTTTAAAATACATGAGTGATTGTGATTTTCTTTTAATCAGTGGTTTATATACACATCACATGCCTATTTCAGTGCTATTAAATAAACGGTCATTTTCAACTAAGTGGGTTTTAATGCCCCACTCATTTATGGTGCATCATATCCTACAATGATTTTCCACTTATTTTAAGATGAGCTAATGGTGTTAGTGGGAAATATTTCTTTCTTTAAAATAATTCTTAATAAAGAAACGCAAGTAACTCAATAACAATTAATATTTTTATCTAAAGAGGAAAAATAAGGGTTCTTATTTTTACATTAGTTTAATATCAATAGTCAAGATGGTCGTTAAAATAGAGACCCCCAAAACATCATTACAAAGAGGAATAATGAGATAGGACTGACATAAACAACATAAACCATTGCAAAAAACCAAAATCTACTTGAAATAGCACCATCACCAGCACAAACTAGTTGGAGGGAGAGTGGTCCAACCTCTAAAGGTTGAGAGTTGCCTCCCTTTCCTCAGAGAGTTGGTGTAAATCATCCTTGAGTCTTGAGCAATGATATTCCTACTCTTGTTCACTTTAGCTATAGCAATCTCCTCCTAGAGAATTCTCGTACCAGAAGCCATATTTTCTAGACATTATTTACTCAATTTGAGGACATTTGCAACCAACCCCTTTAGATCTCTAATTTTTCTCTTTAGCGAGACCACCTTGTTATACATAATATTGATCATTTTATAGTTGAAGTAAGTAGTACAAACATAATATTTTTTATTGGTTTTCCCATAAACCTTGCTAACATTGTCTTTACCAACTCTAGTTGATTGCTCTTCATTAATCCTTTTTGGCTTCTTACCCTTCACATTTTTATGTCTCAAGGGGGGTTCCTAGTCCTATCTTTGTCTTTTTTAGTTTGAGACTCTTTTTCTCTCCACTTCAATAGTGATGACCTTGTTCTTCTTCTCCAATAATAGGACTTCCTAGTACAATAATAGAGCTCTTACCAACTTTAGTCATGAGTTCCTAGGTTTTAGAGCTACCAACAACTTCATCACTCTTACTTATACATTTACTATCTAAAGCACTCTACCCAACAATACTAGGAAGACAAATGGGATCAAGCATCTAATAAATCTTAGGTTTCTTCACATTTCTTTATCGTGGATTAGGGTTTTAAAACTTGAATTCTTTATGATTAAAATTGATCCTCTTTGTTGTACTTCATCTTGGATTCTATATTGGTTATCTTAATTTAGGTTACATCTATGATTGCAAATTGTTTATATGTTTAAATAATTAATCTTACAATCCATGCACCTCTATTCTCTAGTTTCTTGAATTCGATGTTGTCTAATCTACTATAATGAAATAACTTACACAGGAGAAGAATATAATATGTAATATTTTGCAAATACTTGATAATAATAATGAGAATAAAAAGTCACTTTGAAGGGGAAAACCTCTAAATATCTCTAATGATAACAAAATTCACTTAATGGTGATAATAATTTTACCATTGTTAGAATTGATTCCTCAATCCTACAACTCCCAAAGATCACTTGCCACAAAAATAGAAAAAAAAAAAAGAACGGTCATATGAAGATCAAAGAGACTATTGATCCAAGAAAACATGAATAATTATGAACGTGCAATATATAATTATACAATAATGAATCCTTATGAAAGGGACAAGAAACTCTAGATGAAATCATAGATGAGGATAAAATTAGATCATTACATGCACGTCCTTATTTTATGATTTGAGATACAAAAGTATTTGACTTAAGTAAGTTTAAGCAGCTAAGATGAAAGGGGTCAAATTATTTATACAATTAATTAAAAAATACCTTTTTACTCTAGCACCCCCTTCAAGTGTAACTTAGGGATAAGCTAAAACCTCTAATGAGAAATGCATAAAAAGCACATATGGGTCTCGACAACTAGGCCTAATGAGGTACCCATATACAAATGAAAAAACATTTTTAATAATCATAGAGAAGGAGAAAACCTCATGAAAAAATCCTCTCCAAAAAATATGTAAAATGTGAAGCAAGGAGGACTCAGTAGATCCCCCAAGGAACATTTCCTTCATCCCAAGCATTGATGCAATTGAAGATAACAAGGCAACACCAAAGGTTCAATGAATATTTCCACAACTTTCTTAGTATGAAAATACTTTAAGAGATGACCACCATGGATGAGTTGTCAAATTAAATGCATGTGTATCTCAATGTGCTTCATTTGTTGATGTTGAACTGGGTTGCATGCAATGTGAATGACATTTTGGCTATCACACCAAATAAGTGTAGGAAAATTAAGTGAAATACCAAACTTTATCATAATCTATCAAAGCCACAAATCCTCTTGATTGGCTAAAACAACACCTTGATACTTAACCTTAGTCAATGATAATACAATTGTAGTTTGCTTCTTGCAAGACCAAGCAACTAAACCATAACTAAGAAAAAAGAAAAGCTTAGAAGTGAACTTCCATGTGTCAATATCCCTTACCCAATTTGAGTCAATGAAGCCTACTATCTTTGAAGATTTTGGTGTGTACTAAATGCTAAAATGTGTAGTTCCTCTAATGTTCTTCAAAATGTGCTTAGCTACCTTCTAATGACTCATGAGAATCATGGGGAAAATGAGAGACAAGTTCAAAAATAAAGATGATATCAAGATATGTATGTGTAAAATATAATAGACTTCCTACCAATTGTCTATGTAAAGTATCATCAATGTTTGGTGATATGCAAGTGGTATTCAATGTGACACTTGATTGAAATGGTGCAAGATATGGCTTACGATTTGTCATGCTAAAATGTTGATGAAGATTAATGGCATACTTTTGTTGATGAAATTAGATACCCTCTAAAGACTAAAGAACCATTAAACCAAGAAATAAGTGCAAAAATATTGATATTTTTCATGTCAAAGTGTTGCATTAATGAATATTGTATATCTTGAAGCATGGAGGTGGACCCAGTGGTAAAAATCAATCATCAACATAAAAGATCAAGATCAAAATATCAGCTCCATGTCTCTTAATATAGACTATGTGATTAGAGTGGCAACATGTAAAACTAGATGCAAGTAGGAAACCATCTATCTTCTCATACCAAGCCCTAGGGGCTTTCTTGAGACCATACAAGAACATCATAGCTTGCAAAGAATGGAAGAGTCCTTACATGAAACTTGCAGGTTCATCCATGTAGAGATTTCCTTATCAAAATTACAAAGCAAGAATAAACTCCTCACATCCATCTAGTAAATAGGCCAACCTTGAGATGCAACTAGAGAAATGACAAGGAAAATTAAGTCCGTCTTGGATATACGAGTAAATATCTTAGTGTAATCAATAAGATCAACCTAAAATAAATTCTTAGTAAGAATATGTTCCTTTTAATAATCAACATAATCATTTTTTGTATACCTAGTATAGTACATTCACTTGTATTGAATGATCGTTCTCCTTGGAGTAAGAGAAATGAAATCCCATGTACGATTTTTCATCAATGAATAATACTCCTCATCCATAGCCCAATCCCGCTTTGAAACCCATTAAAATTTTGAAAAACTTAATGGATCAATAGGTATAGAACAACTCAAAATACTATTACTAGAATACTAAGAGCAAGTATGACAAGAACCCATTGGATCACCAACTAAATATATAGCCTCCTAAATATAAGTGTGGTGCTAGTTAGGAAAATATATGAGTGGAAGGAGGTAGAAGTGGTGGAGTAGGAGGTAGTGGTACAAAACCATCATCTAAAGTATCCTCCATGCATAGGTATCCTCATGTGATAAGCAAGGTCTAGAACAAGTAGTGAGGAAGAAGAGGCAAATAGAGAATCTGACTATGAGAAGGACTCAAATTGGACATCTCTACAAAATTAGACATCTCTTGTTGTAGGATCAAACAATCGACAAGACTTCACATCCTCATAATAGTAAAAATTATGAATAATTGACTCTTCTTCATTTCCTTATGTCAACCATCCAAAATGAATTCCCAGGTCTCACTACCAAATACCCTAAAGAAGGAAACATCAAGCTTGATATTGGACCAAGCCTCCTTTGAAGTGATCTTCAAAACTACCTTGTGGGGAATAAAATTTTAATATAATTAACATAATTTATTGCCTCAACTAGAAAGGATGAACATATCTGAAACATTCAATTGGCCACTCTTTAAGTGATAATTTCTTGTGTTCGGAAACACCATTATATTAAGTATAAGGAACCATAAACTAATGATGAATACCATTTTTAGTGCAATAATCTTGAAATTTTGGGTTCACATATTCCCCCATTATCTATGCAAAGCTAACAAATAGAAGAACCTAATTTCTTCTCCACAAACACCTTGAATGTCTTGAAAGTGGAAAAGAAATCACTCTTATACTTGAGAAGGTAAAATTGTGTGTGACATGAGTAATCATCAATTAAAGTAAGCATATACTTGGATCCTAAAAATGGAGTGAGAAATGATATAAGGTCACTATGTACTAACTCTAGTAAGGTAGGAGCATAGTGGGATTTGCCCTTGGGAAAGGGGCCTTGATGTTGTTTGCCAAAACAACAACCTTAACAAACACCCTCTATGCATGAAACCTTAGGAAGACCAAGTACCATCTCCTATGTACTCAACTACTGTAAATACCAGTAGTTGACATGACCAAAAATTTCATACAAATTCTAGTCAATGAATTTACATGGGCAATGTGTGATTAACCATTGGATGACTCAAAAGCATGGAACATGTATAATCTAGACTCATAATTAGATCTCCCTAGATAACTTACTATAACTAGATAATGGAGATCATGAATGACAACATAATTTATTGAAAATTCAATTTCTTACCCACCAAGTGTAAAAAAATTGGTAGAGGGAGAGTAGATTAGTATAAATATCAAGGACAAGGAGAACATCCTCACTATGACCATTGGTCATCTAAATAATCACTAAATCAAAAACTAATTTTTTGAAGATTTACTCATTGGAATCTAAGAAGTATTGGTATCTAAATGAGACTTAAGTAGATTAGATGAATGAGCCATATGATGCAAGGCCCTTGATTTAATAATCTAACTATGTGCTAAAGATAAAGTTTGTGTTGAAAGTGCATGATCCTTGCTTATGCTAGTCTAAGTAGACTTAGAGGGTGAATTGGTGTGTTGTTTCATGACCTCCTCTAATTTCTCTAGTCTCTTCCAACATATAGTAATTGTATGTCCCTCCTTGCCACAAAAACTACAAGGATCTCTTGATTTCTTCTTTTCCTTTGAGAAAGAATCACTAGTCTTAGAAGATATATTATTTTAAAGTGTGGATTGAAATTTATTATTTCACTTCTACTTAGGCTTGGAGGAACTCTCACTATGTGATTTGGACTATATCTTGAGATTTTGTGTCTTCTTACCTTTTCCTTTAGATGATTGGGAAACCAATGTATCAGTCTTGAAATTGGAACGTGACTCCAACTATGTCAACTTAGCTTGTTCCCATGTCAATAATCATAAAATTGTTGAACTTAGGTTGTCATTGATGTCAAAGGATGTTAGTAATATCATTGATATCAAAGGATGAAAAATATTGTATGATTACTAGAATTATCATCATATTCCCCTTGATTTATCATTTTGAGTTTCAAAATATTTGCAAAAGGTTTGATGCATGTTGTATGTTGGAAGTTTCAGTATGTTCTACATTGGTAGAATGCAAAATTGAGAAATGTATATTATTAGTTGTTGAGGAGTGTGTGTATGAGTGTTGTATTCTTTCAATATCATTCTTGCATCTATTCACTATGATAGTGGTGGTTTGGAAATCAGTATCAACATGTTTTGGGATATTCTCTAGATAGAGATATTTCTTTTGCAATACAATTATGGTCAACATTTGTTTTAGAAATCAAAATTTTATCTACCATTTCAAAGGAGAGTATGTGTACACTAGTCTTATCAGATTCCTAAGTTTCTAGAGGATATGTTTAATGTGCAAAAATATTGAAGTGAAAAAAGGTTCTCTATGTCTATTTGTCAATTAGCTGGAGTTCAAGGCATGTGTGATAATGACTAGTAGCATCTAGAATTTAAATATTGTGTGTGTTGTTAAGATATGACCTAATTAAGGTTCACGTGGTAGCACATGACATCAAGTTATTTTTGCAGCAATAAAATTTATTTTTTGGACCATTGTGTTACACATTTCATGTAATTTAAATTTGCGTCCACCCTATATTGTCCTGGCTATTTGCAAATCTCTAGCCAAAATAGAAGAGTGTTATATAATATCATGTATATATTTCAAATGTTCAAATGCATCAAAAAGTATTTATGTATTCAATTATAACCACATGAATTATAATTACAATTGTGTGAAGTAGTTAGTCGCTAGTGAAAATTAAAGAGAAGGAGGTGAACATAAAATATTTCAATGTGTGTGCCAATATCAAAAGATCATTTGCAAAGAGGAAGAGTGTTGATAGTGACTCTGGCATGTATGTGTAATTCATTAAATATTTATAAGCTTTAACATTGTAATGTGGTCCTGATTGGTATTCTACCTCTTGTAATGTTTCAGTTGGGGATTGGTGTCTCCAATAGGTTGGTGCCTACAAGCACATCAGGGGATTGGTGTCTCTAGTAGGTTGGTGCCTACTTAATTGTGTAAAATTTACTTGTACATTTTTGCATTGTGAGGTTGGATTTGAATAGTTGATCGAAGCAACTATTCTCACCATTGTTTTTCCCATCTTGGGTTTTCCACGTATATCTAGTGCTATCTTGTGTTTTTTATTCTCTTGTGTATTATTTTTTTATGTGAGTTCTATTTTGAAGAATCATATACTCTGATAACCATAGAAAATGTTAAGAATTTGGAATTTATTAGATCTACTAATTCACCCCTCCTCTTAGTAGATAGTGTACCCTTCAATTGGTATTAGATCCAAGTTACTTTGAAGAAGTCGAACAGCTTAAGGTAGTTCCAGGATGGCACAAGAAAATATTTTTTGGAAATAGAGCACCAATATTTGATGGATACAATTTTGCATTTTGGAAAGGTGGGATGGAGTCCTATTTTAGGGATTTAGGAATGAACATTTGGAGGTCAGTAGTAGAAGGATATGAGCCTCCTGAAACCCTCCTAGGGATTAGGTTGGAAAGAATGCTTGTGAACTCAATGCTAAGGCAAGGAATGCTATTTTATGTGGATTGACTAATTTTGAATTCATGAAAGTGATGCAATGCAAAACAAAAATGGACATACGGGATAAACTAGAGACAATCTATGAAGGTGATGAAAAATTCAAAGAGGTAAAGCTGCAAACTTACAAAAGCTCAGTTTGAAGGTCTAAATATGAGGGAAGGTGAGAATATTGCTACATTCATGCTCTAAGTTGATGAATTTTTAAACTCTATCTGAGGTCTCGGTGAAATTTGGGAAGAGAAGAATGTTGTGAAAAAGGTACTCAAATCTCTCCCTAGAAGGTTTGATTCTAAAGTCTCTGCTATTAAAGAAGCTAAGGATTTGAATGCTTTGAAGTTGATTGAATTGCATGGAATTCTAACTACATTTGAGATGAGATTTGAAAGTGAAGATTATATAAGGAAAGAGGTTGCTTTCAGAGTGTCTAAGAAGCCAATTTTGTTAGGAATCTATAAAGAGGTTCTAGTAAGTGTAGCATCAAAAAATTTCACTCTTGATAATTTCACAATATGTTTTTCTCCCCCTAAATTATTGAGCCTAATTGAACCCATAATTTCCTAAAATTATGCATTATGGAACCCATTTGTACCACTTTTCAATAAATAGAAAGCATTGAATAAATGCATCCAACTCATACATTTCCCTTGACATTTAATGTCCTATAAATCAAGTCAAAGACCTCCCTTCTTAGCTAGGACAGTGTCAATATTTTAACATTCAAAATTCAAATTTCAATTGTCATATTTTGTAATCTAATTTTAGGGAAATTGAATAAATGCCTATAAATACCTAGTATTTTCACCATTTGAAACTAGAAGGAAATTGATGAGCAATTATTATTATCTAGAGCATTCAAGACCAAGTTAAGAGTAGTATTTCAGATATTTATTGCAATAATTCAAGATCCAAACATCATGTCAAAGTGTATGTGAGTTCATGTTGTCATATTATCATTGTTTTGTGAAGGCTAACCCTTATTGTAGGTCTCTAAAGCATTGAATTTTTCAAGCAAGCAAGATCCAAGTCCTTGAGAATATGTGTAGGACTTTAGTGCTTCAAGTAAGCCATTGAAGGGTGGCGAGTTGCAAAAATTAGTTATTTCATCATTTCTTCCTTTTAATTATCCATTTTTTAAGGAAGTTAAGGTAGCGAAACAACTTCCTACACTAATCTTGAGAGGAGAATAATGCAAAAAAAATTCAGATCTTTAACATTTACAAAAATTTAAACAAAAATATCATGCATACCATGACATAGTGATTTACATGGGGAAACCCATTTCGAGAGAAAAACCCCACACTCCAAAAGCTGCCCAATATATTATTCAAAAATCACAAAGATTATAATATACTTGTAGAGAAATCTTCTCATAGGAGTATCACCAACTAGAGATCTAGATGTAACAAAATCATTATCAAACTCTTAGAATACATCACAACACACAGTTGTAATACAATTCCCTTATGAAATAGGGTTTACTTCTAGGGAAATCCAAACCAATACAAATATTGAATGTCAGATATGAGACATAATGATGAATGGTCTAGATTTACAATCATAAAGTGTACATAAAATTTGGCTTCCGAGGGTGTTGTCCCCAAGCCCTCGTCAGGGCGCGTTGTCCCCTAGATCCCCAATCGGGGGGATGATCCCCCTAGACCCATTGCAGGGGGAACTTCCCCACACCCCTCCTTCATCGTCATATGAACAAAATATTATGTATCAACATAACTTATGTAATTGCAAGGTTGAGACACATTTTTCCAACACATTTATCATTAACATTACCATTATGGAAGTGGAAACACTTACATAGGGTTTGACTAACTTAAGCCCCTAAATGGCCCAAGATTTTCTCTCTTTGAATATGTAGGTTTTAGGTTTGAAGAGGATTGAAGGAATATTGAAGAAAAGTTGTCCATTTTTGGATTCAAATCCCTAAACCTTGTCAAGCCACAAAAATTCACCTACAAAATTATCTGACAACATTAGATAAAAAGTTTGCAAGTAGAAGATAGGAGTTCAGATCTACCACTAGAGGACCACAAAATTTGACCAATAAACCCTATCAATGACTTATATTCCCCTTGGAGAATATCCCCTCCTATAGTGGTCAAAACCAAATTTTTTTGGTAGGTACATGTCACTCTACACTTCCCAAATCTACCTACAAACTGTTGTTTCAGTCTATCAATGATCAAGATCTTACATTTTTCATAGTAGGGCACATAATATAATTAGATTAATCAATTCTAATTCACTCCAATCCATTTCTAGTCCTTCAAAGAAGGATATCCAAGTATAATGGGCTCACCTTCATGGTTGATAGTCAATCTACTCACCTTGTTGATCTCATTCTTTAATGGAATATAGGAAAAGGCCCCTTGCAATCCTAGGTTCTTTACATTTAGGACCTAGGATCCCTTTTTCTTTGTTTAATTTTGGTGAACCTAACATGTTAACGTTATAGACCTAAAATTTGAAGCAAATCACCCTAGATCTAGATTTTATATTGCAATAGTTTGCATTGTTCATTTAGGGTTTCATTTTTGCATCATAAAAGCATAAAAAAAAAAAAAAAATGACATCACATATTGCATCATAGGTTGCATTACCTGGTTTGTTTCAATCATTTAGGTTAGATCTACATTCAAATTGTATTCATTAGGTTTGAAATTTCTCATTGCATGTATTTAGGCATCTTTCATTTAGGTAAAAAAAGTGAAAAAAAAAAACATTGTTTTGTTTCCTATTTGCAAATCAAATGATCATTTTCAATTTTTTTCATATTAGAATCAATTATTTATTGTATTTTTAGATCTAAAAATTTGCATTCAAAATTTTTGAAAAAAAATCAACTTTTTTGTATACTTGAATTTTGAAGTGCACTGTCTTAAATTGAGCAAAATCTAAAAAAAGTCATTGTTAAACTTGTTGTAAATAGAAAAAACAACATTAAAAAAAAAAATAGACATTCAATTTTTTTGTTTCTTGAACCCTTGCTAGGGACCCAGACTCCCCTAGGCATCTTTTTCCTAGTACAGGTGTCTCAGGGAAGCTTTGCACAATTTTTTGTCTGTATACTTTCATTATGTTTTTGTTGGAAAATGTTTGATTTGTAATTCTGAAAAGATGTTATTGCACATGTGCAAGAAAGGTGTAATTTTTCTTGATTTGTTGTAAATTTGGAAAAAGAAAATTGCATTTCAATAGGACATCACATCATGTTCTCATTGTAAAAATCTTGTGTTAGCACATTTCATGTTCTATCATTAGATCTCATTAATAATTTAAAGGATTTTTTTACAAGCATATGAAAATGAATTTATTTCCCCTCTTTTGTTGTTTTTCATTGATCCATCTCCCACCAATCTCCTATGTGTGAGGTTAGATTGGTGAAATAGAATACAATCCTTGACAATCATGTTTATTCTTCTCTTGATATCTCACCTACTTGGGAAGAAGGTATCTTGGCGTTAGAAGATCTAATCATTAAGCATCATGAGAATATTTTTTGTTTCTCTCCCCTTATCTCTCCTACTTGGAAATATATTGTTGGAAAAAAATATGAAACCGTTAACACATTTATGGATTGCAGAGATGAAGATGCTAAGATTTCAAGACCCCCCTTCATAGAAGACCATCAACAAGAAGTCAAAACCATTGAGATTATGAATTCATAATTGGCCATTAGATCTCCCTTGATTATTGGACCTCTTAAAATTCCTCTAATTGTTGGACCTCCTAAGTCACCTCTCATTATAGGTCCTTCTAAATCTCATGGCCATATCCTAAGCTTTGCAAAAAAAATTACTAGTAGTCATGTGTCCTAGAAACCAAGTTTACATACTGTAGCTCACACATATAACACTAGAAACAATAAGAAATATAAAAAAGCCCAACATCTATTCCATTTCCTCAACCATATCTCCCATTTGCACCTAATATCCAACAACGTAGTGGTAAAGAATATGATCTTGTTGAATAACTTTGTAACACTCCTACTAAGCTATCCCTTTGGGATTTGATTCAAACATTGCCTAATTATCATGGAATACTTCAAAATGCTTTACAAAAATTTGTTAGCCCTCCTAGTGTGCGACCAAATGATGTGGAAGCTTTGATTGAGAATATGAATTTTCCTAGTATGGATATTTTTCATCAAATTGAATTACCTCCTCTAGAGACACAAAAACAAAGTGATACTTTGATAATATCAGTTGTTATTAACAAAGTTGGGATTAGGTGTACCCTTATTGACAATGGTTAAGAGCTTATTTTTTGTAGTGTGAACCTTTTAGATAGAATTGGAGAAAATAAGACTAAAAATCATCCAGATGATTTGTCTATTTGTGGTTTTAATAATGTGGGAAAATAACTACTTGGTGTGATAACATTACTGAATTTGACACCATTTTTTGACATTCGTTCGTCGATCTTTTGACAAATATTTTTTGGAAGAGCGACGAAATGGAAAGAATATTTGCGTCACTATTTTTTCGTCGAAAGGCCGATGACGAACTAAACGTTGAAATAACGGTGAAGAATCATTGGTCGTCGGCATCGTGAAATGGCTTAGAATTTCATCAGAATATCGACAAACACTTTGTGTATCCACTGATGAATTACACCAGAAGTCCATCGCCAGTTTGAGGAAATGGGAAATGAGTAGCATCGAAACAACACCAGACATTCATTGCTATTTTGACGAAATGGGCAAGGAGTAGCGTCAAAACAACACCAAAAGTTTGTCGAACATGTGACGAAATAGGCAAGTAGTAGTGTCAAAACAACATCAAGAGTTCGTCAGCTTTGTAACGAAAATAACAAGGAGTAGCGTCAGAAGAACACCAAAAGTTTGTCAAAAGTGCAACAAAATGGGCAAGGAGTAGCGTGGAAACAATGCCAAAAGTTCATTGAAATTACGACGAAATGGGCAAGGAGTAGAGTGGAAACAACGCCAAAAGTTGATCGAAATTGCAATGAAATTAGCAAGGAGTTACGATGAAACCTTCATCGCAGTTATAGCAACTTCATTGTACCTTTCTGCTGATTCGTCGATGGTTTTTGTTGAAATTGCAATGAAGCATCAATTTATTTATTTTTTAAATATTTGTGGAAATGTACCATTGCTAAGACTGAGGATTGATCATACATACAGACTGCATATTGGTTTGATGCTTCAAACAATGCATTTCTTATATTGAAAAGTGCATTACCTTATTGAGCTTCCCTTTGTTTCGAGAATAGTTTAATATTCTCTACTTAATAGGGCCAACCACGTGATGGTGGAAGCTCATTTGGCCCCTCCCCTCACATCACTCTCAATTCCCCATACCCAATCATATAACATTAATCATTCATTCATCCATTAATAACATATAACATTCATTCATTAACATATAATATTCATTCTTTCAGTTTTTACATATTATCAAAAATATGGTTGTCATTATATGATTACAATCACTTTTTTTTTCTTTTTGAAAGCTAAATAAAGCTAAAGTGGAGTATCATTTTCTAAATCAATATATGTCCCCCCTTTAGTTGTTCTACCCTTTGCTCGTGATCTTAATGTACGCCTAGTCATCTGCTCATGATGTGGACGTCGTTGAAAGGGGGGATCTGCTACAATAAGAAAGAAATGTTAAACTGATATGTTTTATTATTATTGTTACAAGTATTTCATTGATTAAAAGAACATTAGAGTGGTTCTCTTTACCTGATGGGTCCACATCATGTTCCTGAACTTTTGTTATAGACTCATGCTCAACAGTTGAACACCCTCTAAATCCTAATCTGCTGTTGAAACACGAAAGGTTACATTAATTAATACACCAATTGAAATTAAATATGTTTAAGAGAACATGAGGTTGGTCCTCTTTACTTGATGGGGCCACATCATGTTCCTGATCTTCTCTAGCCTGATCATGCTCAACATGTTGATCATGCTCTACATGCTCTAAAGTTGAAACACGAAAGGTTACATTAATTAATACACCAATTGCAATTAAATATGTTTAAAAGAACTTTAGAGTGGTCCTTTTTACTTGATGGGGCCACATCATATTCCTGATCTTCTCTAGCCTGATCATGCTCAACATGTTGATCACACTCTACATGCTCTAAAGTACCGGGATGCACACCATGACCTTCATCTGCACGTTTGCTCCACCCTCACCAGGCTACATTCCAATGTCATGTGCATTATTATCATTGCTTGAATGTTTAAAACAAATAGGCATGCAATTACTTTATGGTGGAAATTAATATTGAATAGATTGCACAAGTATTCAATTTTAAATAAACTTTATTGAGTTTATTTACCTTGTGTCGGATGCAATGGAAGATTGTGTTTCAATCAAGACTCTTGTCACGGCTCCATAGCCTTGTAAGGAAATATTTAGGTCCTTCGTGGAAACTCTATTGAATTTAGAGCCCTATTTTTGCAAAAGATCATGAATTTTGTTTCTATGGTGTGATAAAACCAAAAAATTTCAATTTATTATTTGGATGCAATATTTCATTTATTGATACTTACAATTCGTGTTGCTAATTTCATATAACCACCAGAGCCAAGTTTGTGTTGCCCGTGCTTTTCTAGTCTTGCCTTTGTTTCCTTCGATGTGTTGGCAGCCTATGAAAAGTTTGAAATACGTTAGATTATGTAAAAAGAAAGAGTAATCAGTATATAATTACATTGTTGATAGTATCACACATAGCATACTACTTTTTAAAAAAATTAATGACATTTCCATAGCATACAGACATTGAGAGCAAATAAAATACAGAGTTCAATCCATGAATTATAGAAAATATATTTTTGTTGGTTATATTCATATCGTTGATTACATTGCACAAAACATACTACAACCGCATAAATATCGATGGTGATAGTTTTCTATGCTACCACATTTTTCATACATGTCTACCAAATAATTTTATCAAACAGTTCATCGCTTTGTTGCTATGGCTAAAAGCCTAAAATAGGTGCTTTCAAACAAGTATGGATGGTTGGAAAAAATCTATCAAAGTATAATAGTAAGCAATAGCATAGACAAGGTTGGATCGTTTAAAAATGCCTTAAAGAAATGTGGTCTCATGGTGATGGAATTCCATGACAATCCATAGCAATTTTCTTGTCATGGCATTCGCTATGGCATTCCATCACCATGAGACCACATTTTTTTAAGCATTTTTTCAAATAGTTCACTACCTTTTCTATGCTACCACATTTTTCATACATGTCTACCAAATCATTTTACCAATCATTTCAATGCCTTCATGCTATGGCTAAAAAGTAAAAACCTAAAACAGGTGCTTTCGAACAAGCTATGGATGCTTGGAAAAAATCTACCAAAGCATAATAGTAAGCAATAACATAGACAAGGTAGTGAATTGTTTGAAGAAATGCTTAAAAGAAATGCAGTCTCGCAGTGATGGAATGCCATGACAATCCATAGCAATTTTCTTGTCATGGCATTCGTCATAGCATTCCATCACCATGAGACTACATTTCTTTGAGACATTTTTTTCAAGCAGTCCACTACCTTGTCTATGCTACTGCATTTTTCATAAATGTCTACCAAAGCATTTTATCAAACACTTCATTGCCTTGCTACTATGGCTAAAATCCTAAAACAGGTGCTTTCAAACAAGCTATGGATGCTTGGAAAAAATCTATCAAAACATAATAGTAAGCAACAAGCCATTATCTCATGGTTTTTTTTGCGCAAAAATCAGCTCAATTTTATTCACTTTTTTTGTAGATTTTAAACACGTTTTTTTGGAAATTTTGCAATTTGAAATGGAAAAAAATCATTGATCAAAAATTCAATGATTAAATTTCAAAAAATCAGGGAAAAAATCGTCCAGCCTGTAGTTTTTTAAAAAAATTTGATTAATCAGGATTTTTTGTAGATTTATGCTTCTATATCACATACCTTCCTTGGCCCGGTGGTGTCTTTCCTTTTTTTATTTTCAGCCATCTCCTTTCCATTAGACACCAAGTCCGTCCACTCCCTCTCCGCAATCATGAGGGGATGCTCATACTTTTTGTTCTTCTCTAAATGTGACCTATATTGGTCCCTCGCATACTTTAGATAGGTACAACTTTCTTAAGGACCTCGGTTCGGTTGAATGTTTTATCACTGAACAACACAACTAAATAGTTAATGAGATCATATTTTAAATCTTCATTTGGGGCATTCCACCATGTACGTATGGTGGGCTTGAAGAGCTCCAATGTAATATCACTTAGATGTTTATAAAAAACATCATTTCCTGCAAAATGATCATGGGATCAATAGTCTAAAAAGAGTGATCAATAAGTAAATTTTAATTGGATTATATAGAATAATAATTAAAAAATTTTAAAGTACCTGGGACCTTCTCTATCTTTATGGGAACGAAATCCTCGGTCACCACAAGTGTGACCAAAATTTTTCCCGTACTAGTAATACGGGAAGATCCAGGAAATGCTACTAAAACATCACCAGTACTAGTGGCCTCTACATCCCTAGGTACATGTCCTGACACATGTTCTAGTATTTTTTTGCTTCCAGAGGGTGCATTAATAGATTCCTGCATGGTATGTGTTTTTGACATTTCAGACAAAAATATAGGCACAGATGATGGGGTCAGATAATGTGATGTATGCGTAGAAAGATCAGGATGGACACTTGTACCAAGGCTTACTCCTCGAGAAGCACTTGTAGTACCCTGATCATGGCTAGGAGCATCATGAGGAGGCAAATAACCCTATAAAAACAACACATATTTTAGTTCATGACATAAAAGAGTATAAAATATAAAACCATGAATGAATTTATGTTATAATTAAAGACCTTGTGACAACTTACTTGTAAGTTTTGTAATCTCTTTGTCAATACTTTAACCCTCTCTCTTATCTCATCTGTTTGAGGCATTTTGAACATCAACTTAGTCATTTCTTCATTGCATTTTTTCATGAGCTTCTTTATCGTATTGAAAGGGTTTGTTGAATAAGCGATGTCAACATCACAAAATATTGACTGCACCTCACTATGGATGCTCTCCTCTACTATTGGTGTCTTTCCCCAATCAGTTGATTGCAACAAGAATATTAAAAACATTATCAAAATTAACCCAAAAAACTTATGAAAAAAACATAATAATTAAACATTTTGCTTGTATCTAATTTGTACAATTACAATGAGGTAAACCTTCCGGGTAGAAGCACCTGAAGATACATCATGATCTATGCTCTGGGCTAGAGCCTTCTCCATACAATCAATGTCCCCCTGTGACAAAAAATAAATATATAAAAAAATTACCAAAATGAAACCAATAGACTTATGATAAAAAACATAAGAATAAAATGGTATATTGGAGTCATTAATTGGAGGTTGGGTAAAATGGTACATAGTACGTACCACCCCCATAGTAACTGTGTTTGTAACTAAGTGATTCAAATTGTAATCGATAAGCAACTTTTCCCCTACAGTTATTGATTTTATCGCACATACGAATACATGGTTTCCCTCGCACGCCTCGAATATGCAATTAGGTTGCTTATTAGTTGACCCAGGTCATGTACTATTTATAAACCCTACAATATTCCTTGATGCTTTTGGCCTTCTATCAATGTACATAGCCACTCCTTTATTTTGATCCTTATCTTTTAGTTGTATATAATTTGCTAACAGTGCATACCTACGCATACTTCGTGTATATTGAACTAGTTGCATCCAATCTTTGTAACTGTAACAAGGTCCAACATACTCCATCAATTCAATAACTTTGTCATAACAAACCTTTATGTCATCCATGCAAAATAGGCCCAAACCATGTAATGACGATGGTTCTATGCGATATATCCTCTTGTTGACACAAAAATCGGTGTTTATTGGAGGAAGTTCCTTGGGTACCCATTGTTTCCATAGATGTTTGTACCTCAAGAGCAACTCGACATCATCTATGCTCTCATCATCATAAGAACATGATCCCCCTTTAGCAAGAAAAAACTCCATGCATTTACTAAATTTTATTCTAATATTTTGACCTCTAGTTGATCTCCCTCTTTTAGACATACTACATGTCTCGCTTTCCTCTTCTCTTCCTGAATTTCCCTCACTCGAGAAAGACAGCTTTGACAAATACCTATTTGGTGGTACCTGCACTCATAAGGATGTTGGATGAATTTCTTTCATGGTGATGTGATCCTAAGGTGACATTATGATTAATCTATCATTTCATCACTAGAATTTCACAGGTTATAAGGTAATCAAGTCTTGATAGATTGCAAGCTATTGTTACTACCGTCCAAATGTGTCAATCACAAATCAAATCTACTTAACGTTTTAACTCCCAAACTTTGTAACAAGTGTTAAATGTGACTATGGTCCACTAGTTATACAACCAAGGCCTCAAATTTATTCTCTAATTGTAATCAAAGGACTTTTGCTCTTCATTCAAGTAAATAAACTTGAAGGGAAACACCACCAAGTGGTTTATTGGACACCTACATGACTAAAAATATCAGCAAATTTACATTTAATTTCCATATGTCTAAGTGGTTAATGGGGAGGGAGTGTGTACTAGGCCTGGTTAAGTCATCATAAGTTTACACTTTGGCAATAATTTTTTTTTTTAAGTCATATTAAATCTTCCTATGTCTAATTGCTACGAGATTTTTGGTATGTTTTAACGTAGGATGATTGATGAAAGAACCCAAAGACTAGCCTTTATCCATGGTATCCAAGTACACATAGCAGCGGTCTTCTCTTATACGGTTGGACATGATTCAAAGAACTTAGCTAGGAATTATTCATTTAACCTAAGGTTTTCTCATAATGCCATCATTGGAAAAGTATGATCAAATTCTTCTATTATGAAGAATTGGTCTATGTGCCTCTAGTAATCACTATAAATATTTGTAAGGATAAAATGACTAATTGCATCAGGTAGGAGAGAATCAACTTTGAGTTCTTCAAAGATTATATTCCTCTATTCATAATTTTTAAGGGTTGTGTGTGGAGGAGGTTATCACTACCAAGAAGGGAGGAGACCTTTCCTTGTATTCTTTTATAATTTTCATTATTCTTATTTATTTTACACCTACATTTACAAATACACATACATATGTATTTACTGTTTTTATTTATTTCTCATGTAGTTTAATAGTTTGATCGATTTCATATTATATGTGTTGAAGACTTTAAAATTTCAATTACATTAATTTATGGATATGTTGTATCTGTAACACTAAAAAACCATATACTCTTTGCATTTACACTTGCATTTGGAAATACAAATTTATATACATAGATATATATTTCTTTAATGATATGTTGCATTTATTATTCTAGGAGAGCATCCAGTAATTGCATTTACATTTACATTTACAAATACATATACATACATATATATATGTGTGTGTGTGTGTGTGTGTGTGTGTGTATCATTTATATTCAATGTTCAAAAACAACCCATTAGGTCTGTACATGGATAAAAATTCATAAAATCATATCTCCCATACATTTTTTGTTGAAACCTAGGCTTGAACCTCTCATTTCACATGCTTTTCTTTACAAAACTATTGAGGAAAACAGCTATACCTTATTTGTTTCTCATCCTACGCCCTATTCATGCATCCTACAATTACAACAGTATCCACAGGGCCTCTTACACAAGCTACAGTAATCATAAAAAGTGTAAGAGCCACTTTATATCATGTTTGGACTGCAAAACCCTAAAAAATAGGGTAACTCATATTATGATTTTTTGGTGAGTTGTATGGACAAAATCATTAGCACCAACTCATTCTTGGAGTCTTTTGAAAGAGAAGCGAATCAGGTGCTAGTTAAGTACAAACCTTATAGTGTCAAGGTGAATGAGATGATCAATTTTTACTAGCCAACTGATGAAGAGTACAAGGTGGTCCAATTGGCTAGTGAAACATGTGCTTTCTGGCATGATGCTTGTTTGCTCCTCCTTTTTCTATAAGAAGGATTTCAAGGCTAGAAGTACGGGTTATCAAGTTAGATATTTTTGGTCGAGTCTAGATGAAGTTATAGAGCAAATTGTAAAGTCTGATGGTTTTAGGGAAAATGCAATTTAGGTTTTGAGTCATTTTGTAGTAGGTTTTGAATTCATGGAGATTTGATGTTTTATGACAGTACTGGAATTTGAATTGATATGATTAATTCAAACTCATGTCTCTTCATTGTACAAGCATATCTGAATTTTGAATAAAATGATCAAGGGTTGTTTCGTTCATCTCACTGTTGTGGTGTGTATGATTCTTGTTTTAGGTTTAATTCAAGGAATTAATTAAAATTCTTGAATGGGATTGTAGATGGATATGTTTTGTATAAGCTATTTTATTTTTTTTGTCTTATCTTATACCATTTTATGAGAATGGGGGTTCCAATGTACGAGAAGATCTTTGGAAACTAGGCATGAAAATTGAAGGTTAAAGAGAATGGGGGTGCCAAACTTACAGTACTCATTGCCCCCTGGTCATCAATTTTTTGTGAGTTCCCTCAACCTCATCCTCGACGCTAGTATTGACCTTGTTTTCACTCCTCCAAACTCTTCCTCGGCACTAATATTGACCTTTTTCACTCCTCCAAACTCTTTGTCGGCGCATATATTGACCTTGTTTTCACTCCAAACTCTTCCTCGGTGCTGACAGTGACCTTTTTTTTACTACTCCAAACTCTTCCTCGGCGCTGGCATTAACCTTTCACTTCTCCAATTTGATGAGCTACAACCTGGTTTCATTAGCTTTTATAATATGTTAATTAAGTTCAAAATTTTGGCACCATTTAGCTAGGTTTTAGTATTCTACAATATAGTTAAGTATATATTAGCTATATTTTACATAATAAATAATATAATTATTCAACTTATTATAATTAGATATTATATTCTTTAACAAAATTATTAAATACGTATAAAATTATTATAATCTATAATTAATAATAAGTATATTTTTATATAATACAAAATATAATTAATATAATATATATTTAATATAATAGTAATATATATTAATATGAGAGAGAAACTAAATTTTGATTGGTTGTTTCATGTCAACAATCCAAGGATGGCATGTGTCCTTGGGGAGTTATGCTCAAGGTAGCATGCCATTTAATTAAACATAAGATAGTTCTCCTTTAAGACCTCTTCAATGTACCCATTGCACACTTAAGGAGACAAAGATAAATATAGGGGTGAAGGCACAATAGTGGTTTACAATTGAAGTGAGGAAGGAAAACTCACAAAAAATTAATGCATGGAAAAAAATTGATTTTAGGGGTTCGTACGAACCTATTGGTTCGACCGAACCAATTAGGGGTTCACTAGAACCTAGGTTCGGCCAAACACTCTTAATACTTTCCCACCAAAAAATCCATTAAAACCCCTTATAGAAGGGGGTTTTGAATGAACCCTGGTTCGAGCGAACCCCTAGTGGTTCGCTTGAACCCCTAGGGGTTCGTTCGAACCCCCTTTATTCCTCATCCCCCCTGAGACAAAAAAAACTTGAATTTTGGCACTTCAGAGATTCGTTTGAGGATGAAAATGGAGGAATATTCACAAACCCAATTGGAATCAGGTAGTCCTCAGAACGAGTTATCCAACGAATATAATTTTAATATGCTTTGGTTTTATTATGTATTTGATATTTTAGTTTTATTAAACATAGGTTTTTCATCGAAAATGAAGGTCTTTGTTCTGCAAATGTGGAAAAATAGCAAATTATAAAAACAAAAAATTAAAAAATATGAGTGCACCAGATATTGAAGTCCTTGATCTAATAGAAAAAAAAAAAAAAATTTGATATATACAAAAAAAATTATGTACATACGGTTGTGCTATGTCCTGAATTGTAATTGGTTTGACTTTGAAACTTGATTAAAGAAAAAAAATATTCAATAAAAAACTACCTAACAAAATGGAAGCACTAGATATTGAGTTAAAAAAAAAATCTAAATTCAAAATAATTAGAATTTTATCCTTCATGGGAAAAAAGTTATGCGTTATACAGTGTGCATCACTTTTTAAAAATGTTTTTTTTTTGAAAAAAACAAGTTTTCGTGGGAGATGGAAAAAGAAGTTCCAAAAATTTTGAAAAAAATATTTTTAGAATCTGTAGACAAAATGTGACAAGACTTTAGCTTGCATCATCTTCAAATTCTTCACAGTTTAGCCACTATAGGTGCGTGAATGTGAAGATTTAGTTTAAAAAAACAATTTCAGTGTCCAATTTGGCCAAAAATTGTAAACCACTATTGTGGGATCACCCATAGGGAAGAAAATATAGAGAGAGAGGGAGATAATGACGAACATACAAATAGAAAGGGAGACAAAGAGATAGAGAGGGGTAGAGAGATCATGAGATAAGGATGAATAGATAGAGATATAGGGAGGGTGATTGATATATCTCTCCCTGTTGCTCTCTATATTTCCCACTATCTATGTCACTCCCACCTCTTCCCCCCTCTATCTATTGAGTTATCTTTCCCTCTCCCCCATTTCTCTCTCATTCACTTCATCTCTCCCTCCATCTCTCCTACTCTATATCTCTATCTCTATTTCTCTTTTTATCTCCCTCTTACTCCTCTCTATATACCCAAGAGTAATTAGGAGGTGAAGGGTGGCATGAGAGAGAGAGAGGGGGAGAGAGAGGGAAAGGGAGATATATATATATATAGAAATAATTAGGAGTGGGAAGGGAGAGGGGAAGAGGGGAAGGAGAGAGAGAGAGAGAGAGAGAGGGAATTAGGAGGGGGAAGGGGAGGGAAGAGGTTGAGGGTAGAGGATAGAAGGTTTTAAGGGTTTATGGTTGAGGAGGTAGGGAGGGAGAGACCTGGAGGAGTGAGAGAGAGGGAGGGGAGGGGAGAGAGACATGTGAAGGAGGGCTAAGGGTAGAGGGCAGGAGGGTTTAGGGTTTAGGGTTAAGGGGAGAGAGATAGAGGAGTGAGTGAGTGAGAGAGAGACCCAAGAGAGGGAGAGGCGGTAAGATATTGAAGATACTTAAGGGAGAGAGAGGGAGGGAGTGGGAGAGAGATAGAGGGAGGGAGGGTTAAGGGTAGAGGGTAGATGGTTTAAGGGTTTAGGGTTAAAGGTGGAGGGGAGAGAGATAGAGGGAGCGAGTGAGTGAGAGAAATACCTATGGGAGGGAGAGAGGAGGAAAGGGAGAGAGAGAGAGAGAAAGGGAGAGATATATATATAGAGAAAGAATCTAGGGAGGGGAAGGGAGAGGGGAAGAGGGAAGAAGGGGAGGTAGAGAGAGAGAGAAAATGGAGGGGAAGGGAGAGGGGAAGAGTGTTAAGGGTAGAGGATAGAAAGTTTAAGGGTTTCATGGCTGAGGAGTGTAGGAGGGGAGACTTGAGAGAGAGAGAGGGAGGGAGTGGGAGAGAGATAGCAAGGGAGTGCAGCATGGGTAGAGGGTAGAGGGTTTAAGGGTTTAGGGTTTAGGTAGAGGGAAGAGAGATAGAGGATTGGAGGGAGTGAGAGAGAGAGACCAAATACTTATTGATAACCATAAATCTTTGATATCTCTACCTTTTATATTCAACACATATGGACTAATAGTTGAACACAAAAATCTATTTGTTGTTATAAAAAACACAATGATTTAAATACAACTTGTACTAAACAAAAATGGACCAATAGTTGAACACTAAATTTTTTCAAAATCCTTCACATTTAATGGGAAAATACATGTTATTTATTGTGCTCACCTTTTATATTTGTGATAGGAAAAACTATTAATATAAAATTATCCAATGCTTGTACATTGCTACCCCAATTGTTGTACAGATAAGAACAATATTTTTTCACTATGATAACTACACTTGTTTCAATGAGTGTCTTATTTTATTAAGCGACCATTTTATTTTTTAAACGATATACTTATAGTGGAGAGTTGTGATATTTTATTTGAAACAAAAAAATACTTATTTCACTTCTTCATGAAATATGTCACTTCTTTATGAGTTATGAGAGAAGGGAAGGGGAGAGAGAGAGGAATGGTTGTCACTGACTCTTGGCTCACCTAAACAGTTGATCATTGCACTAAGATGTGCATATTCAATCGAAAGTTAAAATTCCTAAAACTCGGACTAAAAGAGTGGAATATTAAAGTCTTTAAAAATATTTTCAAAGAAAGGATCTCCTTGAAAGTAGAATGGCTAAGATCCAAAAAAACCTCTCAAATGATTTTTCTTACATCCTAATAGAAGAAGAGAGGAATCTCATAATTCAATTGGATGGTTTCTATAGTTTGAAATAAATCTATTGGAGACAAAAATAAAGGATTAAATGACTTAAATAAGGTGTAAAACCAAGTTTTTTCATTTAAAATGAAAAATTAGTAGGCAAAGAAACATAATATGAAGATTGAAGATGAAAAGAGGGAAAGAGGGAGGGAGTGGGAGAGAGATATGGGGTAGAGGGTTAAACGTAGAGGGTAGAGGGTTAAACATAGAGGGTAGAGGGTTTAAGGGTTTATATTTTAAGGGTATGGAGGGAAGATAGATAGAGGGAGTGAGAGAAAGACCTAAGAGAGGGAGAAGGGGTAGGAGGCAGAGACTTGAGATAGAGTGAATGAGTGAGAGTGAGACCTCAGAGAGGGAGTGGTGCTAGGAGGGAGAGACTTGGGAGAGAGAGATATAAAGGAAGGGAGGGTTAAGGGTAGAGGGTTTAAGATTAAGGGTTTATGGTTTAGGGTTTAGGGTTAATGGGAGAGAGATAGAGGGAGTGAGTGAGTGAGAGAGAGACCTAAGAGAGGGAGAGAGGGTAGGATATTGAAGATACTTGAGAGAGAGAGAGAGGGAGGGAGTGGGAGAGAGATAGAGGGAGGGAGAGTTTTAAGGGTGGAGGGGATAGAGATAGAGGGAGTGAGTGAGTGAGTGAGTGAGAGACCTAAGAGAGGGAGAGGGGGTAGGATATTGAAGATAGTTGAGATAGATAGAGGGAGGGAGGGTTAAGGGTAGAGGGTATATATGGTTTAAGGGTTTATGGTTAGGGTTGAGGGATAGAGATGAGGGAGTGAGTGGGTAGAGAAAAGACCTAAGAGAGGGAGAAGGGGTAGGAGGGAGAGAATTGAGAGAGAGACTTTAGAGAGGGAGAGGTGGGAGGGAGAGACTTGAGAGAGAGAGAGAGGGTAGAGGGTTTAAGGGTTAAGGGTTAATGGTTTAGGGTTTAGGGTTATGGGTAGTGATGGAACTTTAAAGTTTTGTTCTTTGTGTTCTATTTTATAAAAACAACACATATGGAATAATAGTTGAACAAAAAAAAAATATTTGTTGTAATAAAACCAACACATAATGATTTAAAATACAACTTATATTGAACAAAAATGGACCAATAGTTGAACACTATAACTTTTTGAAAATCTTTCACATTTAATGGGAAAATACATGTTATTTATTGTGCTCACCTTTTATATTTTGATAGGAAAAAATATTAATATTAAATTATCCAATGCTTGTACTAATGGAACTTCAAATTTTGTTCCTAATGTTTCACTCATGCCCTGCCTTATGTCATTGGTCTTTCATGGTGTTGGAAAATTTCTTAGGGCTGGGGTTTTAGCTTTGTCTTCATCTTCAACCCTTGTGTTTACCTATTGCCTTGGTCGGGATCTATTTCACCATTACCTCTTTTGAAGGGTTTTAAAAACATCTTATACCCCATCGTTCCATCTAGGCCTGGTCCCTTTGTTCTTAATATTTTATTTCCTCCGCGGGTTTTATTTTCCTAAGTCCTGGTTGGCCCTATGCCAAACGGTTTAAAAAAAACTTATGTCATTGTTTTCCATCTGCCTAGTAATGTCCCCTTGCCCTTTAATGAATGTTTTATTTTTTAGAAGGATGAAATTTGTGATGCCGTTGATCAAAATTCCTTCAAGAGCAATGGTTGCCCGTCATCCTGTGATCAGGAATTGTAGGATGGCGATATCGCAGGCAGATGACACATGTCCCATTTGGGGATCAAATTTGTGTGAATGTTCATCAACTATCCTTTGATCTGAGTCGCTCCCCGCCATCCCGCGATGGTGCTTTGGTTGATTGCGAAATCACGGGCGACTGCCACGTGGACTGTACAAGGTGGGGCCTAAGGAAATTTTTTTGTGATATATTTTAAATGTTTCATTGATTCCAAAGAAAAACATTGAAAATAAAATATTTGACAAGGCTGAGGGGAAATTCATAGTCAATAATAGATAATAGATTTTGGTGAATATATCTAGGTATGTTAATATATGCTTGAAAAACCAATTTTAATTAAAAAACTTACTAACATCATTAAAAGATAAGTTTATAATTATAAAAATTTAGCATTAGAATTATTTAACATTTAAAATAGAAAAATTAAATATTATATTATAATAGTTTATAATTTACTTATATAGTATTTTGGATAATAGAAACAATTTTGATTGATTTAATATTTTCTAAATTCATTATTGAATTTAAATCTTATAAATATAATTATATATCTTTAATCAATATTATAATTTAAAAATAATAATGAATATTGAACATCTTAGATTTTAGTATAACTTAAATATTAAAAATATTAATGTATAATTTTTATAAAATGTAATATATAATTTTTTAAATAAAGATTTAAAGATTATTATATATGTATATTTAAAGATCCATAGAATTATCTTTTTAACTATGAAATTAATATGATTAATTTCATTTATAATTTTATCTTATCTTATCTTTTTAACATTTTTTTGGTATCCTACATAATTTGTTTTCTATAAGTATCATGTTGTATACTCTTTATATGGAAGGTAGTGTTTTTTCATGGAGCTTAATAAGTTTTAGTTATTTTAAAGATTTTTATTTTTTTATAAAGATAGGTATATTTAGACTTTTTATGGCTTATGTAAAATTATGCATATTCTTTTATTTATTATATTTTTTGCAATATCATGTTATTCTTGATTAATCACATTATTTGTTTGTCATTTTTATTTGTTTTGTTGAAAAATATTTTATCTTTACTTTACATCTATGATAATTTCAAAATTATCAAATTTAAAAATTATAAATAAAAACTTATTTTTATTAATCTCTTGAAGTACGTAGGTCCTAATCTTTTGTAGATTAATAACTATCTAAATAGCTATTTCTCTCCTTTATTTCTATAAATGTGTCTCATGTGTCTATTGAAATTTATGAGATGTGTATGTAATTCTTGGCACAACACTCTTAGAGATTAGGATTTATTTTCACATTTATCTATTTTCTTATTGTTCCTATTAGTGGCTAATTAAATCTTCACTGAAAACCTACAAAGAGCTTGGGTCCTTCAACCTCAAAGCTTGTCTAATTTCTTGATGAGAATCATTCACATTGATTCCCAATATTGTGCTCCTTGCATGATATATTTATAAAATGCACTTGGTAATTTAGTATGTGGTTGAAATATTAGAGTAACAACAAATGGTTCTTTTGATTTTTAGCACATGATTGGCCATTTTTACTATGTTAAATTTTTATTCACTTTTATTTTCATGGTTTTCATGTTGTCAAATTTTCATACATTTCTTAGTCTTAAAAAAAAAAAAAATGAAGGTTCTCTTAGTGTCCCCAATCTTCCTAAAAATCATGTATAGAGAGAGTACAATATATAAACTATTAATTATAGATTATAACAACAAAATGAATTTAAAAACTACTAAATAGAAACATTAAGGTTTAGAATAATTCAAAATAGAGATGCCATTCTCCTACAAATACTATGTATAGAAACCCTATGTAGCCACACTTTCACTCTCTCCCACTCTCCCACACTCTCTCTCACTCTCTCCCACTCTCTCCTACTCTCTCCCTCCCTATCTCCCACTCTCTCCCATTCTCTCCACTCCCTCCCTCCCTCCCTCTCTCTCCCACTCTCTCCCACCTCCTCTCCCACCCTCTCACACTCTCTCCCACTCCCTCTTTCTCCCTCCCTCTCCCAATCCTCCCACTCTCTCCCACTTCTCCTGCCTCCCCCACTCTCTCCCACTCTTTTCCACCCTCTCTCCACCCTCTCTCACTCTCTGCCACCCTCTCCCACTCTTTCCCTTCTTCCCAACCTCCTTTTCCCTCTCTCTCCCACTCTTTTCCACCCTCTCTCCTAGCCTCTCCCACTCTCTCCCACCATCTCCCACCTTCTCCCAAACTCTCCCACCCTCTCTCACACCCTCTCCCACCTTTTCCCACCTTTTTCCACTCTCTCCCACCCTTTCTCACCCTCTCCCACCTTCTGCTCACACCTCTCCCACCCCTCTTACCATCTCCCACTCTCTCCCCCACTCTCTCCAACTCTCTCCCACCCTCTCCCACTCTCTCCCACTCTCTCCTCCTCTCCCACTCTCTCCCACACTCTCCCACCCTCTCTACCACCCTCTCCCACCCACTCCCAATCTTTCCCACCCTCTCTGGGGCTCTACGACTCTCCCACCCTCTCTCTCATGGCCATCTCTCTATTTATTCATAATGCACTCATGTTCTAATAAAGTTAGTTTTTAAAAAAAAATTATAGTGTACACCCACTCCAACCCACTCTCACCCACTCTCCACCCTCTCCCACCTTCCACCCTCTCCCATTCTCATAGACACACAATTGAACAAATTCTCAAAAGAAGAATGAGAACATCATTAACATTTCATTCAAAATTTACTCAAATCCACATAAGGAGAGAATATATTAGAATTATACGTTTATTCATGCTTATAAGTCATATTTGCATACAATTTAAGATAATTTCCATACATTCATCCAAAACTCAAAATAGGTTATCTATTCTATTCCATTTGCTTAGGGTTTTAATAGCCAATGGCACCACATATATCACCTCCTCATTAGAGGACATATATCTTTCTACCCATATATTCAACTCAAAACCTAGCTAGAGCTTTCATTAGTTCTCTACCTACAAATGAGCCTTGAATTCCCTTTTATATGACAAGGGAACAACAAGCTTCAACCTCAAATGTAATTTCACCACAAATTTTCATTTGAACAAAATCTCCATTGCATTTGAATTTCATTACAAAACTTCCCACACATTGAATCTATAAAACATATATAGTGCATGAACTGGGGAAAGGTAAAAGAAAAGGGAACACAAATTGTCATCACAATCCCCTTTGTATCCATGCAAAAAACCAGGCAACCAAATTAATTGCCACTAAGGCACCACAACAACTTCTTATTTACCCGCCACCCTGCCCTTACCAACACTCAAACCCTAGTATACACACCCGCTTCTAGTTGTTGCCCAATACTGTAGACCCTCATCCTCCTCTTCTTTCTTGTCCTTGCCCAATACAGTTCTAGTCCATCCGCTTGGGGTTTTAACAGCCAATGGCACCACATATATCACTTCCTCATTAGAGGACAGATATCTTTCTATCCATATATTCAACTTAAAACTATCTTTCTACCCATATATTCAACTCAAAACCTAGCTAGAGCTTTCATAAGTTCTCTCCCTACAAATGAGCCTTGAATTCCCTTTTATATGACAAGGGAGCAACAAGCTTCGACCTCAAATGTAATTTCACCACAAATTTTCATTTGAACAAAATTTCCATTGCATTTGACTTTCATTTCAAAACTTTCCACACGTTGAATCTAGAAACATAGTGGCACATGAACTGGGGAAACCTAAAAGAAAAGGAAACACAAATTGTCATCAAAATCCCCTTGTCGCTATCCATGCAAAAAAACCAAGCAACCAAATTGCCACAAAGGCACCACAACAACTTCTTATTTACCCACCACCCTTCCCTTACCAACACTCAAACCCTGATATACACGCCCACTTCTAATTGTTGCCCAATACGATAGACCGTCAGCCTCCTCTTCTGTATTGTCCTTGCCCAATACGGTTCTAGTCCATCCACTTGGGGTTTTAATATCCAATGGCACCACATATATCACTTCCTCATTAGAGGGTAGAACATGATTGAAGCGAGGTAAATACCGATAGTAGTCAGAGTCGGTCTCGGTTACATCATAAAAAGTGTTACTCATAAGGTCAATGGGAAATTTTTGGCATCTAAAGGATCCATTCCCATACCTTATTTTCCTACCGACACTAGTAATAGAGCACGCCGACTGCTTGCCTTTATCATCTACTAGTTGAGCAACAACATCTTGGAATTGCAACCTTCTACTACATCTAGTGGGCACAAGCCTGGGCTTGTCAACCAAAGCACCTTGCTGAATAGCAGGACTGAGCTTTTGTGAGCTCAAATGAATAGACCTCCTTACTGACTTACTCATTTTCTCTTCTCAGACAAGCACTCAAACTTGATTAGACTCATCCCACAAAGTGCTCTAACTGCTACAAGAATGACACTATTAGTAGTTAACTCCTCTTGTATTTATTGTGCGAGGTAATGGCAACCTTCATCAATGCTTAGTAAAAATGCATGTGCAAACATGGAAATTTGGCAGCATATGTATTGTCACCATTTAACTAGAGCTGCATGAGAATCCAAAGATCACCCTTCATGATTGCCAAGAACAACATCTTCACACAGATTTAGATCAATGTGACTACACAAGCAAGGAATAATTCATTAATGCTTCACCAGTTGTACGATAAAACAACCACCATGTGCCATTTTCCAACTTTGAATACTGCCTGCTAATCTCCTAAAGAGTTGGCAGATCAAACGGCTTATCTCAGGCTAACTCGGTTTGACATCCAACGAAGCATCGTTCACCTTCCTCATGACCAATAACATTAATCCATCTCAGAAACCAACTACCATGTCGGTAGGTCCTATGCACTTTGCAAACTGAACGGCTAGAGCTACGCATAGCAATCTCGTTGACCTCGTGACGTTTAACCAACCTTCATCTTCCTCTTATGAGTTAGCAAGGAATAGCAGATATTTACATTAGCTTTTGATCTTAGTTGTCAATCTAAAACCACAGGTTATGAGCTCAATAGTGGAAATTGGGCCCCACATTCCATACAGGACACACATCTACCTTTTGCTGACCTCACACCAAATAACAGAGTGACACCTTAGGTCTGTGAGTTGGCGGGGTACGATCGAGATCTTCTCCCATATCTTTGAATTTGGAAAACCTACACATTGCACGGTTAGTATTTAATGAAAGGCTTTGGCTAAGCCGTCGATGACATGACCACTGGAGTTAATGGCTTAAGCTTGCATCACCGGATTAAAATTAAAACCCAACTTTG
Organism: Sequoia sempervirens; assembly: GCA_007258455.2. NCBI lineage: Eukaryota > Viridiplantae > Streptophyta > Pinopsida > Cupressales > Cupressaceae > Sequoia > Sequoia sempervirens. Next base: position 546,161,817 of record VDFB02000015.1, read on the forward strand.
ATTTTAATACTTTATTTCCTCCGCAGGGTTTTATTTCCTAAGTCTCAATTGGTCTCGTGAAATTCTTATCCCAACCCTAACAAAGAACAAATGATTAAGCTAAGGATTGTATTTGTTGTTATAACTTTAGTTCTAGAGAATTCTTAATTACTAATTCTTATTTGTGCATTTTCATATGAATCCAATTGAATGCCTTTCCATATCATTATGGAAAATTTTATTATTGCAACCCTAACTCTAACACTAATTAAACCTTGACCCTAACTTGATTGAACTCGTATTATAACCCTAACTTTAACACTAATTGAACTGTAATTGTAACCCTAGGTATTGTTGAAACCTAACCCTAATTGTATCATAACTCTAGAGAACTCTAATTGAACCCTAACCCTAAAATAGACAATAACCCTTACCTTAATTGAACCCTAACTCCAATCCTAGCCCTAATTTAAGACTAACCTTAACCCTGACCTTAATTAAACCCTTATTGAATTATAACTCTAATTGATCCCTAACCCAAATTGAATACTAATTGAACCTCAACCCTAAGTGAATAGCAACCTTAATTAAACTCCAACCATAATCTTATTTTAATTTTGACCCTAATCATAACCATAATTCAACCCTAACCTTAATTGAACCCTAGCCCTAAACATGAGTTCAATTAAGTTTAAGGTTCAAATAGGGTTAGAATTTAATTAAAATTAGGTATAGGATTCAATTAGGATTAGGGTTGGGGTTGGGGGTAAATATTAAGGTTCTATGATAGAGCTTGGGGTTAGTGTTAGGGTTCAATTGGGGCAAGGGTTAGTATTAGGGTTAGGGTTATGGTTCAATTAGGGTTTCATTAATGTTAGTTTTAGAATCATAGTTATGTTTAGGGTTGGATATAAAATTAAAGTTAGGTTTGAAGATAATTAGTGTTAGTTTTAGGGTTGGGGTTATGGTTAGACTTATAATTAATGTTAGTATTAGGATTAGATTCTATCACTTTAATAAAAATAATCTTCTATAAATTCATTCAATTTTTTTTTGAAACTATATAATTTAAAATATTTTCAAATTTACCTATGTTGATATATGAGAGATATAGCAAATCTAAACTCTATACCATTTATAGTTAACTTGACATTGTGTATAAAAAGGTTTAAGTTATGAATGTTATAATATAAAAAATAAATGTGTTTTCAATGTTTATTTGTCAGTTTAAAAGATGTGCCAATAATGTTGATATTGTGTATAAAAGGTTTAAGTTATGAATGTTATAATATAAAAAAATAAATTTGTTTTCAATGTTTATTTGTTAGTTTGATGTGAGAATAATGTTGCATAGTAATGATTAATTTTTTCTTGATTGGTTAAGTGATATTGTGAAATTATTCTATGTTAATTTAATGTTATGAATGCTATATAATATAAAGAAAAATATTTCTAATATATTTTAATGCATCTTTATATTTTATAAACAAACATCTAAAATAAAAATGTGATTGTAAAAAACATACAACTTAATGAGTGAACATACATTTAAAGTTAAAAGTGAAATTATAAAACAAATTGTAAATTTATTTTATTTTTCTTCTATAAATATAATTTTTTTATTTGTTGTCCGCCTAGTAATGCCCACTTCTCCTTTTAATGAATGTTTTATTTTGCAAGGGTTGATTTAGTGCTACCATTGATCTATTTCCTGCAGATATCAACGGTGCCCGCCATCCTGTGATTGGGAATTGAAGGATCGCGAAATCATGGGCGGGCGCCACGTGTCCTATTCGGGGGATCAAATTTGTGCTATCGCTGACCAAATGCCATTTGATCTGAGTCATTCCCTGCCATCTCGTGATGGTGCTTTGGTTGATTATGAAATCACAGGCGGGCACCACATGTCTCATCTGATGAAGCCTAAATAGTAAAGGAAACACTTGCCAGCTTTAAATGTATTAAGGGGAAGATTACTAAAGTGTTCTCGAGACGCACATGTTCTAAATTGAAGGTTATGTTATAATCTCATTGGAAAAGCTGCTTGAAGGTTAACGACATGGCTGGTGATTGTGTTAAAGGAACAGGATCATTGATGATCAAGATCAATGGTTGCCTGCCATCGCGTGATCAGAAGTTTTAGGATTGCAATATTGTGGGCAACCGCCACATGGACTTCCTTGGTAGTGTATGGTAAGGTGGGCCCCTTATCACCATGTTGGCAATTTGTGTCAGCTTGTTTTGAAGGTGGTCGTCAATGATTTTATTTTGTAGGGGGTTGAATTAGCACTGTTGTTGATCTATTTCTTGTAGATCAACGGTACCCACCATCCTGCAATCAGGAATTATAGGATCATGATATCATGGGTACTTTCCATGTGTCTCATCCGATGAGGTCTAAAGAGTGAAGGAAGCATTAGCCAGTTCTAAATGTGTTAAGGGGTAGATTACTAAAGTGCTTGTGAGATGCACATGCTTTATTTCAATGTAGATGTTATAATTTTGAGGGAAAAGTTGCTTGATAGTTAACAGAAAGGACAACGACCATTTTTGAAGGAGAAAAATCTCTGATGAGAAGGATCAATAGTTGCCCACCATCCCACGATGGTAAATTGAGGGATTGTGGTATCGCGGGCAACCGCCACATGGTTTTCATTTGCAGCTTATGGAATGGTGGTCCCCTTATTGCCATGTTGGCGATTATGTCAGCTTGTTTTGAAGGTGGTTGTCGATGATTTGATCAAACTGGAGGATTAACGGTTCAAATTTAAATCTGTATCAAATGTGGTTGGAGTCGTTCATGCAGCCCACAAGTGAGATTTAATGGTAGATGAGACTTCTACTGGCAAGATTTGATCGATATAAAATCAATTTACTTACTTCATTTATATCACAAGGCATCCAAGTATTTTGTAAAAAATAATTTCATAGCCAAAGGTGAAATTGCGAGCAGTTGTAGCTAGAAATTGGAGTTTGTGCAAAAAAAGTCGTGAGTTTATTTTCTCTATTTCCCAGTCATTTTGCACCTAAATTTAGGAAGGGGGGTTTGCTATGCGTGTCACTAAGCTCATTAAAATATTTTGTTGGGGATATAGTTTAATCATAAATTGTGAGGAATTCAGGTATTTTTACTCTGTAATTTCCTATCTCTGCTTAGTCATAGCCACTTGAAGTGTAACATTGTAGTGAAGCCCTAGTTTGTCTAAAATGGTGCCACTCAAGCAGCACTCTGACCACATTGAGTATTTGAAAAGAAACTTGTACGATGATTTCCTAGATCAATTTATGTTGTCAACAAATGATAGAAGGAAGGGTGTAGTGTTATTGTGAGGGAAAATCCTAGGGGAGGGGTTGGTGTATGATAGCTCCAATATTGTTGATGCTAGGGTTCCACTCACTAGCTTAGAGATGTTTAGATTATGGTATGGACAAAGGAATTTTCCTCACCTTTTCTCAAATGGATGGATGTATGACATGGGTAAGTTGGTTGTACAAATTTGTTCCCTAATGTGGACTTACTTAGGGTAGTGGCCATGAGATATGACCCCATCACATGGGTAATTAGAGATAATGGTGGAGGGGTTCTATTAGAAATTAATAGAGATGTTATCCAATAGACTTTTGATTTGAGTGAGCTGAGTGATGACTTGGTTCCTATTAATTTTATGGAAATGAAGCAAGAGTATACAAAACTAAAATCTTTTTTTAGGGTTAATTTGCTTCCACCTCATCTGGTTAAGGTAGGAGGTTCAAAATTTCACATCAGCCCTAGTGACCAGGAACCCTTCAGATTGAATTATTTTGCAAAGCCTTTCTTAGCTACTTTCTATTCACTATGTTAGATTTTGGGTTTCATTCCTAGTGCAATAATTCCAATTGCACACATGTTCATAGGGGTGAAAATACAATACCCTAACTTCTCTGTAACATATGACTTTGCTTCTTTTTTGGCAGAAAGGATAGATGAAGGGCTATCAAAGCTGCAGAAAGGTGATATTGGTACTCAATTCTTTTGGTATTTCATGTTGATGCATATGTTCATGTTTAGGAATGTTGATTTATTTGTTGAGAAGATGAACTTAAGGCAGTTAGTTGATGGAGAAAGATTTCCAGTATAGACATGGGTTGCAAATCTATCATGTAATAAGGAAAACACTAGTTATGTGCAATTGATAATTGTTTTGCTTCAAGATTAAGGGCTAGATTGGTGGTAAATGTACCTAGGATCCCTTAGGAAGTGCATGATTTCCTTCGGCCAAAGGCAAGGAAATCAGAATTGAGGGTTTTACATAACTGGGGTGACATTATCCCATATCCAGTCAACACTATCCTGAGAATATATGGATTTCAAGGAACCCCTCACATACTGCCATACAATATGCCACCAAGACTAGGTTTTGCAAAAGTTATGTGGCAGATGGCTTGTATTCATGAAGACAACCTTACTGGAAAGGAGAAGGGAACATTATTCCCTAATCATACAGTAGTGTCTAACTTTACATTTTCAAAGGGAGGTTGGACACATTTTGATAAATTCTTTGTTGATTACCATTTGAGATTTGGTCAGGGGCGACAACATGATCTTGAAGGTTTCTTTTCTTTTTTCAGAAAAAAAGAATAAAAGGTGGAAGGTTTGCACATGAGTTCAATTTCCCTGAGGACCTGATCAAAAATAAATTTGATTTAAATAAGTAGGAATTGAACAAGGAGAAATGGATAGCTTATAGTAAGCTACTAGATATTGTGCATGAAATGGATCCGAATTATGATCCACTAATGGAATTCACTCCATACTATAAGAAAATTGATTTTCTGATGAAAAACTTCAAGGAGATTATGGATACCTTGACAACCAAAAGGATAAATTTAAGGCTAAGCCTGGATATGCAAGGACAAAGTTATAGGCCAATTGAAACAAGGTCAATGTATCAGCCTACAGAAAGGCGGCCCATCTAAAGGAGGAAAAGGGATACTAGCAGTGATGAGGAAGAAGTAGACAGAAAGGGGAAGCAAATGATGAAGACACCTCCACAACTAGGTCCAAAATTTAAAGTACCTGGGGTAGTCAAGATCATTGAATTACAATCTTCACCAGAGCGCAGTCCCCCATCACCACCATCTGAGCCACGTCCTAAGAGGCAAAGAACTGATCACCCACTTGAAGATCTGACAGATGAAATTATTGTTATTGATTAGGACATGCAGGTTGGTATGCCTTCCCCTCCTAGGTCAGCTGAATTGGTTCTATTTGATTTGGATATGAAGGGTAAGAGTGTGCAGGATGCAAGAATGAAGGCTTGCAAGGAGTTCTTAGATGACAATGCATTTGTAAAGACCCTTGTATTCTTGCAATTGGCATGGAGGATGAAATTTGAGGAATATCAAAATAAATGCAATGAGAGAAGAGATCTAAGTCCTGATAGGTCAGATTAGGAGAATGATGAAGAAGTAAAAGTTAAACTAATGGAAGAGTTCAAAAACATCACTCCTGAAGAAGGGAGACAACTTGTGAGTCAGGCTGGTGTTTCGATTTTTCCTAAATGGGACATCGCATATGCAGTGGCTTTCAATGCCATTATGAAGTCCAAGAATCCTTTTCAGGATTTTGAAGAATAAGTTAAGGTAGCATTGCAAAACTCTACCTTCAGTGAAGAATATGAGACCTTAGCAATTTGGGCATTGGCTCCACAAGGAAGAAAGATAGACATTGTTGATATTAATCCAAATTTCAAAGGAGGATTAATAATAAGGAAGGCTTCAGAGACTTCAATCACTAAAGCCACTAATTTAACTGTGAATGTGGCCAAGTTGGCCCAAAAGACTGCTGAAAGGGAGGAGGCTAAAAGAAAGAGCCTAATGGAGAAGTATAAAATTTTAATTGAAGAATATAGTGAAATGCAACAAAGGAATGTTGAGCTACAAACTGAAGTGGAAAGGTTCAAGTATAGACATATTGGGGAAACATCTAGTGCTCCAAAAACCAACACATTACCTCCCACAGTAGGGTCAATGCCTTCTGCTTCTCGAAATGTTTCTACACCAGGGTCTCCTATTCAAAATCCTGCTCTCACCCCTCCTCTAGAACAAATTGATGAAGAAACAGAGTGCTCTGTTGATCCAACAAAGAGGCAGCTCATATGGAAAATTGATGAATTACAGACATCATTAATGGTAAAAGAGGAGGGTTTTCTTTCAAAAGAAAAATAAATTGTTACTATTGTTTTGGAGCATTTAAATGAAAGGGTATTTAATAAATTTCCCTCTATACATTCTTTGTATTCTTTTCTATTTGAAGCAATCAAGATTATTGATAGGGATCAGGGGATAATGATTCCAATAATTGAAAATTGTATCCCTAGGGAAAATGATCTAGATATTATGAATAAAGCCTTAAGGTTTGATGTAAATAACATGCCCCAATCATTGAAGCCTACTTATATATTAGTGAAATCATTACAAGGTTTTCAGACCTTACCAGATGATTTAAGTAGGAAGATTAGGGAGTTGGTAAAGAATTTCAAAGATCGGGGGAACACACTGTTACCTAATATAATTGATGAGAAGGGGGAAATCAGAACACTCCAACAATGGCAAGATCAAGCGAGTAAGGTTATAAATAATCAAATTAAAGTAATTTGTGATGACTCGGATTATGATTTGTTGGTGAATTGTATGGATAAGATTATTGGTACCGGCTCATTTTTGGAATCTTTTGAAAGAGATGCTAATCAGGTAGCGGTAAAGTATATGTCTTATAGTACAAAGGTAAGTGAGGTGATTAATTTTGACTGGCCAACTAAAGAAGAATACCAGAGGTGGGTGGCTAAGTATTTGAATGATGATGAGTAAAAAGAGTGGGTTACTGATAGGTGGAAAATTAGATGTTGTAGTTACAACGATTCCAATTTTGTGTTGATGGATTTCTTGGTGTGGGTTTCGCATGGTTTTTTGTTATTGCATCAACCTTCCTCTGCCAACATGATTGCAATTGTAATAATTTTTGGAATATCATCAGGTGCTCTAATCGGTTGGTGACGTGTGTACTTTCTGGCCCAAAGCTTGTTTGCTCCTTCATTTTTCTATAAGAAGGATTTCAAGGCCAGAAGTACGGGTTAGCGAGTTAGATAATTTTGATCTAGTCTAGGTGAAGTTGTAGAGCTAATTGTAAAGATCAATGGTTTTAGAGAGAAATGCAATTTAGGTTCTGAGTCACTCTGTGATAGGTTTTAAGTTCACAAGGATTTAATGTTGCATAATAGTATTAGCATTTGAATTGAAATGATAATTTCAAGCTCCTATCTCTCCATTATATGTGCATATATAAACTTTGAATAAAATAACTAAGGGTTGTTTCATTTAGCTCACTGTTGTAGTGTGTATGATTCTATTTTAGCTTTAATTCAAGAAATTAATTAAAATGCTTGAATGGGATTATAAGCAGATATGTTCTGCATATCCGATGGTTTTAGAGAAATGAATTTAGGTTTTGAGTCATTATGTAATAGGTTTTGAGTTCATAGAGATTTAATGTTGTATAATAGTACTAGCATATGAGTTGAAATGAAAATTCAAGTTCTCATATCTCCATTGTACATGCATATCTGAACTTTGAATGAAATACCTAAGGGTTGTTTTATCCATCTCACTGTTGTGGTGTGTATGATTCTATTTTAGCTTTAATTCAAGGAATTAATCAAAATGCTTGAATGGGATTATAGGCGGATATGTGTTGTATAAGGATTTGATAAGTAGTCATGGGTTAAAATGCATACTGATAAAATTGTAATGCAATATTGTTAAGGATCTTATATGTGATGTATTAAATCTATTATAAACCTCTATATGCTTATGAATTTAACTCCTGCAATGGATATATAGCACTGATCTAAGTTGTAATTATTAGTGTAGTTTAGTATTTGTTTATCTTTGCCTAGATCTTGCTACAAATTACAAATCATTGACTATCTTATACAATGGATTGTGTTTAGTTATCTCACACTCCAAATAGTTGATATTGTCTATGAACAACCAATTCTAGTTGATATTATCTTATCGTGTTGAGCTATTAAGTGAAATCATCTGTTATTGTTAATGTTGTTTATAATAATGGTGCAGAGGTTGTAAAAACATTATGGGATCACCCTCCCAGATCTTGCAGAGCCTAAAGTGTAGGAGGCTTTTAAAGTCCTCGTCAGTTGGTCCAGGTCCTTCGAGCTGCCTTCGATTGGAATTGACAATTCCATAGGTATATTAGAAGATAAACCTGGTTATATTGTAAAAAGAACCAACATACATGTCAACCACTGAACAACCACCTCTACAACTGACTTTTTAATCTTTTATGATCACATGAAACATAAAACACACTAATTTCAAGGTTGTTAACATCACTATTGAAATATTTTATTTTTTTGACCTTTCAAACATTAAAAAGTATACATCTTTAAATTAATTATGTAATGGCATAAAAATTAAAAATATCATGAATTAATTATGTAACCACATAAGTCAAATATAATTCTATCAAGAAATTAATATCAAATAGATAATATAATCACATAACTTATAATTTCAATGTCATTGATCTTCTTCTTCATCCAACTCTTTCTCTGTATCATCCAATCCATATTCAACATTGTAAGGATTGGTCATATCATCATCATAGTCATCGATATTAGTTTTGATAATGTCATCATCCACACAGATGTCATCTTCATGAAAATTAACTCCTACATCACCATGATCTAGTTCCTCCTCTTTGACATCTTCATTAGGGACATCATCAACTAATCGTTGATCCTGATCATCATCTACATCATCTTCTAGTTCTTTAGTATCTTCTTCTTCCACCACATTATACTTTATCGGCCTTCCTCTTAGATCATTTCTAACAAAAAATGACCAACCCGGTTTACCTGGAACCTATGATTAAAATACCTACTCACATTGGCTTGGAAGAACATAGGGATCATTTCCAACTCGCTCGATCCACCTTTTATTAACCATGGTAAATCCATTATCATGTTCATTAATAGTTCTATCAGGATTATTTTCATTCAATCGTAGCTTGTACCATAGGACGACAAACAAAATTAATCTAAAGGACTTAAAGTCACACTCAAGTATATCATCCAAAATCCCATAGTATCAATTTTTTGAGAATTCTAGATGTATGTTTCTTCTAGATGAAACATTAGTCACCTGAAAGACTGCATTTATACCAGAATCACAAGTTTTCTTCATGTCATCCAACATTTTGATTCAAAATTTACAACCATTGCACCACATAGCCTTGTGGTGTTTCACCTGCAATATGTTAAACATGTAAAAATTATTGCAGTATCGTCAGTTGATAAACATATTTATTTTTGGCCAAATGTATGCAAAGAAAACAATCTCAAGATATATATACATCAATATACTTGAAAATAATTAAATAATATGGGTAATTAATATATTTATACACACCTGTTTATCTCTTAAACCATATGCTAAATCAATTTCCCTTTGTGTAACATTGGAATCTCCATTACGATGAGCTTCTTTTACCAATGAAGCCACACCTTTCCATGTTAATGCGCGACCAGATTGTTGACATCATTCAATCCATACCGTCATCCAATCAAGATTTTTGGTGACATACAAATGTAGTGCATCCCAATCTCAACCAACTGTACCAAAAAAAAATGAAATTCACAAACGATGTATAATTAGTTAAATACCACAGTATACGACATTAATTTATAATTGATGTATATTGAAGATTAAAAATTAAATAAGTACAATATACATAAAAACCATATGTAAAATACATTCCAATTAATCTCCATGACCATGTTATAATTACCTCTCACTTTCCTCAATCTACCTTTCCCCAATAGGTACTCCCCTTCAAATTTTTTAATAGAGTTGGAATCCCAAATGCAATCTACATGGATATTTGCTACAAACTTAGGAAGATATTCACTAATGTACACCATGGTCTTGTATACCATAGAACCCTTAGGATGTGCTCTTTATCTAACCAAAGCCTTCAAAAATTTCAAGTGCCTCTCAACCATCCACATTGACCTTGTGTGTATAGGTCCACACAATTCAATCTCCTCAACTTGGTGTATGAGGTAGTGTTCTTGTGCATTGAAAAATGTTGAAGGTAGACACTTTTGCATTTCACACATTAGACGAGTAATTTTTCTCTTCCAATAATTTATATCTTCTTTATGGATTTCTTTATATGATATCCATCTAAAAGTGATTCAAGGCACAAATATATTAATGAGATTTAACAAAAATATGCAGTATATTACATAACAAGTAAAACAAATGGAAATTACAAGATGTATACAACGAATTGAACAAATCTCGCTACTTACCTCATGTATTTTCTAAGATCATATATAACTTGCTTGATATTGTTGTCAAAGTTGTCTGGGAGAGATAGAGGTAGAACGTACTGCAACAATTATAAAATGATCTTTTCATTATTTTTCCAAAAGTAGTAAACACAATACATTGAAAAGTACATGCATTATACAAGTTTATATAATATACTAGAATAATTACCTTAATGAAGGTATGCCAATCATGCATTTTTATCCCTGACCCAAATTCACCTTTCTTTGTTATTATATTTTTTATGTTCGTAGCAAATCCTGTGGGAAATCAAATTTTTTGTATGACTTCTTTTATAGCATTACTTTGCTGCTCTGTTAATAACCAAGGAAGGGCACTTATATTAATTTGGTCTCCATCACTATTTAATTTAATGACATTTTTCATTGCATGATTGGCTTCCTGAATGTCACTACAAATTTTGACAATTTTTTCTTTGTCATTCCTTCCATCCAATAATTTCCATAACTTTTATGTTATATTCTTTCTAATATGCATTGTATCAACCAAATGCACAATTTCTAGCTGCTCGTAGTAGGGAAACCTACTAAATTGTCTGGGATAACTTTTCAATCCTTGTGGAAGTCAGTCATTAATGCCTTGACGACCTTCATGAAGCATATATAAGTTAAAAAAATTAACAATGACAATAATTGTCAATTACAACATGAGTAAATACAACACAATATAAAAATATAAATTCAAAACATATGATATATGATAGATAAACAATTTGATCTGATGTATAACCTTGACAATTAATTCTATTATATTCTAACTTCATAGGCGAGGTGACATTCTTCGTGGTTTTGATGTAGTCTCCTCTTTCCCATTGAAAAGATGTTTTTCAGTAGTTCGATACTTATGATATCTATGGAGGAAGTGCCTATACCCATCAAACACCTACTTTCCTAAACTTTTTGAATGACAAGATTTCATCTTTGGACCACAAATTGGACATGCAAATTCTCCCTTTGTTTGAAGACCTGCAAGATAATATATAATTGGATTAAATATGTCAATTTTTATAATTATATATAATGAATAGATTATTTTAAAAACATGCATGATATCTACTTCATCAAATTAAATATTGTTAAAGTGCATTCGAACGTTATAACATACCACAAAAATGTGTTAGCCCTGGGGCATCATGAATTTTCCATACAAGCATTGCATGGAATTGAAATTGTCTTTGTCCTATTGGTCTGGAGATGTCATACATAGTGACGCCATTCCATAACTTTAGTAACTCGTCGATAAGAGGCTCGATATATACATTCATATCTTTAACTTGGTACTTACCTAGTTGAATGAACATAAACATTACATAATTATTATAACCATTTTACTACAATACATATAAATTAATGTACATGACTATTGAATGAAAAAATATGTCATTATGCAACAAATAAGACAAATGAGATGCTACTACGTTAAAGAAAATTGATGTAAAAAATACATGGAACAATCATTGACAACATTATGTGCTCCCTCTTTATTGACATCCATGGAGGAATGTTATTGTTGATAACAAAAATAGGCCACACTGAGTAAATAGATCTCAGCTCTCCAAATGGATTGACACCGTCCTCTCCCAATGAAAGCATGAGATTACGAGGTTCTTCTTTAAAGTGTGGCCATTTTCCCTCCATGTCCCTAAATGCAGAACCATCTACAGGCATTCGAAGAATGTCATCTCCACTTCTATTCCGTGCATGGTAATCTAGCAATTGCGCTAAGCTTTCACACCTAAATAATCGTTGCATCCATCGAATAATGGGAATATAATGAAGAACCTTGTGAGGCACCTTTTTTGTTATTTTATCTATTCGATATCTACTGATATGACATTTTGGGCATTCTGTTGCAAATTCTATTGTTTATGATATATAATATGATCATTGGGACATGCATCTATTGCTTGATACTCCATTCCGATATCTTTCATAATGGCACATAAATCTCGGTATGAGCGAGGTAAAATATTTGATGGTGGTAACAAAAATTCACCAATCAATTTACAACAAAAAATAATTTGTTCATATAAAGAATATTAATGGTACATATTTCATCCTTTATTTACTAGTGATGAACTAACAACAATTAAAATAGAAAAAAAGATGACATATATGACATACCTTAACATTTGTGAGATTGCTATTTGATAAACCATTCATAACCTTCAAGTTCAAACAACAATACAACAGAGAGAAGAGTTGTTTGAGCCTTCATAAAGGGGCTCGTATGCCTTCTCAAGTACAGGTAAATCATGAACATCATCAAAGTCATCTTGATCATCATGATCAGCTTGCCACTAAATGTGCCATGGATCAATGTATTTGTACCATCATCTTCAACTGTGTTTTCTGGCACATGATCATCTTCTTCCATAAGATCATTAACTTCATCTTCGATATTCACAGCTCCATGTTCATCCACTTGCAAAACCACATTCTTGGGTTGTGATAATCCATATCATCTGCCCTAGGCACCCCACCTTTGTAATAATGATAGACACAAATTTAAACCATGATCATGATCAAGTGATTATATATATATATATATATATATATATATATAATTTTAAAACAATATAAACATTTACAAATTCAATCAATATAAACACATATAATGAACAACTTACCAATGGAAAATAATCATGGCCCCCTTCAATGTGACCATGCTGCCTAGAATGTTTCTCAGCTGTTGTGATTAAAATCATCTCGTCTTTAAGCCCTTGAAATTATTGCAAGGACAATAGCATTTCCCATCACCCTTTCTTTTCAATCTATCCCACAATCTATCAAGTGTCTCTTCATTTTGTTCTGGACTAATATTATCTGACATGATTTTTCTTTACCAAGCTTGACTATTTAGATCTTCAAAAAATATCAAACTCACACTCCAATAATTTTTATTCATAGACAGGTAACATAATCTAATAATTTTGATATTTTACACCAAAAAAATTTGGCATGCAACCATCCCTGCAAAAGAGAAGATAGTCTGAAGTTAATGACCCCAAAAAAAACTTTAAAATGATAATTCCAAAACTTATTAAATTCTAATTTTACTATGATTTCCAACCGTTAAGACTCCTAAAATCATAATATTGAACTTGATCACAAAATTCCTACAATAATGGAGGTAGCGAGCTAGTAAGAGCAAGTGACCCATTCCTAAGGAACAACAAGTCGGAATCGTCATTGCTAATGTTAATATAGATTTATCCTTTTAGTTAAAGATGCAATGTGTCACCTCTTATGAAGAGCTTATCCCTAGGGCCCTCAAAATTGAGAGATCTCTAATAAAAAACAACTGAAGCATTGGTAAGAGCATGATTAGGGTACAAACCCTAGGCCTTCGTAGAAACATAAACAATAACTATAGCGGATTAGTGAGGTTGCACTACCAGAAAGATTGAGACATTGTAGGTAATAACAAAATCTTGCAATCTAAAGATTGTAGCCAATAACAAGCACACTATGTAGCTTAGTGACATTTGTAAATGCAATTTACGGTAAGAAGAATGACAGACACTTGAGATGTGACAGTCAAAAACAGGTTGAGCAGTGACAAGATAATAAATCTCAAACCTTGCATAGTAAAGTGGAGATTTTAATAGTGAGTTTCCTTACCCCCTTTCTGACCTTAAGGGTTTTTCAAATGCTTTTGGTAGTGTTAGACAAGGAAAATGCAATCAAGGAATGACTGTCCAAATGAAGTAATAGTGGTAATCATAGGTTTAATGTTTCTTCTTAGCCATTAATGTATAATGGAGGTAGTGGATTGCATGTTTGATTAGTGTTTTGAGACTCATCAAAGATGGGAGAATAGTGAATAATACCTTGTGGATTTTGAAGTAGTGTCAATAAGGTTGTAGAATCTTAAGAACTACAATACCATGAAACAATGAGTCTCATGTAGTAAGTAGGCAGTCTATAGGGCATAGTTTGATTTTATAGAAGGATTCTCATGAAAGGAATCTTCAAGTGATAGTGAATGAGTTGTTTGAGATTGTAGTTGAGGGTGCAATACCCAGTCTTAAAGGAAGTTAGCAAAGTAGTAAATGTGCAAGAAAATTGAATCGTACACAATAAAAAATTCACAATATTATCTTTCATAATGCCTTGAGTTTGAAGACAAAACTCTCATTGTATCTTCATGATGAAAGTGGTGACCTTAATAGTCAATCACTAGCAACCATGATTTTAAAATATGCTATTGTGCTTATGGAGGCAACATTTTAAGCAAGGCAGTGAGTGGTGGTTTGGAACAATGGCAGGTATGAAGGACTTGCTTTATATGCATACTATGCAGGCTTAAGACAACATTCTTAGAAGAGATTGAAGGTGGATTATGGAACTCAAGGGTTACCATGAAAAGGATTAAAGAAAAGACTGAGATCTATTTAAAAGCCAAGGTCATGAATATATTAAATATGTCACATGAAAAACCCTAGTAGCTGGAGTAATGAATATAGTGCCAAAGAGGATAGTGTGTTGGGGCATATTTAGGAGATCTCCACATTATCTAATTATAGGGAAATACATCATTTGTTTATTTTTTTAATTAAAAGAAATCATTATAAACCCTATATAGGATACATTGATACTTCAAAAGCCTCTGAAGGAATTTGAGATTATGCAAATATATGTCAAGTAAAATGCATAAGGTTTAGAAAATCTTGATCACTCTCTAGAATAGCCCATTAAACATGGGTTGTGCTTGAATGCACTACATAATTGATATAACACAACCACTCTGTATATCAACCAGAGTTATAGGCTCTTCATTGCAGCAAGAGGTAATCACTCTTTGATCATGCTATAATTACATCCTAACCTGTTAAACTTGAGACAACCTAAATGCACCCAATGATGATTAACACCTACATTATACAACCTGAATTAACTACATTATATGAGTGCCTCCATTTCTATCACAATATAGCCACATTAAACTTGGGTCACACATGAATGCATCCTATATTTGTTATAGCACAACTATGCCACATGACCAATAGAGTTATGGATCACATAATTACAGTCACAAGAATTTGTTCCTTGGTTGTGATCTTATGATTTCAAACAACAAAATCTGACATGAAATTCTCAAACCCTTAACCTCTAAAAATTAAATTTGATGAGATGTTGCTTTAAAATATGATTTTCAAACCTAGAACTACAAATCTGACTTCACAACTAAATTCTACAAAAAGACAATGACTACCCTCAACCCGCAATGTCTTTTGAATTTTTTCTGATTTTTCCCAAGAAAATCATCCTTAGTTCTCCACAAGTTGTCTCAAGTAGAGAAAAACACTATCGCAATAAATCAGGCGTGAACTCACTTTTCTTTATGTCGGCCACAATTTGATTTTTTTTAATTTTTCATATTTGTCAAAAATTTGACAAAAATGATAGCCGATATTTTGACGAACCCCGGGGATAAAATTTCAAAAAATTGGAAATTACACATCAAATTTTACAAGCACCCGATGAACATCGAATTTTACATATTTCGTTAGACAGTTTCGTCAGATTTTGTAGTCAAATGTATTAGTGTAACATTACCTATCAAACTTGGTAAGGTTATGTTACAAAATCATATCCATGTCATGCCCCATGACCTTTCATACAATATTTTTTGAAAAACCATAATACTGAGAGGGGGGTGAATCAATATTCTCTTAAACCATTCAAACATCAAACAACCAATTACCAAAGCATATTCAACTACAATGAAGAAAGAAATCATGAAACATCAATAGCACCACATAACACATGAACACCAATATTTTTATGTGGAAAACCCAAAATGGGAAAAACCATGGTGAGGATTAGCTCACAATATATTATAACTTATTATAGTATATTTATAGTAGTGCTCACTATACGTGGACTCACTATCCAAGTGGACTCACTACCCACAAAATATATAGAAGAGAGATGGTGGCTCACAACCTATTTTGAACTATTACAATTGTATGTTTTATATGCATGAAATATAGTTCCAATGAATCTCAATAAACTAACTTTACACACTTCATTTGACCTTGATCTAACTATAATGTCACATAATTGCACCTAGGGGAAACTCCACATTTTTGCACTTTTCCTAGAATTTGTGTCACCTTCAAGCATTAATGATGAAAATTTCATGGGTCAAAATTTCACAATTCTGGATCCATGTGGACTAGTGGCAAAGCAACAAGAAGCCTAATGACATGTTTCCCAAAAATTGATGTCTTGAACACTTGCACGGTGTCCAGACATCTACATGGCATGCTAGCATCTTGGCAATTTTTCGAGCCTGAAATAGGGAATTTTGAATCTTGACTCTTGACATGTGTCCTAGCAGTTAGATTTCAGGTGTAATGGCTCTTTTTCCCCCTTTCATGCAACAAAACCCCTCTTTTTCTCTCATTTTGGGGGTTCAACTCATTCGATCAAGCTCTCTTCAATTTTCATTCTCATATTTCTCTCATTCTTGACAAGCAACATTTCTACAAGTGAAGCCCTCTCTAGCTACCATAGCTCTCAAGCAAGCATTCAATGGTGTGTCCATGTGCTCCAGAGAGGGTTTAGGCCTATAGGTAACTCTCTCTCTCCTTCACTCTTTTCTACTTGTTCATTTACTACTTAGTGGTATGAGTTCTACTCCTAAAGCGAGTTTTTCTTTCACCACACACTTTGTCCATTTCAGTTACACTCCTTGTCTATCTGGCTTTCCATGGAGGTGGGAAGACCAAAATGGGGGTCTAACTAAGGTAGACCCCTATACAACCCCAAAATTTTCCCCTCGCTCTTCTATGTGTAGGTTGTAAAATGAAGCTTGGAGTGAAGACTCAAATGCTCAATTGAGGGTAAGTTTTCTCCAAGTTCTCCTTATGCTTTTCTTGAAGCTTTTATTCTCTGTTTTAGTATTTTGTTTGGAATATCCTAGATCTGAGTCAAAAAGTGTAACTTTATTCTACCCGATTAAGCTCCCGAGCTTTCTATTTCTTAGGACTCTAGCTCGCTAGTTGGACAATAGTGCACTGCATTGGTGTCCTAAATCCACGCTACTATCTTTTGGCTAAGAGTTTCTCTGTCTGGGGTAGGAATATGGAAGTTCCATTCTCTTGGGATTTGAGGTGGTTTCCTTTGAAACTTAGTGTATTCCTAGTTTCTTTGTAATTTCTTCATTTTGTACATGTTGAGGTGGATAAGGGTAGTTCATTCCCTAGTGATCTCTTGAAAATAAAGAGACCCATGTGTAGTGAATCCCTCTTATCTCACATTTTGGTGAACCTGACCTGAAGATGTCAAATCTATTTTTACAATGCTTCCATGTTCATGATAACCCTTTATCTAAGGAATATTTTGATATGTTGGATGATGCTCTAGATTATTTCTTAGAAGCATCTTCCCCTATCTGTAAAGCTTTTGAGCAATTTTCCTCTCTGTAAGCTAAGGAGTTGGTAAATGTAGTGGTGGTATCTATGGCTCCTCCAAGCCCTTAGAAACCCATCATTTATGTGACCTTGGCTAGCCCTTCTCCAAGGGAGGATCATTCTATTTATGGAATTTCATATCGTGATGATTCACTTGATTTATATTCAAGGTTCATAAAAGCTATGAATTCTACTTCTTATAATGTTGTTGGGAACACATATAATACAAGAATAAACAAGCAGAACTTGGATCAACAACCCTTTGTTTCTACATCTCAACCTACTCAATTTTCTACTTCTTTACCACCTTCTCAACCAAGTCTTCCTTCAACACCTAAACCTATGACCAAAGCACCAGGTGATTATGATTTGGTCGAGCAACTCCATGTTACTCTGGCTAAGATCTCACTTTGGGATTTGCTTTAGACCACTTCGGTTTATCGAGAGATGCTTCTGGAAGCCTTATAGAAGATCCTCTTTCTTGCCTCCACTAGGCCTACACATGTTAATGCGCTATTGGCTCACATTCCTATGGATTCACCAAATATTATGTTCCACCCACAAGAACTCCTACCTCCAGATGCGTAAAACCAAGCGGGCCCTTTGATGATAATAATAAACGTTAATAGCATTGGCATTGGGCGTACTCCCATTGACACTGATTTGGTTGTTTCCACTCTTAAGAACTATATTCCATCTTTAACTATTGATGTTATGATGTGTTCCTCGGAAATACCCTCCATGGAGTTTGTCCCCGAAGAAAATTTTGTTAAAGACAAGCTGCCTAAAGCAAAAATTCCTAAGTCCTCCCTGCCTTCTTCTTCTTTTTCTGAATCAAATGCTTTCCTTGGTGATTGTTACCCAATTTTCACCTACAAGCTCAATCAAGAAGAGCTATCTATGTTTCAAAATGAATGGTACATTTATTTATTAAAACCTTCTATGTTACATTCAGTTATACAAATGAAACAAATTTACAAGATTACAAGAACACAAATTATTACTTTCATACAAGTGAATAAAACATAAAGGATTTTACAATCTTTTTGAAAATGTAATCTTTATTGAATGTAATTAGATACATGTATCTCACACAACAAGTTGTGAGACTGACTTACTCATTTGATACAAATAGGAACTAAAATGTACATGAATGAGTAAATGCTAAAAATAAAATGAACATGTAAAGAAGGTAACTAGTCATTGCCTGAATGACTGGTACTACAAATAAATCTATTCCTGATTGCCTTTCTTGCTACCTATGGCTCCTTGGCCCCTAGGTTCCTGGTGTCTGGTTACTTGCATTGGGTAAATAAATGGGTTAGAACAGTAGGTTCTAAGAAATGAAAGATTTCATTTTGAACATGCACATCTACCCATACATACATTGTTAATTCCTATGTGCATCAAATGTAATGCCTATCTTAAGTGTCCATGAAATCCAAAATAGAAGAACATTATACACACTTAAGGTAGGCATTTTATTTCTCACTTGTTTGCTTCATATGTAGCTACAGGTATAATCATATCTCTATTTTCTATTAGATCAAATGAGTGGGATAAATGTGGCTCCCATGAGGGTTGATCCCAGCTCATTATTTATGCACAACTTTTAATGTACACCTCAATGCATTCAATCTAGATTGCTATGGTTAAAATCTACAACAACTTTTGAAATGTGGATTACAATTATAATATGTCATTGATAGAGACTTAACTCATTAAAATAGTGGAAGACATAAAATAGCAAGATCATTCAACAAGTATCATGAAAACACAAAGACATTGAAGTTTTTACTTTTAGCATAATATACAATGTCATGAAACAAGTATGATAGTTTTATTAGCCAAGAGACATGCCTGTCATTATCTTAATAAGTGATCAAACACAAGGACAATGCATATAAAATACAATTATCTTGGTGCAAAAGGAAATCATGCATACATTTTCTATCATCACTACACAAAATAGAAAGAGAACATTGTATATCAGAAAGTATCTCTAGAGGGTTCACAAGTAACATAAAAACCAACTATGGAGACTGAATTCTTGACAAAAGAGTGTCTAGAGAACAACTAAAATCATAGTGATAGAAATGCAATATTAAAGATATCGTATCAACATGATCATAGAGTGATGTAATGATAGGCAGTCATAAAAGACTAAATGCAAATTTCATTTTCTCAAAATAATCAAATAATATATATGTTGTCTCAAGGAGAAATGCAAAATTATGCCAAGTAAATACAAAGCATAGTTTTCAAAAAGACATTATGAAAGGAATAAGATGACTGTAATAAATTCATTTAAAATATGACAAAGAGTACAATAAATGGTGATTGCAAGAAAAGTTCTACACTAAAGAAGTTTACAAGACAGAGATATGAGAAGCCATTATTTGGAAGTCTTCATCATTTTATATGACAGGGGCAACCTATGAAATCACAAATTTCTTATCTTAGAGCAGCTACAGATGATGAATGAAATGTGTAATCTCTATTAAAGTAAAAGAGATTTGAAAGGAGGATCAAAACAACATTCCTAAGGTTGTAGCAAAGAAGAACAATGAATAGTGAAGTATAGGAATAGGTGTACACAGAAATAAAGTTGTGAAGTCCGCAACTTATAATAAAAGGAAATATAGAGATAAAGTTCAATGGCAGTGAATCATTTTACAAGTCATTTTTCCTTCATAGCGTAGCTTTTAATAGTGTTACACTATCCGAGATAACCCTTGTTTCAATGGCTCAAAAATATGGAGTAAAATTCAAATAGTGTGCAATGAATGTGTGAAAATAATAGTGGAAACAAGATGTCTCAGTTTTCAACCATCAGAAAGCAAAAATTCCATGAACAGTCACAGCCATGAAGGACTCAAGTAAGAATTTTGTAAAATCTAGATGAGGAAAACCCTTATGGGCTTTTGTTAAAATCTGTAACCCAGAACAATAAACAATAGAGACATTTTTTTATAAAACCTAGCCACCTCTAGAAGCATGTTGAAGAAATACTAAAAGTTACAAAATGAAAATGCTTAGTGAATAGATGAATCTATAGGAAAATACAAAGATCCCTTAAATTTTTTGTAAGATTTGATGAAAAACAAATCTATTAAGCCCAAGAAACCTACATGCAAAACCCTATCACAAGGAAGAAATATGTAGGAAACAAACAAGGTTTTTGCTCTGACAATGTGAAAGTTTATTATTAGTGAAAAGAATTCAATCAAAAATATATAAAGGATCAATCCTTATAGAAGGAGAATGCAAAACCTAATAGGAAACCCTAATAGGTAAATAGGCATTTAATAATTAGATTTAATTATTAAATGACTAATGCAAGTGCATAAAGGGAAATCTTAAGAGGAGAGTAAAGTTAATTAATTACTTTACTCTAACACCCCCCCTTAAGATGAGCTACAATGTAGCTACAAATAATGCAGAAGAAAGCAAAGGAACTACAATGCATGAAAGTAAAATTGGGTCCCGACAACTAGGCCTGATCAAGTACCCAAATACAACCAAATCTCTGTAAAGCGGAGAAAAGGAGAAAACCCAGTGGGAAAAAAATCCTCTCCAAAAAGAGATGAACAAGAGTGAAAGAAGAAGAGAGATATAAGGAGGACTTAACATGACCCCCCAAGAACTACTTCTATCACACAAGTACAAAATATGGTCCCCCCATAGGAGAGAGAAGAGACTCCAAAGCCCCCCCAGAAGGAGAGAACCCCTGTGCCAATGATCAAAAAAATGTGTCTCCTCGGAGGAAGAAATAGATCCAACAGTCGAGGAAGAGGAAATCCCTGAATGTGAGGTGAAAATAGAAGTCCTGGATGATGCTCACTGAAGAACGGAACTACAGTAGGAGTGTTTGAATAACAAGATGGTGAATCAAACAACTCATGATGATCCTGAAATGGAATCTCAAATGAAGATGGGATAACAAGTGTGCTAAAACTGTCATCTGTGAGGAAAGGAATATCCTCTGATATGGCCTCAACAACTACACATGATGGCTCGATGAGTGGAGCAACAATGTCAGTCATAGCTAAAGAGGAATCCTGTTGAATAGATGTGATCTCAACACTAGTCTCATGAATAGATGGAAGAACACATAAGTTCAAGTGACCAAACTTCACCTCAGATACTACATGCTCTCTTGTAGAAAGAGAGGAAAACTCAGACAGTGGAGATGGTGGACCAAAGTGTGTGAATGCATACAAATAGGAAGAATGATCAACTTTCCCTATTGCAACAATGTTGCCAGTCTGAATGTCTCTGATGTGAACTAAATTAGGTGTGAACTTAACTATTTTCCCTGTCCCATTGTGAGCAATCTGATAGATGGAGAGAAGGTTAGTGGACAAAGATGGAACACATAGTGCATCATTGAATGTACCATCATCAATGTCGATATAACCTTTCCCACATACAATCATATAATTGTTATTACCCATCAATATGTGTGGTGAGGATGTAGCCTCGAAAGATGAGAACATGTTCTGAGAAGATGCCATATGGTGTGAAGCACCTGAATCCAATAACCATCTAGATGAATGTGAACTGGTGGTTGCACATAATGCATGACCCTTATGTGGGGCTTGTTCATCTTTCTGGAATGAAGATGATGAAGAAGAAGAAGACCTGCTTGATGTAGATGAAGAAGAGTGATGAATATTGTTCCTCTTAAGAAGAGCTATCAAATCTGAAACCTATTTTGCATATGTATCTATCTTCTTGTCATAACACTTGGACTCATCATGTCCTAGCTTAGTACAATAAGCACACTTAGGTCTATCTTTCTTCGATGATTCACCCTTAGGATATGGTGAATCAAAGGTGTGTTGTGAACTGGAATCCGTCCAATGCTCTATGGTCTTTGGTTTTTGTTTTTACTTCTGCTTCCCCTGAGATGATTATGCTACCAATGCTTGGTGTTGTGATCCTGTGAGAGCATCCAACTATGATATCTTGGCTTGCTCTCATGTTAACCGATCAAAAAACACCTCAAATGTAGGCATTGTAAAGTAGTTTCCCAATGCATCCATGGTAGAGTGGAAGATAGAGGAGAAAATCTAAAATTTTCCCTGAAGCTTTGATAGAATCAGGTAGATGCACTCTATGTCAGTCTTGGTCTTTCCACATCCCTATAATAAAGACCTCTACTACTTGAACTTCATCAAGAAGTCCTCAATGGATGGAAAATGATCTGGTACAAGAGAGGTAAGTTTTTCCTCAATCTGAAGTGCCCTGAACTCATTCACTGTACCAAACAAGTCATCAAGATGGGTCCACATAGCTTCAGGGGTATTGCACCCACCAAGATGAAACTGTAGACTATTTGATACATGTAAAGAAATCAACCCCATTGCCTCATCCATCTTGTTCCTGTGCTGCATGACCTCGAAAGGCCTCTGGAAAACTGGTTGAATTGCGTCTAAACAAGACCACAACCCTTTTGACCAGAGAAGCCATGTCATCAGGGGTTTCCATTTGTGATAATTATGAGGGGTCAGATGTTCTAGACTAGAAGAGGTCTCAGCCATATTTTAGAAGGGGTTTTTTTTTTATATAATTTCAAGATTACTGAAGTAAATTACAAAAAAAAAGAAATAAAACACCCCCCCACAATTCAATAAACTGAACCGTAGAAGCTGGAAAAGATTGCTTACAATGAGAGGGAAAGAAAAAACTTCAAATGAGTATCATGTGTTCCTTTGGATTTTTCTGATGAAAATAACCATAGATTTGGATAGCAATCATAGGTAAAAAAACTTTCAAGTCAAAGTATGGTGCTCGCAGGGGTTTGAAGTTCTCCCTTTCAGATCTGCCAATGCAGACGCCAACTCAAGCACGATGTTCAAAGGAATAAGGTGCAAGTTTAGTAAATGATACCAGAAAGGACACCACTGTGAACAACATAGAGGACACCCAAAAAAATTCCTTTTCACATGCATGCACTTGTAAAAAATGCTAAAAAAAATTAATTTAAATAACATTGGGCAAGGAATACTAGATCTAAAAACTACAA
Source organism: Sequoia sempervirens (assembly GCA_007258455.2). Lineage (NCBI taxonomy): Eukaryota > Viridiplantae > Streptophyta > Pinopsida > Cupressales > Cupressaceae > Sequoia > Sequoia sempervirens. The sequence continues at coordinate 546,185,663 of VDFB02000015.1, forward strand.
CTAGAACCTCTCAAATTAGCTAAAGAATCCAAAATTTCTTCTATCAAACCCTTGCTCCCTTTTTTTCTTCAAACATGAACAAGCTATAGCAGATCTAGCTCTGATACCATGTAAGATTTGATGGAAAAAAAATCTATTAAGCCTAAGAAACCTGCATGCAAAAACCTGTCACAAGGAAGAAATCTATAGGAAACAAACAAGGGTTTTGCTCTGACAATGTGAAAGTTTATTATCAGCAAAAAGAATTCAATCAAAAATATACAAAGGATCAATCCTTATAGAAGGAGATCGTAAAACCTAATAGGAAACCCTAATAGGTAAATAGGAATTTAATAATTAGATTTAATTATTAAATGACTAATGCAAGTGTATAAAGGGAAATCTTAAGAGGAGAGTAAAGTTAATTAATTACTTTACTCTAACATTTTTTACTACCACAGTAAAAGATGAAGTCCATGGCTTACAATAAGAGAATATACAGAAGAAATGCTAAAGTGGGGTATACATAGATGCTTAAATTTTATACAGGAAATCCAAGAAAATTGTACTCACTGAGGGGTAGCCCAAGCTTATCTTTGTATTTTACCTAATGTATGTAATTTTTTCACTTTAGAAAGCTATTGTGTCCATTGAATCCCTACTATGTTAGCTGGTAGCTTCTTTAGCAAGCTTCTAAGCACGAAATTAAATGCCTTCACAATTTTTTCTTTAGTTTGTTTTAGGGTTTCACTTTTCCCTAAATCAACTATGTGATTTTAATCACATATTTTAAAATTCCATTGCTATGATTAATATCTTCGTGGTATTAACATTCATCTTTCAAATGCTCAATAGGTATGTCTTTCTTAGGCTTGTCAAAGTCTTCAAGACTAAGTCTTAGTGACTTATGTCTTCATTTTAAACATGTATCTATCCTTGCATTGAACGTTTAATGTAAATACTTGATTTTATGATGTTTTTATAAGTCATTAAAATCATGTATCTTTTTTGTAAGATGTGGTGTGCCTCCTTTTAGCATTGATGAGGACTTGTTATGGATTTTATCCTTTTGAGATTTAGTTATGCCTTGTAGCTAGAATATTGGGAGGCTGTTTGCAGTTTACAAACATTAGGAAGGTATCTAGGGGTAGTTGTGAATGTTTGAGAGACATATGGAACAGATTTAGGCTTTTGACTTAGTTTGAAGCATTTTTAGGGGTGTTTTATGGTTTGATTAAGTCTTGCATGATTTTTTCAAACATTATGAGCTCTTTTGGAGATGGATTTTATTGCTAAATATTAGGGTTTTGAAGGCATACGAGTTCATGAAGGTTCTAGAACCTATTTTGGTGGAGCTTAGCTACTTAGCCACATTTGTAACTCATTTAACAGTTAGTTCTTCATATGCAGATAAAGAGTTTGTGACTTTTGGAGTCCCTTGTCATACTTTTGCAAGTTTTGCAACTCATTTGGAGCATGATATATATAATTTACCTTGGTTACCATTGATGATTCAATTTTCCTTTTTTCTTGCAAAATATTGTGCATTTTCAGGTGATTGATCAAGTTACTTTGTGAAATTTTTCTATTTCCTTATAGCTTTGTCTCATGTTTGCATGCCTTTCTTTGTAAAAGTAGTATTATTCAAGTTAAAAATTGTGTTTACAAAATTACATTGTGAAAATTGCTTTTCCTTATTGGAAGTGTGTGCAAGTCAAACTTGTTTGTGAAATACTTATGCATAACCTATGTAAACTTGTTGTGCAGTCTCTTATCCATCATCAACATTCAAGTGTAATATAAGTGTCTCATAGCTCTTGTCAATTTGGTGTATCAACCAATTTATTTCACATTTTTAGTATTCTTAATTTTTGGCAACTGTATCCTTACCCTTTTCCCATCAAGTCAATATTTTAGGTGATATTACCAGCTAGGAAGTTGGCCTTATCCAGAGGTTCATTTCAAATTTAGGTGAGCCACAGCCTTGAAATGATCCCATGTTTCTCCAGAAATCTTAATTTCATAACTTTGCATAGGGTACATTTCTAGAAGATAATAGTGATGATTGAGGCTCCTTAGAACTTGTTGAATTCTTCATTACAGAATATAAAGCGACTCCCACTTGTCCAAATTTCTTGAATGCCTCTGGCGTGAAAGTCAACAATGCTCCTATTGAGGGGGAGAGTTGTGATCATATCCAAAAGGACATTCCTTCCCCTACTAAGGAGAGTAGCCCAACTCTTACAAAGGAGGTTAATGTTTTTACACCAAGTAAAGGAGATAGTTGTGCTCTCATGGATCCATTCGATGTTCATTGGTGGAACAACTCAATACGTTGAGTCACCACCTCTCAAAGTTTTACAAACTCGCTATGGTTTTGGATATCAACTCGCTTCTTGATATGGCTATGGCTAGAAAGGCCTAGGGTGTATTGAGTAAGGAATTCAAGTACCTATCCAATGTAAGCCAAGAAAGAACTATTTGGGTTTGGGGTGCTCTATTAAATAGTCTAAGTAGAAACCTTGCTAGAGTGTTAATACGATTTTGGTTGAACCATTGAGTTTGGTCCATTTTGAATTGATAGATGATAGGGGGCAGGCCAAGAAGGTCCCTATTCCTCCCCTTCATCACAAAAGATGATTCTCATTTTTATTGTATAAACAAGCATACTTAAGAGAATTTGTATTGAGTGTTGATTAGGAGGACCCTCTATCCAATGTTGGTGATGATGTTCCAATATCAAAACTTGGAGGCCAAATCTCTCTCCTTAAAGGAGATACTACCGAGATCTCTATGGACCTTAAGTCTTCCAAAAAAGTAATCAAGATTGGGAAGTTCCTTTCTTCAGAAGAAGTAGACAAACATTCTGATCTCCTACATTCTCGTCCTAACATCTTTGTTTGGATATATGAGGACATGCCTAGTATTGATGGGTCTATAGTGGTTCATAATATCATCCTATGTCTTGACACCAAGCCAGTTAAGTAGAAAATATGAAAGATCAATCCTAGGGTAGCATTGATGATTAAGACTGAGATAGAGAAGCTATTGAAAACAAGCTTTATCTTTCCAATCGACTACTGCCCTTGGATCTCAAATATTTTTGTTGTTAAGAAACCTAATGGTCGTATTCATATATGCATCAACTTTCATGATCTTAATAAGGCTTCTCTTAAAGACAACTTTATGTTATCTAATGTATATATGATTGTAGATTTGACTATAGGATATATGCCTTGTTATCTTTCAGTGATGGTTTCTTCGGTTACAATAAAATTTGTATTAATCTGGAAAATTAGTACAAGACAACCTTTACTACCCCTTGGGGTACTTTCTATTATGTGGTTATTCCCTTTGGGTTAAATAATGTGGGAGCTACTTACCAGCAGGCAATGACCCTAATTTTTCATGATTTCATTCATAATATTTTAGAAGATTATGTTGATGACATCTTGGAGAAATGTATAACTGGTCAAGATCATGTGAAGAAAATTCATCATATTTTTTAGAGGCTTTGGCTCTATAAGATGTGACTCAATCCTTTTAAGTTTTTCTTCAGTGTAGATGCAGACAAACTTATGGGGTTCATAGTCTCTCATCGTGGAATCAAGGTCAACACAAATAAGATTGATGTTATTGTTAATATGCCTCCACCCAAAAATATTACTAAGTTGCAAAGTATACAAGGGAAGATTCAAGAAATTCATAGATTCATATCTCAATTGGTTGACCGTACCCTTCCTTCCACTCGCTTGTTAAAGAAATATGTTTGTTTCATATGGCATGAAGAGTGCCAGAAATCTTTTGATTCAATCAAACCCTATTTGGCCAATCCTCCTGTATTAATGTCAGTTATGCAAGATAGACTCTTTTTTCTTTACCTTGCAGCATCACCATATGCTTTGGTATCTTTGCTTGCTTAGTATGATGATGATAGAAAGGAGAGGGCAGTCTACTACATTAGCCATGTCCTGGTTGATTATAAAACCCACTATTCCTCCATGGAGAAGCAATGCATTTCTCTTGTCCTTGCTACACATAAGATAAGGAACTATCTTCTCCATGTCAAAATGCATGTTATTGTAAAAAGTGACCTTCTAAATCATTTTTTCTCCAATGCCAACCTTTTTGGGAGGTTAACGAAATGGGTAATGTTATTCTCTGAATTTGACATAAATTTCATTATTCAAAAGTCAATAAAGGTCCAAGTGGTTGTCGATCAATTGGTAGACGCTCCCTTGTCTCACTCCTTCCTGGGTTTGGATCTATTTCCTAATGAGAGCATATTTGTGATTAACTATGACCTTGAATGGAGAATGTACTTTAATGGGTCGAGATGTCAAACTAGTTCCAGAGTGAGTGTGGTCCTAATGTTGCTCAAAGTTAAGCCAGTCCCTCTTTCCTTTCACTAACAATATCGATGAGTACAAAGGCCTTATCACTGGCCTGCGTGTCATGATTGTGCTAAAAATAAAAAATCTCTACATACTAGGTGATTTTGAGCTTATTGTGAATCAGATTATGGGATCCTATCAAGCTAAGCAAAGTAAGTTGTCTTGGTATCGAGACCTTGCTTTGTCCTTGCTTAATTGGTTCTCTTATTTCACAATAGATATTATCCCTAGAAGGGAGAATAGACATGTAGATGCCATGGAAAGAACTACTTCCCTAGTACCTTTGGATGAGGATATGAAAGAATACCACTTCATGGTTTAGGTCCTTTAGACCCTAGCTATTTTTTATCAAACTGAATCTGACACCTTTGTGTGTTCTCGTGTAGACTTAGGAGAATGGTTTTCTAATATTTGTACAACTATTTGAAGACTAGAAACTCTCTTGATGATACGACAAAAAATGATCACACTCATATACAGAAGCTTTCAGCCCATTACATTATTTTATTTGATGTTCTCTATCAAAAATCCTATAAAAACTTGCTTCTCTGATGTCTCACTAAAGCAAAATTACCCCTTTCCCTTAGAGAAGCCCATTCAGGCTCTGGGGGTGGACACTTTTGTGGTAAATTGTTGGTGAGGAAATTGATACACATGGGGTATTTTTGGAAAATGATGAAACAAGATTCCTTCATTTTTGTTAAAAATTTCCTGCAATGTCAGCAACATAGTCATCTTATTGATGTACCTACACAAGAGTTACAAAATCAAACCTCTCTTTGATCATTCACAAAATAGGGGTTGGATATTATTGGAAAGATATTGCCTCCTTCTTCTAAGGGACATACCTTTATCATTATTGCTACATATTACTTCACAAAATGGGTTGAAGCCATTTTTCTTAGATCCATAAATGTTGAAGCTATTTGTAACTTTCTTCTGAACAACATCATTTCTCATTTTGGATTACCTACTACACTTGTTTCTGACAATGGTATGCCATTCAATAATTTAAGGAAGTGAAGCAATTCTTAGAAAAGTTTCACATTCAACATAGATTTTCTACACCTTACTATCCCCAATCTAATGGTCAAGTAGAAGCATCTAACAAGACTCTTGAGCTCATTCTTCGTAAAATAGTTAATAAGCATGGTAAGGATTATCACATTCAATTAACATAAACTTTATGGGCCTATCGCATGAGTGTTCGTATGGCGACAAGAATGACGCCTTACAACCTTGTGTATGGTGCTGAAGTTATCATGCCTTTAGAGTTGGAGATTCCATCTTTGTGGGTTTCTCTTAAAGGGTTAATTGATGATGAAACTTATTGAGCTAATCATTTTCATTAGCTAGAGATGCTCGATGAGTGTCGATTACAGGCCCTCAATCATCTTAAAGCTTATCAATGATCATTGTCAAGACAATATAACCAAAGTGTGCTTCCTAGAACCTTCAAGTTGGGTGACCTAGTTCTCTATTAGAATTAGAGAAATGTAAATATGTCGCCTGATCAAAGAGGTAAATTCATTCCTAACTGGTTAGGCCCTTACATTGTCACCTTTGTGTATGGTTCAAGTGTCTATGGATTATCATCTATGGATGGAACACCTTTAAAAGAGATCGTTAATGCAATGCATCTTCGTTGATACTATGTGTAGTGTCTAATGTGTCATGTGTGTGGCATTCACTCTTTAAGGGTAGTAACACTGCATATGTTGACATTATTCATTAAACACATTATGAATTTTTTTTGTGTTATGATATGACCATGTGTGTGTGTGTGCATTATAAATACATGTGTCTTACTATGCTATGTATCCATGCATTACATTACATATTTTAAGGAAATTAGATCATCATTGTATTTAATTAACATAAAACCATGTGTGTTCATTAAATTATGATAGCATCTAATGTAAACATACATCCATATACACATATAATATCCATAGAATCAACATACATTAAAAAAAAGAAGCATACACATCAAGATACATAATGCCATGATGTTGAAACTAGTATCTCGTATATATATATCAAATGTCATATACATGTATCGAGCCACTACTATAAAAAGTGAGTGGGTACTGAATATGTGTCAATTTCTATACATAAGATCTAGAATATATATATATATATATATATATATATATATATATATATATATATATATATATATATATATTGCTACAAAACTTATATAAAATAGGAGCTCTCCCTATGGTTGTGGCATGTGGCTCCCAGAGCCTCTGACTCTAACTATTGTTGTTGTGGTCTAGGGAGGGATTGCATGGTGGTCATGGATCCAAATCAATGTGTGTGTGATGCAGACATGGCTACACACAACCCTCTGATCTCCCCTTGCAAGGTGCATATGGTCATTTGTGCCTGCATCAACACCTGTTGCAACTGTTGAGCATCTACCAGGATCATGGTTGTCAACTACCCATTGAGGTCATCAAGGCAGCTTTGGAGAGTGTCATGTGCCTACTCAACAACATCAAAACTCATCACGACCATATCTTTCTCATCAAGTGTTGTCTGCAGCTCCATTGATAGTTGGTCACGGTGTGCCCAGAGAGTTGTCTCCTTTATAGTCAACTGCGATATCTCAACTCCCCACTCCTCATAAGTGATCCTCAGATGCACTACTGGCTCAATAAAATGGGCATGTCACCCCATGGAAACTAGTTGATAAGCCTCAAGAACCATCCCATGGATGGGAATGTCAAGGGCCACCTCTGATATGCATTGGGCCATCAACCCAGTCCATCCTTGTGCATCCTCTACAACCACAAAAAGAAAGAATATAATCAGTATCACATGGCATATCTATGTAATCCTAAATAAAGAAAACTGAAGGTACTAAAATATAAATAACATGCTCAGTTTACCTAGGTCCCCTAGTTACCATGTGGGGTCAAGGTGAGGAGCAACAATGGGACTTGCACCACCAGCATTGGTAGATACTCCTAGTGCCACCAAGGCTACCATCACTGTGACAATAGGTGTTGGTGGTGTAGATGAGACAGCGGTATCTAGTGGAGGGATTGACCTCCTCTGTCATTGCCTCAACCTCCATGATGCTACTTCCTCATCCTGCAACCTCTCCTTCTCCTTGATCTATTGTCACCCTCTCCACCTATCCTCTAATGTTGATGGTGGCACATCTCCCTATGGACCGATATCCCCTCTAAGGGAATCCTCTAAAAGCACAGGATGAGGATGGTGCTTTTCCCACCACCCTTTGAAATTTATAGCAATCTTGACATTATCTACCGATGCCATCGATGAAAGATCCTGGTTAGGATCATCATCATTGGAAGGAACAAATTTGTTCATGGAAGGGCGAGGATGGTCCTTAGGTCTCTCCACACTCTTGAAGGCCCATGTGTATGTGGGCACATTAGGAGGGATAGTCTACATGTGGCCATGTTGTTACATGATGCAACTCCAATAATATGGTATGATGATATGGTTGTGGTGACCTACGATAAAATGGTCCCACTACAAGTTCATGAGATACTTGTTATCATCTACCCATCTAAAAAAAGTGATAGGGTCTCCATCTGATCTAGTCTAGAGTGTAAGTGTATCAAACTATAACCTCCAAAACTGTAGGTCTTCATGTCTCCACTACCCCATAACATCATACCAATGGGCCATGGGGACGTGGTACAGTTGCCACTGAGGGAAACTGACCAGCCTTGTGCACATGATGGTGGGAGAATTCCCACACCTATAGCAATGTGCATGTTGTGAGGTTGTGATACTCATAATGTACGTACCACCCCAACTCCTCGTATAGGTATGCTAGCATGCTATGCCCCTAGGAAATTTTTTTTTGATGCCTAACCATTTCAGAAATAGTATGGACAAGGCCCTCATATTAGTGACAACCTCACCTATTTATCGTGACCTGAAATGCCATAGTCACAACCATCACTCAAAGCAATAGGGGTGCAGTGGTCCGCACCTATTCGTACTAGTGCATGTAGATATAACCTGGGTCATCGCCACCATTGGTTTGCTCCGAGTAGCAAAGGACACCCTTTGACTGCTCTCCTATCAACTGAGTGTCATTAATCGCCACCCACCATCCATGGATGGGTAGTCTGAGAATCTGATACATTTCCTCCAAAGTGATTGTCATCTCTCTAGTTAGCAATTGAAAAAATGATGCAGTGGCATCCCATCACTCCATTAAGGCCCTAAGAAAACACTCATGATAGTGCATCTCTAGCATGGTGAATGCATTCGAGAGACCAGCTTGTTGTAGATATGTGACCTCATCATCACTGAGACAGTCCCTCTACTCATAGACAAGCCGGTATGCTCACCCGTCGAGATGCTCCCAAACCTTGGGATAGTCTTGCAAAACATGAAAAAATTCTAATTCAAAACATGAGATTTTACGAAAATCTAAAACAAAAATTTATTAAATAGTTTTGTGTGTCATGTAGATGTCTGCACGCCACGTATATGTCCTCATGCACCATTGACACCTTGAGGACACAAATGCATCCTCAAGACAATAGCACAAAAGTTGGAAGACAACATGTTTTTTAGATGGTAACAATGAAAAAAGATGCTTGTGCAACTTGACATGGAAAAACTTGCCTAAAACATGCTAAAAATCACTAAAAATGAGGTTTGGAGACCTACTTGGTCCACCTCGCAACCCTCGACTATGTCCTCCCTCATCTGCTCCAGTCTTGAGGCCTCGTACTCTCTCCTACTTGGCTTTTTTTATATTTCTCTCACAAAAGTCAACAATTTGCTCATAGTGAATAGTGAAAATGACCCTTCTAGGGGTCCATCGAGGTATATATAGGCCCCCCGAGGCCCATTTTTCTTGGAGATTGTGGCTTCCCGGTTTCTCCTAAATTTACCCCACCTAGCTAGGGGCAAACTCAAAAGGGGGCATATAGTCACCTCTTGACCATATTTTTCTTCTGAATCACTGAATTTTTCTTGATCATTTTTCTCACCATAGTAGCTTCTTCTAAGTTTTGAAACTGACCTAAAATTAGAATTTTTTATATTAAAATTTTGTGTGATTTTTCACAACCAATCTATTGCTATTTGTTGAGCTTGATTATCAAGGCACCTTTGGTACCGCCTAACTCAACCTTGGTGACCTCTAAGGCATTTTTTCATGGCACACAAATCTATAAAATTTAAATTTGGGGTAAAAATTTTCTTCTCTACTTTGGTGTGGTTGATTTTTTCCAAAATTGAGCCCACTAAAGTGGGGGAAAAATGTAATGTTGTAGAATTGCACCTAGAGGAAATTCCACATTGCACTTTGCCTAGCGTTTATGTCACCCTAAAGAATTAATGACGAAAATCCCATTGGTCAAAATTTCATAATTTTGGCTCCATGTGGATTAATGCCAAAGCAACAAGAATCCTAACAACATGTTTCCCGAAAATTGATGTCTTGGATGCCTGTGCAGCGCACAGGCATCTACGTGGAACACTAGCGTCCTGTCAGTTTTCTAAGCCTAAAAAAGGGAATCTCAAATATTGACTCTCAACACATGTCCTAGCAGTCAGATTTCGAGCGTAATGGCTCTTTTCTACCCTTGCATGCAACAAAAACCCTCTTTTTCTCTCATTTTGGGGGTTAAACTCATTCGATCAAGCTCTCTTTTCAATTTTCATTCTTAGATTTCTCTAATTCTTGACAAGCAACATTTTTGCAAGCAAAGCCATGCCAAACTAAGGTCCCTCCAACTACCATAGCTCTCAAGAAAGCATTCAATTGTGTGTCTATGTGTTCTAGAGAGGGTTTAGGCCTATGGGTAATGCTCTCTCTCCTTCACTCTTTTCTACTTGTTCATTTACTACTTAGTGGTGCAGGTTTTACTCCTAAAGTGGGTTTTGTTTTCACGACACATTTTGTCCATTTTGGTTACACTCCTCTTCTATTTGGTTGTCCGTGGAGGTGGGAACACCAAAACGGGGGTCTGACTAAGGTAGACCCCTATACAGCCCCAACATTTTCCCCTCGTTCTTCTATGTGTAGGTTGTAAAATGAAGCTTGGAGTGAAGACTTGAACGATTGGTTGAGGGTAAGTTTTCTCCAAGTTCTCCTTGTTCTTTTCTTGAAGCTTCTATTTTCTTTATTAGTATTTTGTTTGGAAAATCCTAGATTTGAGTCATAAAGTGTAACTTTATTTTTCCTAATTGAGCTCTTGAGATTTTTGTTGCTTAGGACGCTAGCATTCTAGTTGGACGAAAAAAATTCCACGTTGGTATCTTGAATCCAAATTATTTTCCTTTAGCCAAGAGTTCCTTTGTCTAGGGTAGGAATATGGAAGTTTCATTTTCTTGGGATCTGAGGTGGTTTCCTTTGAAAGTTAGCATATTCCTAGTTTCTTTTTAATTTCTTCATTTTGTACATGTTGAGGTGGATAAAGGTAGTTCATTCCCTAGTGATCTCTTGATAATAAGGAGACTCGTGTGTAGTGAATCCCTCTTATATCACACTAACACTCTGCTTTCCTCTACATTCACATCAGTTTAATCTTCTACACAACATTCACAACTTAAGTTCACATTGCTATGATAATATTCACATGTAGTACATTTGCAATATAGATCACACACTAAAAAACCAAAAAATATGTAACATATATATCTGCTTCTAGCATAACATCAATTAGGTTGGCCTAATTAGATGTAAAATTCAAAAAATAACTTGTTAGCTTTAGTCTTTTTCACACACACCTCGTGCCAAAATAACAAAACTCAAATCAACTTGAAATAGGTCATAATGGACATATAATAGATCCCTCATAAGACCACAACACTTGTCTAACCTTTGCATGCCTTCAAACTTATTAGGCTGACTCCATAAAGGACCTAATACCATAATTATTGTACTATGTATCCACATTTGGACATGTGGACCTCAAAAATCAACGGTAAATAGAATTCAAACAGTCTTTCCATCTATCAACTTATCCTCAAAGTGCAAGTCCAACAGATTATCTATAGAGAAGTGCAAACTCTCCCACTCAAATGCACTATTCATAAAAAACACTATAAACTACTAGACCAAACTTTTGTTACTTGGATCTCTCGATCCAAAATACAAAGCATGATGAACTTCTAGAATCAAATAATTCTAACAACCAACAATATAATATTAGAAGAACAAAGTGAATATTTCATTTACGAAGTAGTGCATACCCAAAAATGAATGCTCTATCACACTGAATTAGCAAAATTGACTACACATTGAATTAGTAGAATTGACACTTAATCAATTCCCAACACAACTAAATTCTCACGATCAAACCATCTAGAAAAATTGTGTACCTGTTATAAATGATGATTGCACCCTATTTAATTTGGACTCAACTATCCTATGTAACATGGAAACATTATCAAGCTACAGGTGGCTTATAATGAGAATGAATCTCCAGAGAGGGTTGGTTCCCCTAGAAGATCACCTAGAATTAATGATTTTTTAGAGAAAAGGGAGAGAAGGATAACATAAATGAAAAGCTTGAAACCTAAAGGGTGATGCACCATAAAATTATAGACTTATTCACTAATTCAACTCACAATCAGCTCTCAAAACGTTTACTCTCACAATCTCATGTGAAACATTCAATAAAAAAGTGATTTGTATGAAGGCTTGAAACTAAACACAACATGCAACCTGCATTACATGAAAATTTTGCACACTTTTTTGCAATAATGAGACATAAAAAGGATTCAACACTTAGAATCACAATGAAACATCAAATCATTTACTGCAAAATGAGACAAAAACCATGTCATAGGAATGCATTGTTGCTTTTATTGATCTGAAAGGAGCTACATAATCAAACTGTAAAAAATTGAGTTACAAAAAAGGCTTACAAAAATCTCTTCAAGTGATCAAGAGAGGAAGAATAAATAACTCGAACTTCCACTCCCCAAAAACTAATTTTTTTCTCCAATATATATCTCCAATGAGTCTCCATGAGTGAATGGGAAAAATCTCAGTTAACTACTCACCAAAATAGTAACCAAAGTCCCATTTTTGAGCAAAGGGAAAAAACCTCAAAAAGAGGGCCAAGAACTACTCCATAATAAGTGAAAATAGGTGGAAACTTTCCTCCCCAAGTGGATCAACCCAAAAGGACTCAAAAATCACTCAAAACTGACTGAAAATCTGAAATAGAAGGTTCAATTGACCTAGTTTTTTTCTATTTTGCATAAGGGAACTCAAACTGGAAATGGAAAGTGAACTAAAACTTCCTCTACATATTTTTCACTTGCTTTAAATATTTATTGCATTTTAATTGACAATTATTAAAGAAATTTCTAGAACATTGCTTAAATAATGTCTTACAATGTTTTGTAGTTCTAACTTATAAAATAGAAAGAGGTCTACCTTGGCTTTGATTATGACTTTACAAAAATACGAGGTATACAAGGCTTTCATTAAATTTTGCAAAGTATAAAATATTCTAAGGTATTTGCACATTTGATTTTCTCAAAAATTGGAAAATAATTAAGGGATGTTGCCTAGGTTTGACTCAATATGCAAAAGAACTTGAAATAATACCACTAAGGTATTAATTTCGACATAAAATATTTTAAAACAATGTGAAAATACTCATGAGAGGGTCAGCCAAAATATTAGGGTAAAATAAAATCCTAGAACAAAACACCTGCGCCCTCCTTTGTTTTCTCATCATTTGCAACTTTGCATTTTCTTTGGTTTTGTTGGTCGTTGCCACCATGATAAGGTTCAAAGTTTGCTCGGGCTAAGGCTATGATAGAATCTTCAAATTTGATACCACATTGCTCTAAATACTTCAAAATCATCTATGTTGTTTCATTAGTAGGAGAGTTTCTTTGTTTTGATACTCCTTCTGTGTAGACTTATTCTATAGAATTCTTTCTTCTTCATTGTGTTGAAAGCATAAAAATCACTTACTATTTTCTACTTCTAGTGCAAAGCCTAAGATTTCTACATTCGGTATAACTCCTTCTGTGAGAAAAATGAGCTAGGGTTTTAAAGAATATAAACCCATGGTAGCATTCTGTAGTTTTTTAAAACTATGATTTTTCCTTGAAATCTTGCGGAAAACTTGAAGGTTTTAACCTTAAATACAACTATGGCTTCTTTTTGTGGCTTTTGCTTCTTTGAAAGCAACATGTCTCCATCTCAATTCTTATAATTTGTATTCTTGGCATTTACTTGTGAAGGATAAGATGAAAATTTTCCTTGATCGAAGCTTTTTTGGGTTTTAAATGCAAACTCAGAAGTTTTCATGTGCTTCCATGGCTACGGCTTCACAAAACTTTTTGACTCTAGGCTTGGCCTTACTCCTTTTATGCAAGTACCCAAGGGTTATTTTCTTGAAACCCTAGCTCTATACATTATAGTGCTCTATTTATTGCTCACATGAAATGCATTTCTTTGCTTCTGAATGTGGTAAAAAGAAGATAATATTATTCATTTTTTTGAAAGAAATGAAAAGCATTTTTTCCTCCATTCTGAGTTTTTCTTTCCATGGTTGTTGTCCTCTACACATTGGAGTGACATGTTTCATTATTTCCTTTGGATTTTGTAGCTATGCTTGCTCTTTAGAAAAACACTTCTCACTGTCCTATACACCTTTGCATTCCCTTATATTTTGTGCTTTGCGAATGTTCCTTATGTTGTTTTAAATGTTGTCCCATATTTGTGAGCATTGTTTGTCAACACCCCTTGATCCTTGGTGGTTGTATCTTCAAGGTATGCACTTCAAATAATATAAAAAGAAAAAAAAATTGATGTATGACAACAATAAAAGATATAAAATCATGATGACAACACCATTCAATGAAACTAAACAATGACAACATAAAGAATTTGTATGCAAGCAAAACTACTTACTGAGAAAAGGTGCGCTTTTATTCTATTTTTTAGATTACTTAAGCATTTCAATGAGCTCATTGCTCATTGGTGATTCCCATTTCAAATTAGAGGGTTGCCTCATTGCACCTTTGACTTGGCTATCATGAATGGACAATGTGCTAGTGATTCTTACAACCACTTTATAAATTATTCCTCAAACTGAAAAAGCTTTTATCTAAAAATTTGAAAGTCTCATACTTATCTCATTCCCCTCTCAATATTTAGGGGTAGCATGTTGGGCTCAACCCTTGTGGGGCCCCATTTTGGTCCACATGTTATGATGTTAAAAGAGATGAAACTAGAACCAAAATTTCACCTATACATGCACAGTGAACAAACATGTTAGATATAAAAAAGTGAAGCTCAATGCTCCTATGATGTTTGATTTTCAAACTCTCTTGCATACACCTAATAATGGTGCAACTAATTTATTGCGTCATAGATATATGCTATATTTTTGTTGATAGGAAATATGATGATATTTATATCTAGAGCTCTAACCAATGCATTCAATCATCTAAAGATTAGGAGCAAGGAGAAGCTAGAAACAAAGAATACCAACACAAGATTGCCATAGGAAATGATGGATATACTTCCTTCATGTGTTTTTTCACTACTTTTAGCTTCAATTGTAGAGCCTATGTTTATGTTGCATTAGTTCAGCTACTCTCATGGCTTGTGTGGGAAATTTGAGAATTTTTTTCCTTTCAATGTATAAAACAATAGCATTTATGCAGTCTTGTGTATATTTCTATTACAAAATGAATGAAAAACAAAAATATCATGAAATTTATGTGATTCCTTCTATTGTAAAACATTTGCACAATAAAAAGTGAACTCCATTTGAAGCTTTGATATGTAATGGTTAAGCTTTAGCAGAAATGTTTTGGAATACCTTTCACTTTTTGATGCAATCCACTGTTTCAACTCTACCAAATTGAGCTATAAGTGAAATTTGGTAACAATACCATAATTATTTCAAGATCAATCAAAATGATTTGCACCAAGGTCTTCATATCAAGATTGAAATCAATGAAAACACTACATTACATAGAAATATACCTTGTGATTATCACTCATGCTCATGTTGCCAACAACATCAATGAAATTCTTCCAGAAATCTTCGCCTTTGTCATTGATGGAAACATGCCAAAAATATCTCCAAAATTCTCCAAAATATTCTCCCACTTTGAAATCAAGGGAAAAGGGCATATATACCAACTATTTTGACATTCATTAGATCTCCCTTGGGAAATATATACATGTATATAAGAATTGACTCCCCCTAAGTCATATACCAGAGTAAAAAACAAAAGAAAATTGTATTGGAGACTACTCTATATGCTCCACATATTTACAAAGAATTTGAAAACTAAAATACTCAAATACATAAAAGATAAGAAATATGTCAACCGGAGGAGTTTTATCCCTACAACTTCTACAAATGGGTCTTCCATGCTTGCTTTCCATCTTGCCAAGTCTTCAATCCTAGCCCAGGCAATCTACACTATGTTTCAAGCTCCATTAATATGTCTTCTCCTTCTTGTGGAGTGATAGGTACCATATTCATCTACATAGCCTTATTGGCACTTCAAATGGCACTTGAGACAAGTATAATTTTTTCATTCACCAAGTCTCTTATCTCTCCAAACTGTAAGATGACATTCTCCCTTTGTGCTTGCAGCTGGAAAATCTTCTTATGCATATATTCAATAATGTTCCTTTTATTTTTAGACAAGTCAAATACTAGATCATATGCATTGGAGGATTTATTGATTTGGGACTCAATAGAGTCTATCTCACTTTTTATGCTTTGTGTGGCTCCAAGCCACTTCATGCAATATTGGAACAATTCCTTCACCTCATCCACATTAATTTATGCATTCTTCACCATTTCTAAGAACTCTTTGTGTACAAGTGCACACTTCTCTATGATTTTGATCATCTTCTTATCATTTAATCTCTTCTCTATCTCTTTTTCTACTTCACCCTTCAGTCTAGATGCATACTCTTTAAAGGAATCAATTAAAAGTTTCAAGTTTTTCATACTAGATAGAGATGTATCAATTTTTTCTCCAAGAATGACCTCTTGTAATGCCTTGAATGATTTTTCCATTAATTATCCACTCTTTTGGTGAGTCTCAATGATCTCCTTTTGGGTAGATGCATGAAATACATATCCCAATTGTAGCTTGTGGAGGGGGGAGATATTATCCAGATCTACATCACCCTGTTGCATTGATTGTTGTAGCAATTGAGATGAAACAATAGGTTAGAAATTTAGTTGTAATATAACTAGTAGATTCTTCAAGGAATCTCTAAAGGAATTGGAGGATTCACTAGAAGGATTTGTAACCTCCATAGTCTTTCCCTTTGAGTATTTTTCTTTAGTATTTTGGATTTTTTTGGTTTTTCTTATTTTATTTGTGCATCTCCAAATGCACCCTCATCATCCTTGTTTGCATTTTCTTCCTTTGCAGGGTTCTTTGTATTGACTGGAGGAGGAGTATCTTCCTTTGCAATGTCTTCTGTGATCATTGCTTCCTCAACATTCCTTTTTTTCATAACTTCCACTTCTAGAGGTGTATTATCCACCTCATCTACCTCTTTGAACAAGATTTTAGTCTCTCCTAACATCTCATTCTAGAAAATGTTGTTGAATAATGCTTTTAATTTCATAGGAGAGTGAGGCATTACCAGTTCTGATTATTTTTTATTTTTTCTCATTTGGAGTCTTCTTTGTTTCTGCACTCTTCTTTTCTAGAGAAGCCTTCTTGGTGGCTTCTTTCTTCTTTTCCCTCATGTGAATAACAAACTTCTTTTCTTATTCTATCTCCTCTTCATTGTTTATGTCAATAATGTCAAATTTTCTTGTTTTAGTATTGGCTTCACCTTGTGAAGCATTTCTCCTCTTGTGGACCAATTGTTGTCCCTCTTCCTCTATTTATTCTTCTTATGCTACATTGAAACTTGTAATCATTTCTCTTACTTCCTTCTGAACTTTTTTCTCTTCTTTATAGGGGTGGCAGGTGGTTCTACTGCAGTAGCCTTCTTCTTTTTTTTCCTTGTCATATGCACAATCGAAGGGGATTTCTCCTTCACTAGAGGACTAACCATTATTTCCTTCTTTTGTCTACTAGGCTACCAAGTCTCAGATGAATTCTGAATGGAAGGATTGGTAGCTATCCTACCAGATCTTCTTATGCTTCTAGATCCTCCTACAACACTAGATTCTCCCTTAGCTTTTTCCCTTGCATACTACATTTTTTCCCTAGAGATTCCCATTTCCTTTGTAGTCTCTTCAACTGTTTTTCTGCCTTTCTTTTGTATTACCGATTTCTTCTACTCTATGTGCACTTCCATGGATTTCTATTCATAAGTGTCTATAGTATCACAAAATGTACTCCTTTACATTTTCACACTATGTTTGGGTCCCTTAATAAATTAGACTTAATTAATCCTCTAATTAGCCCAATTATGCATTTAAAAGCCTAATTATGCATCATGAAGACACTAGGGGAGATTTATCATGCACTGCTTCCCATTTTTTATGATTTTCATTGCAACCACAAATTTATATAGTAGTTTGGAAGAGCTTGGCTTATGCTCATTACCACTTGGTCGTTCCCTTGGGGTGAGTACTTTTTCCCACCAAGGTAGTGCCTTTAAAGGTGAAAAATAGCAAGTACATCTGTAGTTCGATCAATATTTGTTTGTGTGAAAAAAGAGAGAACACACATGATGCCTTTTCTCACACTAGCAAGCTTTGTTCAATTTTGAAAACCCAAATTTGAAATGTGGAGGTAGTATTTTAGACAACCTAATACCACCAAAATATTTTTGATTCTCAAGATCACTGTGAAACACAAGAGAAGTGCATATGCCTTTGAATGATATTAGTTTGTAAAAAAGATTACAAAACAAGAAAGACACATGTTCATTTTAGACCTCGAAAGTAGTAATTAATTCCTTTTATAACACCAAATTTGAGTGTGAAAGTTGTTTGTTTAATTTTAGACCAAATCGAATAGCTAGTAAGTGTCTAATGTTCTTTTTAACCAATTTTTACAAAGCCTATGTAGATGGTTAATTTTAAGCACAAAGTAATGCTAGTTGGTCCTAAAGCATGAATGAAAAATAACATATGATGGGTTATTTTCCCATGAGTGTTTGAAAACACTATTACAATGGATATAAAATGATTTTTCTTTCACTTCAATGCTCCATATTCCTCTTAAAACCTGCAATCAATTCTCAAAATGTTAGATGAGATCAAGAAACAAGAAGATATGAGGGTTAGATGAATGATTAAGCATAAAAACGCTAAAACTTAAACAAAGTTACAATGTGATTTGAATTTAGGTGTAAAATTGAAAATTTTCACTCTAAAAAAATTGAGAAATACCTACACCATTACATAGCTTATGAAATTCTACCCCATTTCAAAAAAAAATCTGTGAAAAAGACCTCTGTATGACCAAGATATGGCCATTTTAAGTTTTTGCAAAAAAAGGTGTATGCGCTAAAATAGAGAGCATATGCACTAAAACAAAGAGCATATGCACTAAAACAGAGAGTATATGCACTAAAATATCTTGTGTATACACTAAAACAAGAGGTAAATGCATTATAATAGGGCTTTGATGTGCCAAAAGACAGGTCACCAATGCGCTGAAACAGATAGTGGATGTGCCATATTGAAATTCACGAATAGACCTGTTGATGAAACTTGCTAAAAAAAAAATGAAAAACAGGGCTAGGCCCCAAGATGGGCACCAAAATGTGAATGCTTTTTCCTAGACCTATTCAAACATGGACAAATAAATAAATATTAGTACTCAAACAATTTTAATCCAAACATTCGCTATGAAATTCATTCAAGCATAAGAACAAGAAAACAACATAAAATATCAACTAAAAGCTAATGAAATCTCATTTGAATGCTCAAACCAGCATCCCATAGGGGAATTGGTGCTTCTTTGATGTGGAAAGAAGCCCTTTCCCAATTCCTTGATAAGCTTGATGATGATTATGTGCTCCTTGATGCAAATTCCAATAACCTAGTTATGGATGATCAAATCTATGCTAACTTGGATGAAAATGTGGATGAAATCATGGATGCTTGGAATTCAAATGACTATAATCTCTTTGCATGAAATTGTGTATGATTGTGGATCCCAAATCAATAGAGAAGGCCTCTATTTATAATGAAGAATAGGATGAATGTGGGATTAAAGAAGGGACCAATGGCATTGTGCCACTTGTCAACATGCTAATGAAGGAGAGTGGAGCATATTTTGAACAATGTGCATGTTAAATGCATGAAGGTGGATTTTCAATTTGAAGAAGTGACTTGTGCAAGAGGGGATGTAAGAGGAGTTGATGCCAAGTTGGCTCAAGGAGAGGACATGTAAGAGCATTTAATGCCAAGTTGGAGGACAAAAGTCCTTTGGGAGGGAGAATTCAAATAAGTAGAATATTCCAAGAATATACCATATTTGAATGGAAATAGGGGGAATTAGTAAATCAAATAAATTGATTTACATGTGCAACTTGTAAAAGCTAGAGGAATGGAGGATTAGTGTTAGGTGTTAATTAGGATTAATTAACTTAGATGAAGTTAGTTTGATTTGACATTTGATTTAGATATTTAGATTTATTTAAATCAAATGAGAGGATATTGGAGAATTAGCAATTTAATTAAATAAATTTTATTTATTCAATTAAATGAAGAACATTAGGATTAAATGAAGTTGATTTATTTAATGAAAGAGAGAACATTAGGACTTAATTTTAAATAAAGTTGATTTATTTAATTAAATAAAGAACATTAGGACTTAATTAAATAAAGTTGATTTATTTAATCAAAGAGAAATTTTGATGAATTAATTAAATAAAGATTATTCAATTAATCAGTTAGTAAAGAAATGATCAAGGAAGATTCGAAGTTAGTGAATCAAAATCGAGTGCATGATATCAATCAGGATAATTTATGTGTCAACAAATATTAACCTATGGGATCTATTTTTCCTAATGAAAGTAGGTAAATAGGTACATTACCCCCATTCAAAACCTACCTCACATATTCCCCTTCATTTCAATGCCATATCTTTCTTTAGTTGTATCCTTTGCACTTTTCAACAAGATGTCAACTAAGCTTGTTATCTCTTGTTCATTAACCTCATATCCCAATGTAGGGATCCACACAGTCCTTGGTTCTACTACCTCCATTATGCATTCATTAGTACTAACTAAAAATATGATCTCATTCTTATATTTCTCTATCATTTTCCTTGGAATCTTGTCTCTCTCATGCATTCTTTTCTAAAACAACAACAAAGAAGGCAACAAGCCTCATCTTGTGCATTTCCATCACCAAGATTGCTCATGAAATATCTAATCTAATGATAAATAGTTCTTCCTTGCAACCAATTCACTCCTTTGGTTCCAACAATTTCTTTTAGAAAGTATAATTTAGTAAACACATAATTAAAGTACCATATTTGAAAGAATATTTATTTTCTATTTGCTTCAAAATTTCAATCAATTGTTTCCTTATCAACTCACAAAGATAATAGTCCATTCACTTTTCCACCATCTCATATGCCACATTAATTATGCTAGCACACACTTAATTATCTTTGTTAGTGAAATAGATTTTGTATCCAATCAACATTGTTGCATACCTCATAGTTGTATTCTTGATGGGATTTATTGCTAAAGCTCTCTTGTCATATGTTGCACCTATGAGTTCCATTATCACTTCACTTTTAACTAATTTTAGCATGAGAATAGGTCCGATGGAGCATAGACCTATAACCTCTCTAATCACTTCCTTTGTTATCATGTTAGGCATGTCGATCCAAACAAATTTATCATGGAATTTGTGTAATACCATTCAAACCCACTTGCTACCAAAATAAAAGTTTGGAAACTATTGCCCTACATCTAGTTTCTTTGCGACTAGGTTTTGATAGTCTAGTTTTAGGGAAATTTTTTCTCCCATTAATTCCTTCATCCATAGGTATTCTAGCTTAGTTTAATCAAATTCTCACTAGTACATAAAAAACAATAAACTACTGAAAAAACTACTAAAAATTGCTTATAAATTACTAAAGATGGTCGCATGACTAGTAGTAGTTTATTGCCAATCATTTATAATGCAATTGAATTGATGAAAAACCCATTTTGAGTCATTCAGTTGATCGATTTGGTCATTAATTTAGTCATCCAATTGATCAATTTGGTCATTGGTTTAGTCTTCTAAGTGATTGACTTGCTCATTAATTTAGTCTTTTGATTGATCGATTTCGTTGTTGATGTAGTCATTAATTTAGTCATTGAATGTTTTAAATTGGTCACTTATTCAGTCATTTTTTTATTCACTAGTATATTTTGGCATTTATTTAGTCATTGATTGATGTTAACTGGTCACTTATTTTGTCATTTTTATTCGTTGATTTCCTCCCATTGGTAGTGTATTTATTCATTAATTTTAATCATCATTTTGATCAATTTTGTAGTTTATTTAATTGTTTTTGCTCACTGATTTCTATCAACTGATAGGTATATTCATACATTTTTTATTAATTGCATAATCGTTATATTTAGTCATATTTATTAACACTGATTTATGTCAGTTGGTAGTATATTTAGTCAATTGGTAGTTTATTTAACTATTTTTGTTCACTAATTTTTTCCTATAAGTGCTAAAAATGATACAATGCTTTAATCGAGGTTTAAATAGATAAAAACACAGAAAAGCATAGTCCATCATTCATTTGCACATAATGAAATGACTATTAAGAAGGAGAAATACTATAATTTTATTGAGAAAACATGTTCTTACATTAGATACAAGACATAAATGTGTCTTTGCTTTGAAAAATGTATTGTTACAAAGTGTGTTTCTCAGCGTTGTGACTAAGAAAACTGAGTTACAATGCCTTTTTTTGGTTATGTAGGACATTACAATTTTGATGAAAATTATATGTGGCAACTTATTTGCAACTGCACATACCTATATGTTGTACTCTCTGCAACTTCTCCTCTTCTCTACACCTCTTTATCTGCTTTGTATTTACTTATTTTTCTACACCCCTGTTCTCTATGTCTACTACTTACACAACAACATATCCCCTCTTCTATAATGCACCAGCTTGAATGAGTGGAACCCAAACAAAAAGAGAAAAACATAATCAATGGGTTTTGCATTACAGGTGCAATTAGATAGAACATTCTCTATTCTACTCTATAATGTACACCCAAATCATATTTTTTGGTTTTTGTTTGGGTTCAACTTATTTAGACTCGGTACATTCTCTATTTAGAACTTCACTCTCCACACTCTACTGCTGCTAACCCTTCTTTTACTCTTCTGCACTTATGGCTAACTCTCTATGATTTTTTTCAAATATTTTAGTGGCCACCATATGAAGGTCCCCATTTTCTCTTTCAGATAGACAACTCCATCTATTTTGTCTTGATGAGGAAGGGGTATGTTACTTGAGACATGTAAAATACGTACATTTACATCTCTTGTTCCTTTCAATGTGACTCCATGTACAATATATAGTGAGTGAATCTGCCCAATGCCTACAACAACACCATCATGTGGATCGAACACCTCAACTGTATCCCCTTCTTGGAGTTTATCAATAAATGTCTGCAAAAAAAAAAATACACATTATATTTTTTTTAACAGTTGTATGTAATGTCTTATGTCTTGGAACAAATCAATTTTTATATGTGCTTTTATAAAACACTCTATTACAACTAAGCTCTAAGCTTCCATATGTAAGTTATATGTTCTTCCTTAATTCCATAATCTGTGTATACTAGCTAATTAAACTTCACTACAATTCTAACATTCAACTTCTATAAAATAGGTAATGATTAATCTTATTTACATAATAAAACAACCATTACTTACTTGAATAATACTTACTTGAATGTGGTTTCATAGCATTCACCTCAAGTTCAACACAACTACCACTATGAATATCATGTGCATTCTCGTCAAATTCATCATCATACCCATTGTCAACATCATCATAGACATTAAGTTGTACAAATTTTTGGAGAATTCTATTAACAGGATCTTTTTCTTTTTGTCCTTTCATATAATTTCTCAACATCATGTGGTTTAATCATCATGCAAAAATTAATATAAGTAAAGAATGCAAAATCTATAATTTTTTGTCCAAGAGAACATTGTAAGCATGAAGAATGACAAAACATTGGGATAGATAATTGAAAACTATTATATTAGTTACCTCAACTCTAGGACAACTAAGATGACTGTGTTGCACATTCTTGTCCACTTCATCACTATTAATATCAGCAGCTCTATTGACACCCTAAAGGAAGTTTTGTTTTCCTATTTCCTTGAAAAAATTGCTCTGCATGTGGTTTAACCATTGTGCAAAAAAATATAAAAAGCATTCAATAGTCAAGTAAAGAATGCAAACTATAAATTTGTCCAAAAGAACATTTTCTAGATCACTCCAATAATAAAGAAATTGGGTTGGATTCTCCTATCCTCAAATTTCAATAATCTACATATTAAGAGGCATTTGTATAGAACTACCAAACAAGAATAAATGAGATCAATAGAGCCTCTTACCTCATTTGAATACATGGATTTATGCTCATTCCATGCAGAAACCATAGGGTTAACAGTTTCAAACAATTGTGAAACTTGTTGATTGAGGCCTAATATTGAATTCATTACCTTTTGGTACCCTTGTTCATATGATTTGACATGATCTATAGAGGCTCCTACTGGGAATCGAATGGATGGCTATGAAATCTCTGTTGATGAACTAGATTTCAACTTCATCCTACTCTTAGATTTCCTAGCATCTAGTGCTGCCATATAATTGAAAATATATTTTGCACTTGCTTCTCTATTACTATTTTACACCTAAACTACAATGTCAATTTCAACCTATAGTTAATTCAATAAAAATTTGAAATAAATAACACAATGTAAATTGAACCAAAAATCCATACACTTACTACAAATTTGTCCATTTTGGTGTGCAACCCACCTCAGCCAAATGTATATCCAGCCCTCACATTATCTCTTGCTCTCTTGCCTTTGTTACTCTTTACCAAATAGTCTTCATAATGCATACTTTCTCTTAATGCCTCCCACTCTTTGCAAGATTGACTAGAGTCGAACCTCTCTTTTCCCAACATGATTGTTTTTCTACACATGTATCTATAATTTTTCATCAAAACTCTCATCCTTTGCTTGTAATATTTTCTAGAGATTTTTCCACCAATAGTCTCAAAAGAATTTTCCATTTTTTGCATAACATTTTCCACAACTCATGGATCTTGATATGAAAAATTTGATTTGCAAATATCCATATGGGTCCTACATCTTACACCCAACATGATGGCTCACCATCTCTCGATACCTCAAGCAAGAATGGCTTCTTTCCTTCTAATTTTCTTTCTTTTGCATTCCTCTCAGTAGATCTGTACAAATCTTCACTCAATCTTTGTCTTTTGAAAAAAGCATCCACATCTTCTATTAAATTACCACTACCAATATTTCTAGTTGATCCACTACTTCCATCAAAATTTCTAGATGCAACAGGTGCACTTTGAGGCATAGCAGATGTAATCGATCTCTCTTCATGACTTTGATTAACTGGAACTTCATGCTTCTTGGCCACATCAGGTGTGGAATGAGTAGCTAGATCAATACCAGTCTCCATGGATTCCACATTATTAAACACATCCTTTAATGTTGAAAAAAACATCTGTGGACCTGTTGTTCCTTTTGCCCTGATGTTTTTCAATAATCTCTCCTAGACTTGGTCCTAAGAGATCATCACAACATTGCACATCACCATGTGCTATATCAAGCTTCACATCACCATGTGCTATATCAGGTTGCACATCAACATGTGCTATATTAGGCTACACATCACCACATGCTATACTAGGCTGCACATCATCACAACTATCATTTTCACCAACTACATTTGTTGAATCACAAAAGCGTTGGCTTCAAAGAGATTGTGGCACTGTATCTTTTTTTCCTTTTTTTTTTCTCCACATTTTATTTGCACTCTTTTTTTGCTTATTGACAAATATATATATCATATTATCTCTTATATACATAAAGCTCTTGCCTATAAAATTTGACTAAACACTATTAAACAAATAATATACTGCTTAGTGAATCTACAACTTTCCTTTTTAAACCAAGACTCAAAAAATATTCATTATTCTTGGCCACTTTTTCAGTATGTGCATGCTCATATTTTGTCTCTGGAATTTGAACATTATAATCACTATCATCTAATTTTCACCGTACAGTCCTTGTCTTCATTTCTTGAAGTCCAAATAAACAATAATGTATAAATCAACAACTTGAATTAGTAAAACTTTATTGAGTTCATAAGTTGATAACTATTGACTTTCCAATCCACTGATAACTACAAATGGAACTTAAAATAGAATTTAGTTTACAAATTAAAAAGAATTTGTTGTTAAAAACCAAGAAAATGTTTACAATTACAGGTATCAGAAAAATTTTCCTTAGGGATATATTCACAAGAGAAGAACTCATAACAACATAACACAAGCAAGATGAAGGAAAAACATAGTCTAGTTCATCATGAGGTGTGTTAGAACCTTAAAAAAACTCCTAGTTCCATCATCACAATTAACCTTGAGCTCCATGACCCGAGGCTTGACCCTTATATTCCTTTTTCATTTTTTATTGAACATATAAATTTTTTAGGTTTGACTGACACTGAAAGACCTATACAAAACCAAAAATTCATCATATCTATACTTAAGCAAAAACATGTCTAGCTAAAAACATTCCAAATCCCTTAGCAATATGTTACCGCGATCCTACAACAGTAATTTGAACTATTGGCGGGTTGGCAGTGTGTAACAGACAACATGAAGATGTTTACCACCATACCATGAGAAGGAAAAATGAAGGGTGTGGTATAGCGGGGAATAACCTTCCAACCTACGAGGAAGATCATAAAGGCATGCGGTAGGGTGGTATGAACCGCTATACCATAGAAGGATGTGATGAAGCATGTGGTATTGTGATAATCGTTAATGTAAACCATAGTACCACGGGTTAAACAAGTCAAGCTTGTGATATAGAGGTAAGGTTGCTACCAACCCATGGTTAAATGCGGAGAAGCATGTAGTATAGTAGTTTATACCCCTCTATCCCATGGAAGTTATAGAAAGTGGTGGCAATAAAGTGGTATTAAATGCACGAATCACATTAACTATCTAATCTTGTAAAACCAATGGTGCATATTCAAACTCAAACTATGAGAAAAATATTTGGTGTAAGGTTGATATTAATGTTGACATGAATAAGCTAAGAAACCATTAAACCAATAATTTGACATTCTCTTTGCATTCATTTGCAAAAATTATCATGTAGGGAGTTGGGAGTTTGAGGAGGTTAAGCTCTACAACCATCATAACCAAGGTAAGTGCACAAAACTCTTGTGAATTAATTTTTATGAGTACAAGATTGTTTGGAATTCTGCATTTCAGAAGTATAGGAGAAGTAAGATAGCTAACTGTGAATTAAGCTTTATGAGTACAAGATTGTTTGGAATTCTATATTTTAGGTACACTAGAAGTAAGATAGTTAAACATCATGACGCCCAAGAAGAAAGAACCTCAAACTGAAAATGAAGAATCTAATGTTAAAAAGAGGTCTTACACCAGTCTATCATGGATATACTCCCCGAATCAATTAAGAGAGGATTTAAGAATGTTTTAAATTATGTGGCTCATGGTTGTAGAGATTCCCTTATCCCTATCTCTGGGTGGGAACTATTCTGGTACTTTTATGACAAAAGGGAGGGAAATATTCCCATGTCAAATCCATGAGCATTAGATTTTTCCAAGTTAATTGTCCCAAATGTTTTTATAGATGTAGAGTTCATCAGAGTATTGACTCAGAGTTATCATCCTATTGCTAGGTCTGTGAGATTTCCAAATGGTTCACCATTAGTTGTGTTGACTAAAGTGGATATCATTGAATATTTTAACCTAAACAAACAAGCCTTGACTAAAATTGATTTGAAAAGAATTAAAGAAGAATATACTAGATTGAGGAAAACCCATAGAATTGATGAAGTCCCCATTTACATGAAAAGGATGTGAACAATAGGGTGGTTCCTATATCCCCTTTTGCTATTGAACCATTTGAAGTCTCATATTTCCAATTCTATTACAAGAAAACCTACTTTTATCTCTTTCAAGTACTTAGGATAGATGAAGAAGAGTGAATTCCAATTAGTTTAATGATGATGGCTATGAGGATCCAAAACCCTGAGATGAACATTGAATATGATTTTTCCTCATATCTTGAGAAAGCATTGCATGAAGTATTTCTATAATTCAAGGAAAATAGAGCCTACATAACATTTAGGAAATATTCTTTGTTGTGCCTCCTTATATTATACTAGAATAAATATCGATGGAGCAAAAGGATGTGTTTGGGTCAGATTGACAAGTAGGGGAATTTGTTGCCAGTGCAACTATGGTGTTATATATGGGACAATAGATGTAAGAATTCAAATTATGTGATATTCTATGATGAGTTTATGTACAAAATTATGAGACTTCTTGGCCAACAACAACCAAAAATACACACACTTGTGCTATAATTGTTAAGACCTTTGGATTTGAAACTTGAGCAAGGCCATACTCATAACTTTGGTGATTTCTATTTTGCTACTAGATACCACAATAATTAGGATTTATGGATTCCCATAGGCCCCACATATACTACCAATGTTTTTCCCCCTTCGATTAGCCTTTTTAGAGTTCATGTGGCAGATGCTATGGATGAAAAAGGATGTCATGAGTAAACAAAGGAAGGGTACATTTCTACCAAATTTGACATGTTGGGAACTATCAGTGGGATCTAATACACTTGAAGAGTTGCAGAATTATCTAAAATCAAGGTACTATTTACAATCTGGAAAGGAAAGAGCTTTTGACGGATCAGATGAATTTTGTAAGACACACCATCCTTACCAAGGCTATGGTTACTCACCAGGTTGACTATGAAGAAGATCTAATAAAAAATTGTTTCAATCCTCAACAATTATTTGATAGGAGGAGAAAATGGGAACTTATGAAAAATCTTGAGGAAGAAAGAAAGATGAAGCACAATGTTTTCTTGCGTTATCTCGTAGAGGAAGAAAATCCTGTCAAGAGGATTGATATGATAATTGATAAGTTTCATGAATTAATTAAGACTACAAAAACTATGGGAGACCTTGAAAAATTGTATTCTAAAAGGCTGAGTGATATTGTAATTACAAAACCAACTTCGAATACTATTTCAATATGTCATGCTTGTCCAGGATCACCTCCTGAAAAACCACCTTCTAAAAAATGAAAGACACAAGAGATAGAGCCACTTGTTTCCTATGAAATAAGTGAGGAGGTTGGATATAAAGAAGAATAAATTAATGTGTTAATACATTTCAATGATGATGTTGAAGTGGACCAACCTATGCTTGAAACTGAAGCCCACAGGCCTAAAGCTAGAGCTGATATTGCATGAGAATGACAGGGTAGTTGCAGCTCACAAGTTCTTCGAAGATGATGAATTTATCAAAACCTTTGAATTTAAAGATTTTTGGGCTAAGATGAAAATGAGAGAGTTTGAAGCGAGGGTTGAAATAAATAATATGGGAGTTAAGGAATCCTAGCATGACCAGATAGTAGCCAAAAATTTTAATGAATCAAGGATTGATAATATTGATGTCATCCCACAAGAGGCTAGAGAGATGAATTTGAAAAGTAATATAATTATTGTCCCTGGTATGGAATTAAAAAAAAAAATTACTTGATCAAGTGAAAACACAGGAGGATGATCAACTAAAAATAGGAGAGGACCCAATGCTAATTTTTGAGTTTGACTCAAATGAAGGGGTAAATTGCACATGGTATAACCCTAAGATTGAAAACTTGGAATTTTGGGCCAAACAAAAAAGTACACAAAAACCAAGGTTACTATATGTAGTGCAGGAAATGAAAGGGACAATTATGGCGAAAACATTAAAGGATACATCTCCTCTAGAAGCTACAACCATGACAATGAATTTAGCTATGTTCAACCAAGTTGTTGTTAAGGAGATGGAAGCTAGATTGGGAAAGTATGAAAATGAACAAAATTTTTTAAATGATGAAGTCAATAAATTTTTCATGGAAAATGTGAATTTGAAGGAACAATTGAAAGGAGTAGGCCCCTCACAAAACAAGAAAATAATGTTATACCAATGTCCTCCTGCTCCACCAGTTGATATAGAAAGTGATTCTACTAAACAAGTGAGCATTCTTAGACAAGAGATTGAAGATTTAAAGAAAACCAACAATGAGGGTAAGGAAGGAGTGAATAAGGAAATCTGCAATGTTTTAGAGAAGGTCCTCGATCATAGGATAAAGCTAATTGTCGATAAGTTGGAAAGTGTGTATGATTGCACCAGCTCACTGACACAGGCAATTGATCAAATGAAAACACATCTACCCATATTGGATCCCATTTTTAAGAACTAGTAGCCCATACACCACACATTGGTAACCTTGTGAAAAATCTTATAGAGGAGTATTGAGGCTTTTGCAACATTAAAACCTATAAAGCAAATGGCCAAAATAGTTATAGATGAATTCCAATATATGCAAGGAGAAAACCAAAAGATTAGAAAAAGAATAATTCATTTCATACTTCGAGTTAGTGGTTTGTGCCAAAACTATTGAAAGATGATGACCACTTGAAGGACCTCAATGAATGGAAGAGTGAATTTAGCCAGATTGTTCCATAGTACATCACTCGCATACAAAAGGATGGTGAGACGAGTCTTGACAGGTTCAACTTAATCATGGATGGAGTAATAGCTTTGGATGTTGGATATTCTAATTTTATCATGGATGGCAAGGAATTATTAGACAACCGATAGAATATTCACTTTGTAAATATATTAAAAATTCAAGAATACAAATGGCCACATGATTATACAGTGTATGAGTGGGAGTAGAGGTATATAGGTCCTCCCCCCAAATAGTAGGCCTGGGGGCTGTTAGTGAAAGAACCACACATTCAAATACACTAATATGGAGAAAGGACCTTGTATAGATCTTTAGTGATCACGGGTGCCTTACCGAGATTAACAGACTATGGTGTCATGAGTGTTGCAGACTTCATTAGTTATCTAAATCCTTTGTTTTATGTTTTAAGAAAAACTAATATTTAGTCTAGTTTATATGAAGAGGCATGAATTTTGAAAAGATGCCATATTTTGTAATGGTCTAAAGCTTTTTGCTTCTCTTATAAAAGAGAAACCAAGACCAAATTTTGATATCATCATCATAGGAATTTACAGAAACATATATGAGGAGACATATGTTATATTGTAATATCTATTTGAATAAATCAATGGACAAGAAGATTTAATCTGGTGCTCGAATTTTGGTCTCAGTTATTTGTTGATAATACTGTGTATATTAGATTTTTTATGTATTTTAGTTTAGAATATAGGGGTATATTATGAATTGGTATCAATTATTTTTTCATAATCATCTACGTTGTTGATTACATTACGTTTCACATCTTTCAAACTTAAAGCATTACTTCACATTGCATAACTAATAACTAGATGTTGATAGATGATAAAATTTAAATTACAAGATATTTTTTACAAATTCAACCTAAGCAGTTATGCAATTACTTCACATTGCATAACTAATAACTAGGAGTAGCTGCCAATTGCATTTTCTTGTCATGGAATTCAATGAGACCACATTTCTTTGAGGAATTTTTTCTAACAGTTCACTACCTTGTCTATGCTACCACATTTTTCATGTACATATTATCTACCAAAGAATTTTATCAAACAATTTTCTGCCTTCTTGCTATGGCTAAAATCCTAAAACAAGTGCTTTCAAAGAAGCTATGGATGCTTGGAAATTTTTTATCAAAGCATAATAGTAAGCAATAACATAGACAAGGCAGTGAACTCATTGAAAAAATGCCTCAAAGAAATGTGGTCTCATGGTGATGGAATGCCATGACAATCCATAACAATTCACTTGTCACAACATTCATCATGGAATTCCATCACCATGAGACCACATTTCTTTGAGGCATTTTTTACAAAGTTCATTGCCTTATCTCTGCTACCACATTTTTCAGACATTTCTACCAAAGTTGTAGGCCATATATGTGCTTAGCAAGGGCAGGTAGACAAGGCTTTAGAAATTTTAAGAAAGAAAACTTGCATAGATCCACGTTATGCCCATACATTTATCAAGATGGGTGAGTTATTAATATCGACAGACCCCAGTGCAACCTTAGATTCTCTTAAGAGAGAAAAATCTCTTCTGAAGAAGAGAAAATAAGTACCATTGAATTGTTAAACAACATTGGGGTTATTCATTTTGAGCATGATGAACTAGAGTTGGTTCAACAAACTTTTATGGAGGCATTAAGAAATGGCATTTGGGTTGAATTCATAAATAAAAGCCCCAGTGCCAATTATGTAGTTTTTTCTGTGTGCTTTAAGGATATGGAATTCTTCCATCGACTAGACGAAGGTGATGTTACACTTGAGTTACTGTGGGATAAAGTCACAACACTATTCAATCTTGCTAGGTTGTTTGAATAGCTACATGATACGGAAAAAGAAAATCTTTTATACAGGCCAAAAATTTTCAAGTTGGACTAATTATATGGATGCATATCTGTGTCTTGCAGCCATGGCCCAGGCTCAAAAATGAGATCCAACTAATCCTAGAATTATGTGTGCTTGGAAACATGGAATTGAAAATAGATGACTAGCTTAAAGCAAAAGAAATAATTAAAGTAGCATGCCAACTTGTCTTGGCTAATGAAGAAAAAAGAAAAGTTGATGAAGAACGAAGGATTTAGATGGAAAGGAGAAAGCAAGAGGAAGAACTTCTATGGGTGATGCAACAAGAGGAGCAATTTGAATGTGTGAAGGAATTATGGAAGTGCAAGTGTAAGGACAAGAATGATGGCAATGATGAGGCTAGTCAATCTGAGAAGAAACAAAAGAAGGAAAAAAATAAAAAAGAAGAAGGATAAGGACCAAAAGGCTTATGATTCTTAAATGGAGGAACCTAATGTTGTCATGAAAGATGAGGAAAATTATATGAGTGATAAGGCACAAGATGATGCAAAAAATTACCAAGATCTTCTTGTAGCTATAGGTCTAGAAGGCTTTGATGATGGCGAGACAAATTCTCCAATTTCAAAAAAATCATGAAGGATACATGCATACTCTGATTCTGAAGATGATGAACCATTGTAGAAATAGAGTTTGAGAGAAGATGGTTCATATGATGATGATGTCTAGGATTCTTGAGCTTTAACCAAACTTAGCTCCTAGTTTCCAAAAAAAAAATTGCCAAGTCCCATGGGAAATGAATGATGAGCATTTGAGTTTCAATAGACTAAAATAGGTTGCCCATAAAAAACAAGAAAGAGGAAAAATGAAAAGATAACATACAGATGATTCATTTGAGGTTTTTGATAAGATCACATTTAACTATCTCAAATGGATTTGGAAGGGACAAAGCATATTCAATTGGCCAAAATTTTGAGGTAGTCTATCCATCATCATTGTATGCATCATCTTCTCTTGGAATTTATTGAAACTCAAAGCTCATTATTCATTTCCCATGGTTGTTGGGGATTTTTCTCTTGGAAAATAGGAGCTAGGTTTGGTTAAAGCTCAAGAAGCCTAGACATCATCATCATATGGATCATATTCTCTCAGAATATGTTTTTGCAATGGTTCATCATCTTCAAAATCATAGTATGCATGTCTCCTTCATGATTTTATTGAAACTGGAGAATTTGTCTTGCCATCATCAGAGTCTTCTAGACCTGTAGCTGCAAGAAGATCTTGGGATTTTTTTGCATAATCTTGTGCCTTATCCCTCATATAATTTACCTCACCTTTCATGGCAACACCAGGTTCCTCCATATAAGAATAATGAGCCTTGTGGTCCTTATCCTTCTTTTCCTTCTTATGTTTCTTCTCGAACTAACCAACCTCATCATTGTCATCATCCCTGTCCTTACACCTACTCTTCCATAATTCCTTCACACATTCAAATTTCTCCTCTTGTTGCCTCACCCACCGAATTTATTCCTCTTGCATTATCCTTTCCATATAAATCATTCATTCTTCATTAGCTTTTTGTTTTGCTTCATCAGCCAGACAAGTTGGTGTGCTACTTTAATTTTTTATTTTGCTTTAAGCCATTCATCTATTTTCAATTCCATGTTTCCAAGCACACATAAACCATTTGATGATTTTTAATCCACCTTAAGTG
The DNA here is from genome assembly GCA_007258455.2 of Sequoia sempervirens. Classification (NCBI taxonomy): domain Eukaryota; kingdom Viridiplantae; phylum Streptophyta; class Pinopsida; order Cupressales; family Cupressaceae; genus Sequoia; species Sequoia sempervirens. Next base: position 546,219,332 of record VDFB02000015.1, read on the forward strand.
CATCCCCAATCAATTCTAGGATTGGTGCATTGTAGAAACACATTCCAAGAGAAGATGATGCATACAATGATGATGGATAAGTTACCTCAAAATTTTAGTCAATCAAATATGCTTTGTCCCTTCCAAATCCATTTGACATAGTTAAATGAGATCTTATAATTTTCCTCATCTTCCATGGAAACATCAGGTTCCTCCATATAAGAATCATAAGGCTTGTAGTCCTCATCCTTCATCTTTTTCTTCTTTACCTTATTTTGTTTCTTCTCAGACTGACTAGCCTCATCATCATCATCATCTTTTTCCTTACACTTACTCTTCCATAATTCCTTCACACGTTTAAATTGCTCCTCTTGTTGCATCACCCATCAAAATTCTTCCTCTTTCTTTCTCATTTCCATCTAAATCCTTTGTTCTTCATCAACTTTTCATTTTGCTTCATCAGCCAAGACAAGTTGGTGTGCTACTTTAATTGTTTCTTTTGCTTTAAGCCAGTCATTTCTTATCAGTTCCATGTTTCCAAGCATACATAAAGAATTTGATGAGTTTTTATCCACCTTAAGTGCATCGCTAATAAATTATAGGCTTGGTGCATTGTAGAAACACATTCCAAGAGAAGATGATGCATACAATGATGATGGATAAGCTACCTCAAAATTTTAGTCAATCGAATATGCTTTGTCCCTTCCAAATCCATTTGACATAGTTAAATGAGATCTTATAATTTTCCTCATCTTCCATGGCAACATCAGGTTCCTCCATATAATAATCATAAGCCTTTTGGTCCTTATCCTTCTTCTTTTTCTTCTTTTCCTTATTTTGTTTGTTCTCAGACTAACCAGCCTCATGATCGTCATCATCCATGTCCTTACACTTACTCTTCCATAATTCCTTCACACCTTCAAATTGCTCCTCTTGTTGCATCAGCTACCAAAGTTCTTCCTCTTTCTTTCTCATTTCCATCTATATCCTTCATTCTTCATTAGCTTTACATTTTTCTTCATCAACCAAGACAAGTTGGGATGCTACTTTAATTGTTTCTTTTTCTTTAAGCTAGTCATCTATTTTCAATTCCATGTTTCCAAGCATACATAAAGCATTTGATGAGTTTTTATCATCCTCAAGTGCATCCCCAATCAATTCTAGGCTTGGTGCATTGTAGAAATATATTCCAAGAGAAGATGATGCATACAATGACAATGGATAAGCTACTTCAAAATTTTAGTTAATCAAATATCCTTTGTCCCTTCAAAATCCATTTGACATAGTTAAATGAGATCTTATCAAAAACCTCAAATGATTCAACTATATATATCTTTTCATTTTTCCTCTTTCCTTTTTTTCATGTGAAACCTATTTTAGTCTTTATTTTAGAAATTTTTATGTGTCCTTCAATGTATTATGATTTATTTTTCTATTAGATTCTAGATTAAAAGAACCTATAATTTAAAATGGATTAATTCATCTATTTTTATTTTATAGTCCCAAATAGGTGGATTAAATTATTTTGTTGTTAAATAAATCATGTACAATCTAATGTCCCCTTTTCAAAATGAAAACAAGTTGAAACTCAAATGCTCACCATTCATTTCCCATAGGCCTTGGGGATTTTTCTCTTGGAAAATAGTAGTTGTGGATATCAAAATCTACAAATGGTTAAAAATCTAGCATACAAAAGCATGGTTAGTGTTTCTAAACAAAACAAACCTTCAACATCCATATGAAATAATACATCATGGCTCAAAAATGCAAACAAATGACAAGATAACTAAAGAAAAAGCATATGAAAACATGATGCAAACTCTATCCCATAGTAGATTGGTACTTCTATGGAAAGAAGCCCTTTCCTAACCCTCAATAAGCTATAGATATGTTGATGATCAAGATGATAAGTTGTGGAAGATTAATACAATAGAGGAGGCCTATATTTATAGCCAAGAAGGATAAAAGAATTTCAAACATGGAGTATGTGGGACTAAAGATACACCAATAGGAAGGAGCCACTTGTCAACTTGTGATAGGTTGAGGAATGAGCACATTTTGGTCAATGTGCCAAAGAGGGGGAGATTTGAAATTTGAATTTGAGAGTTAAATGCTAAGTTTTACCTTTGCAAGAGACATGAAAGAGACATGTAAGACCTCTTAAATGCTTTGTTGGATGTACATGTCAATTTGGGGGGATATTTCAAAATTAGAGAATATTCCTCAAAGATGCCATGTTGAGAGAAAATGGAGAATTTAATAAATCAATAAATTTATTTATTTTTGCAAGTGGGAAAAGCTAAAGGATGTGATGGGTGATTAGATTAGATTAATCCGGATTAGATTAATTTAGTGAGGGATTAGGTAATTTGACACATTTGACTTATATTTAATTAAATAAAGGTTTGATTTATTTAATCAAAGAGGGATAATGAAAGGCTTAAATTAAATAAAGTTAATTTATTCAATTTAAATGAATGACCTTTAGAGATTGAATTAAATAGACTTGATTTATTTGATGAATGGATGAATGTGAATGATGCTAGTTTTGTATGTCTACATTTTTCCCCTCTTTGAAACAATGTACTTGCTGCGATCAAAATTCAAAAAAAATCTAATTTTTCCATATGCCCCAGCAGAAAGTAAACTAGCACATTACCCCCTCGAGAGATCAAGCAAAAATATTCAATTTGAGGGTCAATCTCACGATAAAGAGGTTCAAAAATGGATGGTTATGATGATGATGCAAATGAGATGGTTTTAAGATGCTTAGAATAACCAATCTATATTATCCTAAATGACCTAAATGATGATATGATGCATGTGATATAGATGATGTGATAATGCCTATATGATTATGCAGTAGATGTTTTATGCAAATGTATGATTTTTATGAGATGATTAGACTAATAGATCTATATTATGCTGATGAAAATTCATGTGAGATGATATGTAGAATGCTAATGGTTTGTGGATGTAGGATGGATGCACTGGTGATGATTATTAACTGATCATGACGTGATGTTAGTGTAGAAAAGACGAAAGAAGAAATGAGATGATGATAAGAGGAGTCAACAAGTTCATGATCTGACGAGACTTTATTAGAGATGATGATGATGATAGATGATGTTTTTCTTATCAAGGATTGGGATGTTTAAAAAGGGCTACTTACCTTATGTTTGATAATACACATAGATACAATGCATCAAGGTATAAAGAACCAGGATGGCGTTGTACCTAGTGCGATGGAATTTTCCTTGATAAACAGATAGGAGTATTCTTGTTCACACTTGACATACAAAAACCTTGCTAGGACATACCTAAAAAAGCAAGTATTCGCCAAGTTATATTACAAGAACATCCAACAAGCATAGTAGACAAAAGATAATGATCATTGCCCCATTCCCATCTCTCTAAATCCTTCATTTGAATATCATCGAGAGGTCTTTGGAATGAATGCAATAAGATAAATCAAAAGAAGATATCAAGTATGCAAACAAGCCAATTTTCTTCATACCTTCAGCCAAAGGGATGTGTTTTGATAGGATAAGAATCCAAGTGATATCCAAAATGATGCCCATTGTTGAAATGATATATCCTAGGACATGCATTGTATAGGATGATAATGCTTTGATAATTTTATTGATAGATTGTTGATATAAGGTTGACTGACATGTTTGAAAATGATCAAGAGTTTGATTTTGCATAGAATGGTTTGTTTCTTCGATTTTCATTTTTTGTTTGAAGTTTGCTTTTGTTGATTGTTGTGCTTGTTTCTATTTGTGTTGCCAAAGGATGAAGGTGATGATTAGTTTATTATGGATGATTGTTTATTGCTAGTGAAAGCGAGATGAGATAGATGGATTTTTTCAAATATTTGGATGTTTTTGGAGTTTTTGAAATGTTTTGATGTTGTTTTTGGTATTTTCTTGGTTTTTTGGATGTTTTTGGGTTTTATGAGATTTTATGAATTTTTTTTGGATTTTTCGCATGATTTTGACGATTTCGATATGGATATGTGTGATGATATCAGTGCTCTGTTTAGGATTTTTTTGAAAACCAAGCTAGATTTGATGGATTGATGATGATTACATTGTTGAGGATACACAACAATGTAAGGATAGTGTTAAACAACACGAGGATTGGGAAGGATATCCCGAGGTGATGAGGGATTGATTGAATTTGATTGATCAAGATCGATTATGATAACACTGTTGAAGATACACAACAATGCAAGGATAGTGTTAAGCAACATGAGGATTGAGAAGGATATCCTGAGGTGATGATGGATTGATTGGATTTGATTTGATCAAGATTAATGAAGCTTGGTTTTGGAACAATATTGTGTGAAATTTGAATCATATGTTAGATGTGACTGATAGTGATTGTTTAGATTGATGTTTTATGAAAGATGAAGCTTGATAAGGAATGTTTGCTCGTCAAAATGTGTCATGGGCTAGTGATTTGGATTCTAGATCACAAATGCTTTGACCAATTTGATTTCACTTTTACCAATGTTTGGATCACCACATAATTTGGATGGTATGGATCAAAATTTACTCCTAAAGCAAGATGTGCATACTTGCCCCAATGTCTAGCAATGTATGGAATGCCATGGATGGATGGATACGATAAGCACACAAAGGATGCCAAAGATTATCTTGCAATAAGATAAGGTGTTTGAATGGAGGAATGCTTCATTTGGATAGTGCTTCATGGATCAGATAATGCTAGCTAGGATAGGATCAATGAAAATGACCCATGTCAAGATGCTTACCATAAGCAAATGCAAAGTGTGCACCAAATTTTTTTCAAGATAAAGATGGATGTAGATGGATGAAAATGAATTGGATAAATGGTTGATGGATGAAATGGATTTATTATGGATAAGATGGATGGAATGTTGGATTTATTATGGATGGAATAAAACACTTTCACTTGAACTGGCACACGTAGATGCTCAATTCCACTTATGATGCCTGTTTTCCAGGTTTTCATCATGGTACCTGTCCAAAGTGCCACCGTAGGGGTTTTCACTAGAGCATGATTTTTTTCTTTACTATTTTTAATCCTTTTTCTAATTTTTTTTGGATTTTCATATTTTTGGATATTTTTGGATTTTCTGAAAGATTTTAAGCTCATGCTGAGCCACCTTGTGGTGTTGATGTAGACACTTCTATCATAATGTGCCATTGATATCCTACCTAAAGAAGTTTCTTTGCCAAGATACGTGCACTTGAATGCAACTTCTGAGATTCTTGATTTGCTTTATTGATATTGGGGTTAACTTTGTCTTTGTGCACACATCACAATAGAGTCCCTTCTAAATCCTTATGATGAAGGGTGGCTACCAATACCTGGTTAATGTGAGAATTGGATATCATGTGTGGAGGCATGGATGGAGTGCGTTTAGGAATAAAAGATGGATTGGTTGATAGTTTGGAACCTTTGACTCGCCAAACTTGGGAGATGAGCAAAGATGGGTGGATACAGAAGTGTGCATGGAATTAGGACTAACTACTTGATACACTTTGTACATCGCTTGAAAATCCTACTTTTTCTTTTGTGGACATCTTTGATGGATACTTTTCCCTTTTTTATTTTTCCCCATAGTTTCTTTGACTAATGGAGTTCGACAGGGATAATATTTCTTTGTATTCTTTGGTATCCACTTATATTTGATTTGTCCTGCATGCTTCTCAACTTCTTTTGCTTTGATAAAAAAAATTATACTTTGATTCACATGCTTCACTTGATTTTGGTCCCAATTTGTGGATGGGGTGATGGGTGGATGAAGATTCATGATGTGGCTAGTTGTAGTATTGATGCTAGTTTCATCATAAGGACTCTCCATGATCCCTATGTTGACATTTTCTTGAGACATAGTTTACCCCAGTATGGTGGTAGTAGCAACTTCATGCTTTGATTCCGCTTGTTCTAAGAGCTCTTGTCTAGAATGAATTCTTTGATCAATGATCACTGTAGATGACATTATTTACATTTTTTGCTCTGTTAACTCTGGAATATCCAATTCTATCTAATCTACTTCCTTGAGTGGATAATGTTGGATATCTCTATTCATGATGTCCAAAGTTTGAGTTTGGGATATATCTGATCCTGATGTTGACAACTCAGTTTTACTGTAGGAATCAATAACCTGCTCTTTTTGTGTAATAATATTAGGAGTAAAGGAATCTTGTTCTGAATGAAGATCATCTACATGTCTATCCACAGAAAGCATCTCATGGGTAGATGGAGGATTAAGTTCTATGTGGATATGATCATCTTGTATGGATAGGAGACTATCCATTAAATCATTGTAGTATCTTGTAGATACAAATTATTGATCTTGATTAATTTTGGGATTGCTTTTGACATGCTTTGGATCAAGTTTCTGACATGGGTTAGTTTCAAAGGACAAATTACTTACAAAGGGTTCTTGGACATCATCATTAGGCATGGTAAGTGGTTCAATATCCTCTTGATCTTTGAGTGGACTTGGATCAAGTGTTGAGTTGAGGATTCCTTCAATATTTGTAACTATGAGGTCAAAGGGGGTCAACATGTCTTGGAAAGGACCATTGCTAGACTTTGGTGAAATATTTTGACCATGCTTTGGAATAAATTTTTGAGATATGTGCTCTAACTCATAAGGTGATGTAGAGACATTTTCAATATGATCACTGGTTGATCGATTGTGCATTATGTCAATAGAATCAAATAATCCTAACACTCCTTGAGATAGATCACTAAAAAGTGGCTCTTGATGTATTGTGAGTTGATCATCGGATGGGATAGAAACATCTTCCTCGATGGATAGATCTTGATCATTGTTTTCAACAATTATGGTAGAGAGATTGCGAATGTCTTCAACCATAGGGTCAAGTGATGTTGACATTTCTTGGATTGGATCATTGTTGGTTAGTGGATTTTGATCATGATTGAAAAGTGACTTTTGACATATGTTGATTTGATCATTGGATGAAGTAGACACAACTTCAAGGTTCTCAGTGGTGGATTGATCTTGATCCTTGTTCTTGACAATTATGGTGGAGAGATTTTCAATTCTATCATTATCCCAAATAGTGATTATATTTTGATCAATCAAGTCTTGGATTATTTTTTTGAGGTGAACACAATCTGATGTTTTGTGTCCCTTTATTCTATGATAATCACAAAGGTGCTTCTTGTTATACCCTAGTGGTTTTATGTTTGGTTCTTGATAGTTCACATAAACAGGGATTTTGATGAAATTTTCTTGTACCAACTATTGCAAGACTGATTCAATTGGTCTCCCAAGTGGTGTGTATTTTCACTTGTTACCTTGTGAGATTTGTCTCTTAAATTGACCTTGTTGTGATTGATTTTGGAGATGTGGCTATTGATCTTTGAAATGTGACGATTGATCTTCAAGATGTGGGGGTTGGATTTGTTGATGTGGTTGATCTTGATTTCCAACCTATTGGCATTGGAGATATTGTTCTTGATGTGGTTGTGGATACAACTCAACACTATGATGACATGGTTCAACCAATGGAAGAGGGTATTGATTTTGGAGTAAAAATGTCTCTTGTTTCAAGGCTTCGGTTATTTTGTCAAGTGAAGCAATTTGGTCTAGCCAAACTTGGTCTTGATTTTTATCTTGGCACCCTTGATATAGTTGGTTTGGATTTTGTTTAAGCGGATTTGGAATGTATGCTAGTGGTGTTTGCATGAGATCATGGAAAGATTTCTTTTTGACAATGTTCTAATTTGGGATAACATTTAGATTTGGCATGAAAGGTCAAAATTGAACATTGTTGTGGTTGGGAATTGCATTGCCTTAATTTAGGTAGCTTTGATTTTGCATGGTGTTACCTTGAATGGTACTAATACAAGGAGTCGTTAACATCTTGTTTGGAATTTGAGCAATATTTGTATGGTTTGCAAAAATATCCATCCCAAAGTTTACCAAGTTTGGATTCAAAATGTTCATGTTTTTTAAAGATGTTGTACTTGGTACATTCACATTTGGCATGTTGGTATTTGATGGGATGGCGTTGTTCATTTGAAGGCTCATGCATTGATTGTTTGGTTGATAGACTTGTAGGTTTGGACTTGGATTTAAATCTACCATCAAAAAAAGTGTTCCAAACTTTTGACTGGGCATACTCAAATTTGTTGCACCATTGAGGTTTGTAGGAGATAATGATCCTATGTATGGATTGTATAAATGTGAGTGTTGATAATCAATCGGCATTGTAAGGCTTTGAAAGTTCAACTGATTTGGATTACTCATGATGTATGGAGCAAGTTTATATTCCATGTTCTTCGTGTGTTGAGGTCTAGTTTGGACCATAAAATAAGGATCAATGTGGGATGTGAACCTCTAATTCTTTGGATGGTGATGAGATATGAAATATGGATGATTGGTGAATGATTTGAACACTTAGGAGACCTTGAAGAGGATACTAAACCTTAGGACTTGGATTGATGTTTCGTTTAATTTTGGGATTGGTTTCATTTGATTTGGTAGTGAACTCGTAAACTCTAAGAGGTTGGATGTTGTCCTAGAGTAAATTTATCCACAATATGCTAATTTAACTAAATGTGTAGAGAAGGATTCATCTAGACACACCTAACCAAACAAGATGATTTTTGTAGAAGTTGTCAAAACAAACTTCAGAGTCCAAGAACACCTGCATGCAAAGAGATACCTTTCATAGGGAAGAGAATGGAGAAAGAAGCAAGAGAGGGTTTGAAGCTCTATAATATGAAAAATTGTATTATTAGAACAACAACAATCAAAAATATACAATAAATCAATCCTTAAGAAAGGAGATCGAGCAAAACCTAAAAGTAACCCTAATAGGTAGACATTTAATAATTAATATAATTATTAAATGTCACAATATGCAAACTAAAGTGAAATCTTAAGAGAGGAATAAAGGTAACTTAATTAACATAATTAAGTTAAAACCTTTACTCTAACAATTTTGATTTGATTTGATTTTGGATTTTGGATAGTGAACTCATAAACCACAAGATGTTGGATGTTATCAAGGGATAGACTTGTTCACAAAGACCAATAATTTGACTAAATATGTGGAGAAGGATTCATCTACATACATATAATCAAACTAAATTATTTTTATTTGGTTCAAATGATTTTCCCAAAGTTTAGCATGAGGGATTTTTTCAAGCTTTCCAAGAGTTGTTTATGAGGTGATTTTTATTTGATGTTTAGGGGATGGATGAAAGTTTAATTTTTATCCTAAGAGACTTAGAAAGACTTTGTTTACTAGACCAAGATATTGAAGAACACACTTTTCTCTAAGAGTAGTTCAAACCAAAAGACCAATGTTTGCTCGAAAGATGATAAAAATATAAACAAGCACATGTGTGGTGTTCAATTTGAGCTAATCTTGGTTAATGAATTTCTTTTACCACAAACACACTCCTTGTTTATGTTTCAAACTGAATGTCCAATGTCACAACTTATTTTTGTCCCACAAAGTGCTATGTGGAAGTTCCAAGAAATCAAGACAATTGTTGCCTATGTTGACCTTAGTAAGAGAAAATTAAGATGTAAACCCAATTACTTAGAAACCTCTAGAGATGTAATCCCTAGGGTAAGCAATAGCTCTTGGGTTTTGTCAAAGGTATTTTCTCTAATCAAGGGGTTTGAAATTTTATTTTCTCATTGAATGTGTGTTTCCCAATGTTTTTGAACAAGCAAGTGTTTTGTAGCCAAGTACAAGTACAACCCTATGGATATGAAAGACAATATTTGTTGAGTCCCCACTTGGACAAGTCCAGCTATGCTTTTCTTTAGAAAATGGTTAGATGCTTGACCCCACTGGCTCCCCTCCACGACACTCACTTATATGAGGTATCCAAGCATCAACACCCATGAAACTCCCATGCCATGCTTTCCATTTCTAATAAAGACCATAAAAGTGTGGGGTGGCTTTAGAATGATCGTTCTTGCACCAACAAATAGATCAAGGATTTTGGAAATTTCTAAACAAGGGTTTTAGTTCGGACTTTTTGTTCATAGGAGTTGACCCAGTGTGGCGGGAGACCATTGCTTCCCTTCTTGTCGAAGTCAACCGCATGATATTGGCGTTTATTCTAATACCCACATTTATATCCCGACTAGAAATACTCTTGGCTTTAGAGTGTTACCAGTTGAGTCATTCCATTGGGTGAGTACTTTTTCCCCAAGGAAATCCCTCTAAGATAAACAAAAGCGAGCAAACATATTCATAGTTCGATCAAACTTCATTTAGAAACAAAGGGAAAACACATGCAATAGGTTTACTCACACTCGTAAAGTGTTTTGTTCAATTCTAAACCCAAAAATGAAGTATGGAGGTGATTACTTTATCTCAACCTAAGATCACCAAAAAGGCCTTTTGATTCTAAAGATCATTGTGAAGCGCGAGAGAAGTGAATATGTCATTTTCGATGATGTTAGTTTAAGTATGGAATCATGAAAACAAAGTAGTACATGTTAATTTTAACCTTTCAAAGCAGTTGTGAGTTCTTTTTAAAGCACCAAAGGACAAATGAGAGTTGTTTTTTTCAATTGTTAACTTCAAACGAAATCTAGTCAATTTGCCTAAAGTTCATTTTAACCCCTTTGCAATGAAAATTGAAAGCCTTGGTAATGTTCGTTTTAAAGCCCAAAAGCAAGTGAGTTAGTCTAAAACAAAAAATTAAAGCATATGACAGAATCTCCAAGAATTAAAAAATTCTTTGTGAATCTTTAAGTTTCAATGCCCAAATCCTTAACTTCAATCTTGCTTTTTTTTTGCTCAATTCCAATGTTGGATTTTGATGTCAACCTAACCTACAAACATTAGAAAGTAAAATATTAGAAATGAGGTTTATTGCAAAGAATTAATGATAACTTATCATAGTGAATATAGTTCCCAATATCATGAATGCATTCAATGATCATAATGAATGCATTCTCATGCAAGAGTTTTTCATTCCACAATAATCTCCTAAATTAGGGATTGATAATCTCTTAAATGTTTGTCAGCCCACGATAAAGCTTGATTGATGATTTTAAGAGAATATAATCCCAAAATAAATTTAGAACATGCATTGATGGCTCAAATGACAAATATGATGTGAAATTAAATCCAAATTACTGCAAATGATAATTAATGACCAAATTTGAATAAATGTTTGCAATGAGTGGACACAGTTTATGAAGGAAAACACTTGGAAATTAATGCTACTACACCAAATTCATTCAAATCCTTTCTATGTTGAGGGTTTTAATAAAATCTTGCAAAATCAATTATCATGTGGCGGGTTCCTCAGATTTATTGATCACCACATCAATGATTCAAACCTTTCCTTTGTAGTTGCTTTGTACTATTTCAAATGAGAGAAGGTAAGGTGATGGCTTAAATAAAAGATGAAGTTACTGGAATTTACTTTTAATTAGATATGCACAAGACCGTATGCACTTCCGCATAATCCTGAACCTATTAAATCTTTTGAATGATTCTTTCCTGCATTTTTTAAAGCATTCTGCACAATTGACTGACCTTTTAAGTATAAATCCAAAATCTAAGCACTAGCCGATTTCTTTGTACATACAAACTTAATCATGTAGAGATCTTTGAAGATAAACACAAATTACTATGAAGTCATTAAATTGCATCTAATATAGTCACAATCAAAAGGGGCAGCTTGGCGTTGGAAATACTGAGGACTCTGTTGTTCGTACATTGGTGTTTTCCGCCTTGACATAATCTGCTTTACATCCTCATTGACACCAACTATGTGCTCAACACATATTGTTACTATTTGGCTACCATGACAATGAATCTCATAGGAATGTGATGATTGTAGGACCTACGCAAAAAAAAAAAAAATTTATTAAAAAGGCCTAAAAAACTTCCAAACAAAGGAAAATATGAGAGAAAAGCCAGATTTTTCTTTTGTATTGAATAAAGAGAGTCATCCACTTATCCCTCTAACAATAAAAATGTTAGCCCTTATTTGAATTGTGGTATATCCATTTATTCCACTTGATAGTTCGAAGTATCGTATTCAACCCTGGCAAAAAAAATTTTGATGGGAATCGTCATATGTTCTAGCACTTCAATATTCATCATGGAACATAATAGGAACATATGGTTTTCATATCAAAGGAAATAGTAATGACAACGGTGATTCAAAATATCAATAAATGTTGACTCATCTGTAAAATATTTTCGTACGAGACCCGCCAACAAGGATGACTAAGAAGCATGTTATGACAGTAACATGGTAACGTTATGCTAGAATGACTAAGAAATGCGTTATGACAATAATAGGGGGAAATGTATTTCACAGATCATTAAAAGCAACAATACGATAATTTTAATGCTTGGCCAAAAGTTTTGGTCACTAATCAATGCAACAATACTAAAATATCAGGAAGTGATTTGAATGATGGAAGAGGTATAGACAAATTTCTATTTCTCCAAGCACTAATACATTTCAAATATAAATAATACAGATGACATACCCACCATTGCCGCCATAAATAGAGGGATCTTTTTAGATCAAAATCAAAATCTGCAATAAAGAAGGCTCTTTCATGTACCCAAATCATGTGTCAGTGATTTTCTTAAACTAAAATACTTTCATCTCTGAATACCATATTTGAAGCAACCTTTCTTCATTTTGGCAACCAACTACTCATAAAGTGTGGAAAATGCACATAGCAACTTCGGTTGTTATGCAATGTACCTCCTATAGATTTGGCGTTATCTTTTCCCTCGTGCTCACAACAAAAATGGTGGACCACAAAAAATTTCTACCACCGCAATACTTAAATGATAAAAAAAAAAAATCTTTGCTTACCATACAAAAAGAACCACAATAAACATTAACGCTTATTTATCATATTACTCTTCGTGGGATTTGAATCACTATGTCCTAAGCTTTTTTTTGTGCCACAGTAGATGGTTACAAATGTGATTTGCAACTTCATCCTTTACACAGACAATCTCCTATTCAATAAAACTTGCGGCCTCCAGAAGCTATGTGTACCCCATGTGAAAACTAAATGTAGCCATGGATACTGTCTAATATGTGAAACTGTGTGGACGAGCGTTGATGGACTTTAGGGAAATTTAGAATAATTTTCTTCAACTACTATGACTGGTGTGGATACACCATTTTTTACTCAAATTCACAAAACTTACACCATGACCAAGAAACAAGAAAATTTACTCTGGGCCTCCAATATGATTTCATTCAATGGTCCATAGGCTAATTAAAGTGAGGACTACTGGAAGTTTTGTAAGATCAACTGAACCAATAGCTAAATATTTCCTCCATTAGTATTTGTGTCTTTCTTGTTGATTTGTAATTTTTAAACAGTGATGATTTATAAGGCCATTCCCAGAATAACATTGCAATTCCAATATTCAATGCATGATATTCAACACTCAATATAAAAGATTAACAGTGTGGATTTTTAACAAAAGTTTCATCAATAAAGAATAAAATAATCTGAACTAAATTAAATATGTGCTATGCAAATTAAATGGATTATGTTGAAATAGATGTGGGAGCAATATTTTGGCCCTCCTTCTAGCGCCATCTTGTGGATATCAAAATCTGCAAATGGTTAAAAATCTAACATACAAAAGCATGGTTAGTGTTTCTAAACAAAACAAACCTTCAACATCCATATGAAATAATACATCATGGTTCAAAAATGCAAACAAATGACAAGATAACTAAATCAAAAGCATATGAAAACATGATGCAAACTCTATCCCATAGTGGATTGGTGCTTCTGTGGAAAGATGCCCTTTCTAAACCCTTGATAAGCTCCAGATATGTTGATGAGTTGTGGAGGATTAATACAATAGAGGAGGCCTCTATTTATAGCCAAGAAGGATAAAAGAATGCCAAACATGGAGGATGTGGGACTAAAGATCCAACAATAGGAAGGAGACACTTGTCAACTTGTGATAGGTTGAGGAATGAGCACATTTTGGTCAATGTGCCAAAGAGGGGGAGATTTGAAATTTGAATTTGAGAGTTAAATGCTAAGTTTGACCTTTGCAAGAGACATGTAAGAGGCATGTAAGACCTCTTAAATGCTTTATTGGATGTACATGTCAATTTGGGGAGATATTTCAAACTTAGAGAATATTCCTCAAAGATGCCATGTTGAGAGAAAATGGAGAATTTAATAAATCGATAAATTGGTTTATTTGTGCAAGTGGGAAAGGCTAGAGGATGTGATGGGTGATTAGATTAGATTAATTTAGTGAGGGATTAGGTGATTTGACCCATTTGACTTAGATTTAGGTATTTAAACTAAATCAAAGGGAGATGAAAGGTGATTTCATATTTAATTAAATAAAGGTTTGATTTATTTAATCAAAGAGGGATAATGATAGGCTTAAATTAAATAAAGTTAATTTATTCAATTTAAATGAATGACCTTTAGATATTGAATTAAATAGACTTGATTTATTTGATTAATGGATGAATGTGAATGATGATAATTTTGTATGTCTACAAGAGTATAATAATAACTCAAGAGGATCTTAATGTCATAAAAGGGGCCACTTAAGTGTTGGCACAGAGACCAAGAAATTTTTATGTTGCAAATGGGGCATCACTTGTGCTAGTTGAAAGGGGTCAATGTGATATTGCAAAGGAAATTTTTACATAGGTACAAGAATTTGTTGCAGGAAACATCTTTGTTCAAATGCCTAATGTGTGGGTAAGTCTAGCACATGTTTACTTTGCACAAGTACAATTTGTGCTTGCAGTGAAACTGTTTATGATGCAAATGGGGAAGCCATTGTAAAGTATTGGCATAGAGACCAAGAAATGTTTATGTTGCAAATGGGGCAGCCATTGTGCTAGCTAAAAGGGGTCAATTTGATATTGCAAAGGAAATCCTTACACAGGTACAAGAAGCTGCTATACGAAACATCTTTGTTTAGATGTCTGATGTGTGGGTAAATTTAGGACATGCTTACTCTGCACAAGGATAGTTTACACTTGTAGTGAAAATGTATCAAAATTGTTTGAGGAAATTCTATTTTGGCACTAACACCCAAATTTTATTATATTTATCTCAAACACATTATGAAGTAGAATAGTGCAAGATTGTAAAAGAACATTATTAAGAGCAGTAGATTGTAATGAGTGTTTTGAATTTTTGTTTAATTTAATGAGGGTTTTGAATTACCTCTAAATTCATTGCATAGGGCATCCCTAAATATGATTTCACCACGAATTCAATTTTTTTGTAGAAAAACCTAAATTATTTTCCCTTTCTCGTCATTTTAGAAGTCTCTAGGTCCTCTCTAAATCCTTATCACCCATGTAAGTAGCTACTATAACTGATTAAAACAACTCATGCTAGGCTAATGAATGAAGTGAGGTCTACAATGAATGAATGCAGCGAGGTCTACAAGAGACGAATGAATCTACAATGAAAATGAATAATCATGCCAATACATTGTGCACATGAATACATCATGCCAATAATTGGTTGACTTGTTTTTAAATTTTTTTGTCTAATTTGGATTTGATGACTAACTATTTAGTAATTTTTATTTCTATGACTAAATAATTTTTTAGTCAACGATTAGATTAGTCATTTATTTACTCATTTATAGGCGAATTGCAAAAAATGAGTAGAATTTAGTCATTTTTAGTTCTTGTGACTAAATGTTTTAGTCACCTAGTCATTTATTTGCCAAATTCTACTAGTGTTAGTCATTTATTTAATAATTTATAGTTAAGTTACAAAAAATGAGTAGAATTTGGTCACCTTTAGTTGTTGTGACTAAAATATTTAGTCACATAGTCATTTATTTATCAAATTATACTAGTGTCTTCTATTTTTCCATGAATATAGATTTTGATATCCTCAATCGACAAAACCCCATTATGGAAAAAGTGAAAAAGTGCCTAATGGGTCGTATTCTATTGATTTTGTAAGATATTTATTAAACTTGGGTTAATTTTTCTCTATAAAACTTATTACCCTTGGTTTAGCCATTGAAAAATAGATTCAAACATTTTTTTCTAAAAACTAGGGTAAACAAGATTCGTAAATACCTTTTTCCTTCACTTGTCAAACTATGGTTTTGATGCAACAAATCATAAAATCACCTTGCTAACTCCTTCACTACTCTAATTCATCTCAATGCTCCTTCTGAATGAGTTTTCCTTAGTAAAATAACTTATAATTATTTTGATCTAACCTAATTTTGCATTAAATGCTTCAACCAATAAAGTTGGTAAGTCATTCACTATGTGCATAGTCAAATTCTGATAATTCACAAACTTCTGCATTGATATATTTTCTTCCAAAATACTCACCAATAGATCAAGCATGTCATTCATCATCATATATCTTCTTCTTGAGGCATCAAAACCTTTTCTTTGGTAGGGGATATATGATATTCATTAAAGCTCGCCATGAGTTGAAGCTCTTAATTTAGTTTCTAGAGGAAACATCTACACCAAATGGTGGTAAAAATTCATCCTTCAATTTTTTCTCTTCCTTCTTTCTCCAAATAATTTCCATTTCCTTCTTTGTTTCTACCAGATCAACTCTTTTTACTAGCTCATACCTCTTTACTGGATTATCCTTTCTCATGTTTCTACTTTTGTAGAACTTAGAAATGTGTCTAGGCCTATTGCAATTGTAACATGTGACATTCTTCTAACCAATATTCCTTTCATTAATTTTAGATCTACATTGATTAGCTTTATTCCCAAACCCATAGAATGTATTTAATAGTAACCATTGAAATATTGAATCATTCTACCATTGTTATAGCCATTCATCATATGACTAAATTTATTGCATGTAAAGCAATGACATGAGAAATATGGAACATTCTAATTCATTTTGCTTCTACATTTCATTGCCTTATGTCCAAATTTATTGCAAGAATGACAAAAACCATTAAAATATGGGTACCTTTGTGCATTTGGTTGTCTAACCAGTGGTCTTCTTTGATTCTAGATCCACTTTCCATTTTTCTACTTGTCCTCAATCTTCTTTTCAATCTTTGATATCTAATGTGACTCTAAACTTTCTCCTATCTCAAATCCTAATCTACCTTTTTCTTTAGAGTCTTTCTGATTTGTAATCATTTCATCAAGATTTGTAGTACTCATCTTGAATTTTTCTTCATGAATCCTTGGTTTCTCCAGATCTGATCTTAGATTTACAACTTCTTGTTCAAGCCTTGTACATTCCTCTGATTTATTTTTCACCATTACCTTCAAACATTCCTCAATTATTTTCTTTTCTTCAACTTGCACTTTCAGACCAATGATGGTTTCATTTGTTTGCTTTAATTGCTCATTGATTTCCTTATTCCTTTCTCTAAACTTTTTTATTTTCTCTCAATTTTATGATGCACTCATCTTCTTATTTTACATTTTCTTTCAGATGTATGGTTTCCCTTTCATTTTGTTAGGGTTTAGGAAGATTGGAGCAATAAACATTAACAATTATATGTAGATTAAATAACCTATAAATAACAATGAAGAATAATAGAAAAGAGATCAATACAAAATTTAACATGGTTCACCCAATATGGGCTACATCCATAGAAACTCAGTCATCCAATGATTTTATTATCCAATACAAAACATATTACTATCTCGCAAACATGATGCCACAACATACATCCTAGCCGCTTATAAAAAGCTTTTTGGAATCTTCTAGAATTAGGGTTTTACAAAGTCATTTTTCATTTTTCAGTTAAAAATTAACTACCGACCCCTTGATGTGTTAACAGGAAAAAAAAAACTAGGGACTGTGCCCCCAAACCCCTGCTATTAGGGGTTGTCACCCCTGAACCCCTGCTATCTAGGGCTACTACTACCAAACCCCCACTTGGGGGCCCACTCAGACCCAAACCCTGGTAAGGATATATAAATCATGTACAATATTTTCATGATCAATTTCCACATACCAAGAATCTCCCGCTTGGAGACTAATCAAGCTCCACACCAAACAATCTCCCACTTGGAGACTGATCCTGGACAACAACACTGCATTTGCAACTCCCACTCGATTACAAGTCTGGCTAGTTTCTTATGTCCACCATTATCAGTCATGAAGGATGACAAAAAATGATGAGGAAACCAGTTTCTCCTATGTAACTACCTTAATGAACATATCTACAGGATTCTCACTTGTGTGAATTTTCTCCAACTTCAATTGTCCATCCTCCAAAATTGACTAGATGAAGTGGTATATGAGTTATATGTGCTTAGTTTTTTAATGTAGAGCTGAATTTTTAGCAAGATGAATGGAACTTTGGCTATCAATTTACAAAGGGATATCTTCTTGTCATTGTCCCAATTCCTCCAGAAAATTTTGTAATCAAATCATATCCTTTCTAGCTTCTGTAGTAGCAACATACTCAACTTTAGTCATTGAAAGCATAACAACCTTTTGCAACCTTCAAATCCAACTGACTATAGTATCTCCTACAGTAAAAACACACCTTGGAGTACTCCTACTATCAATATCACTCACTAGATCAGAGTCATCATATCCTTTTAGAGCATAATTTGTTCCTCCAAAACATAGTTTCTTTGAAGTAGTACCTCTCAAATATTGGAGAATCCATTTTACTGCATTCCAATATTCCATTCCCAGATTGCTCATATACATGCTCACAACTCCCACTGCATGTGTAATATCTTGCCTTGTGCATACCATTGTATACATCAAGCTACCAACTACTAATGCATATGGTATCTTAGACATTTTTTTTTCCTCCTCTTGTGTCTTTGGACACATCTCCTTGGTCAACTTAAAATGACTAGGCAAAGGTGTACTAACTTCTTTTGCATTATGCATGTTAAACCTTTTCAACACCTTCTCTATATACTCACTTTGAGATAAAAATATTTATGTTTGTCCTATCCCATGGGTGATCCCACAATACTAGTTTATGATTTTTGGCCAAACTGGACAATGAACTAATTTTTTCTAACTAAATATTCACTTTTGAGCACCTATAACAACTAAATCATGAGGAATTTGAAGATGATGCAAACTAGTGATTTGTGAAATTTTGTCTATAGATTCTAAATATTTTTTTTTCAAAATTTTGGAATCAGATTACACTTCTTTTTCTAGCTTCTTCAAAACCTAGTTTTTTCATTAAACACCATTTTTAAGGAGTGACGCTCGTCGTATAACACAACTTTTTTTCCATAAAAGGATAAGATTCTAATTTTTTCGAATTTAGATTTGTAACTATGATATATAGTGTCTCCAATTAGTTTCATAGTGTTTTTATTGAATATTTGTTCCTTAATCAAGTTTTGAAGTCAAACCAATTACAATTCAAACATAGGCAAACTGTATAACACATAAAAAAATTGTATGCATCGATTTTTTTTTTTTTATTGGATCAAGGACTTCAATATCTGGTGCACTCATATTTTTCAATTTTTTTTTATAATCTTCTATTTTTCCACGTGTAGAACAAATAGCTTGATTTTCGGTGAAAAACCTACATTCACAAGAAATAAAAAATTAAATTCATTTAAAATTATATTTTTTTGGAAGCTTATAATAAGCACTACATACAAAAAATAAATATTAAATGAATTCATTTGATCCCCCAAAAGGTAAATCAAAAGTGGTTTTTTATCAACATTTTGATAGGTGTAAAGGAGACTCTATTATAGGTATGGTTTAAAACTAGCGGGGTTCTATCCAAGGGGGGTTGATCTAAGGTAGTTTGATCAAACCCTCTTCAATTGGAATGCTTTAAATGGAAATTTTTAAGGAATAAATCATTATATTTTCTAAAAATATGTTATTTTAGCAAAAATTAGAATCTCACAGAAATTGTAAACCAACTTTGTGGGATCACCCCCATGTGATCCTCATACCAAGGATTTGTTTTGTTGCACCCAAATCCTTCATAGAAAATGAGTTTTCTATTTTTTTCTTAATTTCATTAATATGTTGCATGTTAGACCCAACAACAAGCATGCCATCAACATAAAGCAATAGGATAATATAGCTGCCATTATCCAATTTCTTAAATAAACAAATAATCAAAATGACATATTTTTTAACCTTGTTCAACCATAAAACTATCAAATTTTAAATACCATTGTTGGGGTGCTTGCTTCAGGCCATACAAACTCTTCTTCAACCTACACACATATTCCTCCTTACCTTTGACCTCATATCCTTGTGGTTGTTGCAAGTATATTTCCTCTTCCAAATCCATGTGGAGAAATGTTGTTTTCACATCTAGTTGCTTAAGATGCAAGTCTTCCACAACCATAAGACTTAGAATAGTTCTAATAGAAGACATCTAATTTACAACCAAAGAAATTCTTTCATCAAAATTTACACTTTTTCTCTACAAAAAACCTTCTACAACAAGTTTTTCCTTATATCTTTTATTGCCTCCATATTCTTCCTTCAACCTATAAACCCATTTAATTGGAAATGCTCTTTTACCTGCAAGAAATTGGACTAAGTCCAAGTCTGATTCTGCAACAAGGAATCCATTTCCTCTTTCATGCCTAGCTCCCACTGCTTTTTGGTATCTACCTACATTGATTCTTCACAACCTTCAGATTCACCATAATCAGTTAATAATATAGAATATAATGATGGAGAAAATATTTTTGGATGTCTAGTTATTCTTGTAGAACATCTAACACTTTCAGGAGTTTGTGGGATAACTTGGTTTTGCTGAGCATTAGGTATCACTAGCATTTTTTTCAGAAATCTCATCCAACACCACATATTCCTTTTTGGCATGTTCATGCTTCTTTTCCTATAGTTGATCATTATACATGACCTTCTCATTGAATATAACATCTCTGATCCTAATTATTTTATGATTTTCATAATCCCATAACCAATAACTAAATTCATTTAGTCCATATCCAATGAAGGTACAATTTTTGGACATCCTCGAGCTTGGTTCTATTTTCAATATTAACATGGACAAAAGCTTCACAACCAAAGGTTTTTAGAAATGAATAGTTTCCCTTTTTACCCATCCATGCTTCCTCTGGAATGCCACCATCCAAAGGATTTGAAGGTCCCTTATTTATTAAATAAACAACAATATGTATAACATCTTCCTAAAACTATAAGGGTAGTCCAGAATGCAATCTCATGCTCCTTGTAGGATCCATAATGGTCCTATTCATCTTCTCAGATACACCATTTTCTTGTGGGGTTTTAGGAACCATTTTCTTCCTATGAATTTCATTATATGAACAATAATTCTCAAATTCTTTGTTGCAATACTCACCTCCATTATCAGATCTGAGACACTTCAACATCTTTCCTATCTCATTCTTAGCCAAATTTTTCCACTTTTTAAAAGTTTCAAATACTTCTTATTTTTGTTTTATAAAATACACCCTTGTTTTCCTAGTTGCATCATCGATAAAAGTAACATAATAGCAATAGCTACCAAGAGAAGATACCTAAGCTGGTCCCCATACATCTAAATGCACAAGCTCCAATTTCTCACTCTTCTTATCTTTCCCAACTTTGAGAAATCACTCTTTTATGTTTTCCATAAAAATAATAATTTTGGTAGAACTCCAATTCAATATGCTTCAAACCTAGTAGCAACTTTCTAGAGTGAAGGATCTTCATCCCTTTCTCACTCATGTGCCCAAGTCTATGGTGCCACAATTTTGTTTTTCATTATAGCAAGTGTTATAATTGTCACAGTAGAAACTAAGGTAAGTATTACCAATACACAAATACAATTTTTCTACCTTTTCACATTTATCTACTACTAATGCACCTTTAGTGACCTTCCAAACTTTGTCTGAAAAGGTAACTATGCAACCTTCACTACCCAGTTGTCTTGTAGAAATTAAATTCCTTCTCAAATTTGGAACATGCCTTACCTCTTGTAGAAACCATTCATTTCCATTTTGCAACTTAATTTTTATCTTTCCTTTTCCAACAATCTAACAAGGTTCATCATCACCCAAATATACCTATCCAAAATCACCTTGAACATAATCTACAAATTTCCTATGGGGTGTGGCATGAAATGAAGCCCTTGAATCTATTACCTAGGAATCATTAGCATTATCTAAACATATAATTAAAACATCCTACAATTTATTACTTGCAACATTAGCTTCCTCACTATCATCATGTTTTTCGTCTCCTTGTTTTCCCTTTCAAGACCAACAATCCTTCTTCAAGTGCCTTGGATTTCCATAGTGCCAGCAATCCATTCTTCCTTTGGATTTAGATCTACCTTTCTTTAAATTCCCTTGCGACTTTCCATGATTTTTTAGGATTTTTCCTCTCTCCTTTGTTCTTCCCCTATTCACTACAATCAAAGCATTACCCGATGTTGAACTCTCACCTATGATTTTCCATCGCATTTCCTCACTAAGGATAACACTGACAACATCATCAAGTTTCAATGTATTTGAACCAAAGATAGAGTTACTATGACTAACGGATTAGTATGGGTTGACTACACTTGATTCATGAATAATTGAAGCATATTCATGCTTCTAAACATCAATCCAATACAAATAATTCAATTTAAACTAAACTAAGAATTTATCAAAATTTACATGCTAAACTATGAAAGCTTTTAAAATTCCTACTCTAATCCATTGAAACTTATCATATTGGGGGAGTGGTGTTGCATTGATGTGGAACAATGATCCTTTCCCAATCCCAAGGATAATAAGCTTGTTTCATTCAGTTTTATTGAAGAAAATTAATGAAACCATTGTAAGATGTGTGTTGAAATGTGATTTAAAGTTGAATGATCCTGATGCAAGCTATTTTAACCTAATTTTATGCTAAGATGATTAAGCTGTGTGAATGAAAATCTAATCTAAATGGATTCTAAGCTAAAAGATTGAAACCTTAATTAATAAACAAGTTACATGAATGCATCTATGTTACCATGGCAGCCATTAATGGAATCTATGATAATTAATGCAAGTAAATTAAGCTAAAATGATATTAAGAAAATGCTAAAATAAGTGTGAGTGTGAGTGATTTCAATAGCATGAGTTTTCTCTAAAAAAGATGGATTCATTTGTCTCCAAATAGTGATCGATTTATAGCAAAGCAAATGAGAAATGGAGGGTTGAGATAAAAAAGTTTAATCAACGATCAAGGATGGAAGAAATGGGAGGCATGGATCATGGATTCTCATCAATGGATGAGAATCAATGATGAGATTTAATCAAGGGTTCACCTTTTTCCAAACGAACACACTTTTAACTCGCAAAAGAGGTCAAAAGTTAACTTGCTCAATAATTTAAGTAAGTTTGTTAGAAAAGGAATATTCCCCCTTTTCAAATGAATGAGGAAAGAGAATATTATTTGGAATATTCTCATGGGCGAGGAAAACTAGAAAATAGAAAATTAAAATAAAGTTTAATTTGTGCAAAAGGGGAAGGAATATTCCATGGGAATATTCCTTCTAGAGGAAAATGCAAAGGAGAAATATTTCCTTGGAATATTCCTTTGCAAGTGAGGGGGAATTACATTTATTAGCAATTGGTATGCAATTCAAGGGAATTAAATGATTTTCATTAAATAAAGTGATTTAATGAAAAAGGGAAAGGTGGAATGGTATTTAATTAAATAAGGAGACTTAGGGATTTAAATTAAATAACTTGATTTATTTATTTTAATGAGATGAAATGTTAGCATGAAAGAGGATGAATTGACCCAATTAGTTCAATTAGATTAATAGATGAAAATGAGGCAATGAATTAAATAACTAGACTAATGTAATCAATTAAGCGAAAAAGAGGATGGGTTTTAGGAGGAAATGATGTTAGTATACTTGATTCGAGTGCATGATATCATTCAAGATATTTTTTAGTGTCTATATTTTGCCCCTTTTGGAAGCAAGTTACCTGTTACGTTGGTTCAAAAACTATCTCCCTTTGGATAAGAAACTACTGCCCAAATCAAAAATATATTTTTTTTAATTTTTTGGACATGCCCCACTATTGCTCAAGTGGAATAAATAAGCTTGTTCCTTTCCCCCTCAAGAAATCAAGCAAAAATTTTGAATTATGGGTTGATTTCTCGACAAAGGTTTAAAATGTTGCCCAAGGGGTTCAAAAGGGCTCCAGGATGCAAAAAACATGCCAAAAATACAAAAAAAGATGCAAAATAAGCTTCAATTTGGAAAAATTGGTGAAAATGGTGAAAAACCCTAACTTCGTGGTTAAATTAGGGAAAAAAACCATAATTTACAAGCATAAATAGGTGAGGAAGGGTCACTTTCAATTCATTTGTGCATTCATGCCTTATAGAATTCTTGCAATTTGAGCTCTGACCCTCTGACGAAATGGCACAATGAGTGCTCCCATGACCAAGTTCACGAGTACCAAAGGCCTCCAAGAGCAGGACCACCGATATGTGATTCAAAACTTGGTTTTAATTTTGATTTAGAATTGGCGACGCTATTTTGATTTATAGTGACATAGTTCATGATTTGAAATTAGGGTTTTAGATTTCAAATCATGACATAGGTGTAAATAGCGACACACCTTATGATTTGGAATTTAGGATTAGTATTTGTTGATTTCAAATAGCAACTCATTTTGTGATTTTTAATTTGAATGCTTCTAGCATCATTACATTTAGAATTTGAGTTATAGTGATGCTATCGTAAATAGCAACACTTTTATCATTTTGGGGGATAAAAACTTCAAAATTAGCCAATTTTTGTGAATATTGACATTGCGTGCTTCGTGGGTGCAAGAGGTTATCTAGCCTTTGATGTCTCATGAGCACTGGTTGACAGTTTTATCTAGACTTGGTGATTTGTCTGAGTTGCGACAGGAGCACCTGGGAGAGATTGGTTTGTGGTACATTGCATACATGTCATCATCTGGACCCATTTGGTGATGATGAATATGCTATACAAGTGATGGCATAGTGAGAACTTTTCGTTCCACCTACCTACCAGTGAGGCAACAGTGACACTAGAGGATGCTTGGTGGATTTTATGATTGTTGATACATGGGGAGCATGTGATCTATGATACTGATGCAGGATATGATGCCTACCATGAGGTTCTTGACTAGGAGTCCATTGACCTAGTCAACTCCTAGATAGACCATGAGATGTACAAAGTTCGGGCATCAACCTTCAAATTGATTATTGTGGTAGTCATCTCAGGTTTGGTTGCCCCAGATTGATCAAGCAAGGGATGCAGTCTAGGATGGGAGCTAGCTTGGAACAAGATGTTCAGGAGGACCCAATATGCATGGGGACCAGTGATGTTGGCCTCCCTATACCATGATATACATGAATTTTCTTACTTTGATGGGAGATCAATCAGTATAGGGGTCACCCTTCTTCACATTTGGGCTTGGGAGCACATTGTCATGTTTTGACCTATTTTTCATATGGTAGATGTGGAACTAGATGAACCAGTTGTTTGGTGATATAGGGGTGCCATCACATTGCAACACACAGAGCAGCTCGACATTCCTTATTGGCATCGAGTGATCGATGACATGATAGTATTCATATGGTGACCATGGCTTCAAATGCTAGCATGGTACAATGATGTTCAATAGTTGTTCTTTGCTTGACATACCCAGTATATCTAGGGTCGAGATCACACAATTATCGAGAGGTACATGTCCAATAAGGTTTCCAAATAGTTTGGTAATAGGTAGGATAGGCCTAATGATTAGTATACTACTATTTTTTCTAGGTCAGCATGATAGATAGACTGGGGACACACGATCCCACCTCACAAGGTTGTCATGGACTTCCAACAGTTGGTCGCTAGGCCATGGTCCTATGATAAAGGATAAGTGGATACACAAACTACTCTTGCTTATGATGCATGGTTTTACCCCCTCCCCAACTTATAGATCCAATAGGTATACCTCTGCGAGGGAAGCTGAGAGGGAGGGGTGTAGGTAGGGGTAGAGAATAGCTAGATGATGGGAAAGTTATAGGACAAGGTAGAGGTCGAGATGGTAGGGTAAAAGGACATGATGTCCAAGATGGGAAACATCATGATGGACAGGTCCCTGGTGCACCACCATTGCACCGGTATCCTCCTTAGTATCCATCGATACAACAACAACCACCATAGTAGCCACTAAAGGGGCTAGATCCCCACAATGCATAGATACAATAGTTGCAAGTGGTTATAGTGAGAGAGATTAGACTCGACAACAAATATTGGCCATCACTATTGAGAGAGACCAGGCTCGACAGTAGGTACAGGAATTGACACCTAAGAGGGACCAGGAGCATTAGCTTATCTATAGATCGTTGATATGTGGTTGGCACAGGAGGTTGGAAAACACCAGCAGTTGGAGGCCATGTCAGCTACAACATAGGGGTAGATAGTTTCTATCTATTTATATAGAGAGGTCATGACCGAGACTACCTATTATCACATGCACTATCATCGGAATGTCCCTGCAATGATTAGACAACCAAATTACTCACAAAGGAGTGGAGAACATCTCTAGGCTAAGGATTAGCAAGAGAGATAGCCTAGTGAGGGGATCAACCATCATAGCTAGCCTATATGTATAGACACTTTTTGATTATTTCCTGATTCTTTATATAGATATACATAAATGGGCTCCTTTTTGATAGCCTCATGGATATTGTATTTTTGATCGATATACATACACTAACTCAGATATTGTATTATGATAGTCACCAATTTTATATATATATATGATATGATATGAATTCAATATGATTAGATATGTTCATTTTATTTCATGCTTTATGAATCTATGGATGCAACGTAATGAATGGATCCACTTTTTTTGAATACTTTTCTATGCAATTTTATGAGATGATGATGATGTATGGATAATGCAGATGTTCATGCTATGTATGCTCATGTCAATGTTTTTTCTTATGATATGATGTGATGTATTTTGATGATATGTGTGAAAATATTTGAGATGTTTAGAATAACAAATCTATATTATTCTTCACAACTTAAAGGATTATGCAATTGATTATGTTCCCTTTTATTATGATGTGTTGTGATAATGCAAGATGCATATATGCTGATGATTTGTGGATGTGGGATGGATGCATTGATGATATTATTTTTGTTACTTGCATGATACTAGGTTAGTGTGGAGAGAAGATAGAAGAAATAATATGATCGACCCTTGATTTTGATGATTGATTCCAAAAAAAGGTCCAACAAGTCTATGATCCACTAAGACTTTATTAGAGATGGTGATAAGAAATGCATGATGATGATGATGATTTTCTTATATCTAGGATTTGGATTTTTTCTCATTCCTTATTTTTTTACATAACACATAGACATGATTCATCAAGGACTTGATAACCAAGATGGCATTGTATCTAGTGTAATGGACTTTGAATCTACAAATAGATAGGATAGTTCTTGTTCACATCTTGACATACGGAAACCTCATTGGAACATAAGTTAGAAGCTTAGAATATATCACCCAAAACCCATCCTCCATCTTATCATACACATCTCTTCATCGAAAAATCACATATCCCTATCACCCATCATTAACATCCCACTCTCCTAGTCCCTAATCAGGATCAAAAAAGGAACATAAAAATGCATCCTATCCAACATCCCACGTCCATCATTCCATTCATATTCTCTCCTCATCACCCATCTCCTTGGACCCCTACTATTGTTATTCACATTATTTTGGATGCCAAAATAGAAATCCATAAATCCAAACAACCACGTGAATCTATATATCACCATGTCCCCTTAAAAATACATTATGACAAAAAGAAAAATCCAATCCAATAGTTCAATCAATTTGAAAGGATATAAAGGCTCACAAAAGGAAAAATAAAATAAAAACCACGAGGATCCCAAAGAAAAAAGATGTAATGCATCTACATAAAATATCCAATAACATCCATATTTTTTTATCCAAAAGCTACACATCCCCATCCTCCATCTCTTAAATATATTTTGGGTCCCTATGTCCCAAAATTTAGTAAACCAACTCCTCCATCATCCAAACATTTTCCATCCATTTCTCCTTCCACCATTCAAAAACCATCACAATGTGTGTCAATGTTGCTCCTACCAACATCCCCCTATCACACTCTCCTCCCATAATTCCATCAATACAATTTCCAACATCCCATCCATTATCCAACATATCTCCCCCATCAAATCTCTTTAATCCATGCCCTTCCATAATCTATCTATCCTAACAAGGTTGTACTAACACCCAACAGTCACTTCAAAAATGGGCTCTTATTACCTTGGAATGGAACTTGATGCCCAATTCCTTCTGGTTGATGAGTATTTTTTCATTGCACAACATAGATAAAACAAATATGTTCCATCTCTCTTAAAAGGTGATTATCTATAGATAAACTCCATAAAATAACCCCAAGGTCTCTAACATCAGGTCTTGACAATGCGTAAATAGTTCAGTAGTGATGTGTTTTGCTGGTAACACAAATGGAATTTATGGTTAGAAAATATTGGAATTATAGGTTTGCAACAAGAAGATTAGAAGTTTGGAGACTATTAAAATCTTTACTATAACTTCCAAACAACAATATGAAATTCTTCTTAATCATCAGATGGACAATATAGTGATGTTGGAATCCTAAAACTAACCCAAATTTTAAAGAAATATCAAAAGATGTAAGGGTTGAAGAGATATTGTAATTCTGAAAACTAATTACACTAGTAGCAATGGTAGGTATTAAGGTAGATAGACTCCCAAAAACCAATTTTTTCTTAACCAAAAAGGTTCTACAGTATCAAAAAACCAATGCAATCTCCCAAGGTTATCTTCAAAATTTCAGACTATGGCATTGACACCTTAAGCATGAGCATACATAGTTGAAATTGAGTGAAATTAAAGATTAAGCTTAGACTAACTTTACACAACAATTTATCATCAATAAATCACCAAAAGTATGAGCTAGAAGTGCATTAGATACCTTAACACATTATCACCATTAAATTTGAACGTGAACTAATGAATTTGAAACTAAACTATAAATAAAATAAACTGCAAATGAAATTATAAGTTGGAATCATACATACATTGATAGAACACACAAGGAATTCACCCAACTTCAATGCCTTCCTTTATATTTCTTCAAAATTCTTTCATACAACAATTCATCTCTCTCTTTTCAAATGAGAGGAAGCATCTATTGATAGTTTTTCACAACCCAAATCAATGGCAAAGATTGATTTACATCCAAGGGCCTAGATTCTTTACTACTTATGGTTTATATGCAAGTACAATATTTCTTAATATAAAATTGGTTCACATGTGAACCTAGAAAAATGTGCAATATTACTTAGCCTATTTTATATCAAAGAAATATCAGAAGAATCTAGCCCACACTTTGAGGCAAATATTTTGTCTTTTAGCTAGATATTACCAAAATTTATCTTCTATTAATATATTTCCAACTTCTTTTTGTACAATGGCATATTGGAAAAAAATATTCACCACCTTTAAAAGTTTGGAGTGATCTGGGAAGTCAAACTTACTAATCTTTAAGGTAACTAGCTTGAATTCTTCCATTAATTCTTCTTGTTGTCCCACACATTGACTCCCCTAAATTATCTATTTTGAATGTGTGAAGGCACATGCAACAAAGTCCATGAATATTCTAGACAAGCTATCATTAGCCCCTTCCTTCATTTTCCTCTACAACTCCCACATCACGAGTTCCCAATCCAATTTTTGAGTTGGTATTTTAGCTCCTGTCAGTAGTTCCAGGATCTCATCACACACAGAAAAATTTTCAATGACATGGGAATTGATTGCATCAAGCTCTATCAATGCCTTATCTAGGACCCCCTTTCTGAATTCAAAATTGAACAACCAAATCTCGAGAAAATCATGATTGTTTTTAGGCAAAACCAGTTCCTACTCCCAAACTTCTACAGGTAACTTCAAGATGCAACACAACTTTGGGAATGTGATGTTGTAAAGATCATGGAAATATTTGTAATTCTCAATTTCTTTTTCAATTTCATTCTTCAAAACCAGAAATGATTGTGCATATCAACTCCATAATGAATTCCCTTATTGCCCATATATGTTACCTTCTTGAACTAGTCTAAAGTAGACTTAGTCCAAGTTCTCATTTTCTCCATTTTATTTATTTCCTCCTTTGATAAAATTGTAGGTTTTGGTGATTCCATTGGGGCTTCATACCCAAGTGTGGCTCATTGTATAATAAAGGTTGTTAATTCATCTACCTGTTCCTTTATTTCTACCTTTGTGGCTTGATCCTTATCCATCTAATTCAAGATATTGGTAATTGACCCTTGAAATTCATCTATCTTTGGTGCTTAGGTAGTGGGACCAATATTAACATATTTTATTTGATAATTTGCAACATGAGTTGTATCGACATCCTTTTCTGTTGTTGGATTTTCCACTTGTAAAATGCGGGAGCCTGACACATTAGTGGTGATGTGGTATTTAATCTTAGGATTCTTCCTTTCATCGAGATTTATTTGAGTTTGTGCCAATATGGCTTCCAAACGAGCCTTCGGGTCTTATAACACTAGAGCCTTACTTTTCAGCTACTACTCCAACCATGAGGGAATTTTCATTTGTTGACTAGAGTATGTTGTATTGAATTCATTTTTAGTATCATCCTCATGATCCTTTGAGGATTCATCTCCTCCCCGCTTTAGAGCATATTCAATGTTCTTTTCAACATGTTCTTCTTCCTAAATTATTTCTTTCCCTTTGTCATGCTCAACTTCTGCCCTTTGAGAAAATTTTGTATTTCTTTCATCAATATTTTCTATCACTTCATCTTTCCCAACATCACTTTCCTTCTTCTCCAAGTGATTTTCCTCATCATGTTGATCCTCATCCTTATTTGTTTCATGGAGATCTTCTTTATTTTTTTCATCATTTTTATGCTGTCCTTCATCCGGGTCTACATTCCAAGTATCTTCTTCATTATGTTCCTCATCATGTTCTTCATTTGATGTTTCCACATTAAAGTGCTCACCAAACCCACTCAAATCTCCATCTTTTGGGGTTTTTTTCCTTCATCATCTGAAGCAACTTCATCTAATTCAACAATTTTCAACCCTTGGTCCACATGTTCATAATAGTCATCATCCTACTCAAACCCTTCATATTCTTCCATTGCACCCCCTGCTTCCTCAAGCTGCCCCTGGCTTTTCTTCTACATTTCTTCACATATTTTCTTGGTAGATTTCATGTTCGGTGGATCAGAAGGAGGAGTTGGTAGAGTAGCATATAATTAAGTCATTAAGAGCCTAGTCTCTAGAGACAACAAAGCCTCAGACAATCCTCAAGGCATATTTTGCAAATAGGAAACAAAGGCCTATGGTAAAGTGATGGAAGAAATAGTAGGTGGCAAGGTGGAGAAAATGGTTTGTGGAGCTAGGAGTGAAGAGGAAGATGAGGAAGATGAGGTTGATGAGGAATATTCAAGAAAAACCACGAAGGTGGGTGGGGTGGTTGAGGTGAGGTGGACCAAGATGTCCACAACTAGTAGAGATGATATAGGAAGTGGAGGTGGAGTGGGAGTGGATAGTGCAGTGGATGTAGGTGGTGATTGCAGCTTTAGATCCTCCTTGGGAGAGGGCTCCTCTTTGATGGTATCCATTTTAGGAATAAAATTTCCTATCTTCTTGGACTAATTTGGTGGTATTTTCCCTTCCATTGTTTTCTTGGTATATACCCTTTGTTTTCTTGTTGGTTGGCTCTCTAGTACTTCCTTCCTCTTCCTAGCTCAAGTGACTAGTGGAGATTTTGGTGCTTCACCTAATGAATTGGCCTCAACCTCACTTTTTCTTTTACTTTCAAGGGTCCTTTCTTCTTTCCATTTTCCATATGTTAGCTCAACACCCTGTCACTCTAATTGATCCACTTGAACATTTAGCCACTTCTTTGTGCACTGCATCATTGAGGACATGATTGTATCCAATTTGGTTATTTCTTCCTCTTCCTAATCAATGATTGGTAGGGGAGCCTTGGCCACACCATTAAATGCCTTTTCATCAAGAGTATTATTATCCTCCACTAGTTGGTCAAGGACAAGAAATAAATCAAGAGACCTTGTGAAATTTATTGTCATTCTCATATAGAGTCATTTATGAACCTTGTTATCATCATCATAGATGGCCCAAAAGTCTTCAATGTGTTTTTTGTGAGCATGCTACCTTCCAACCTATTTCCTCAAATTTCCCCATGGGTCTAGGCTTCCCCGCTTAATGTGTAATACAAGATCATATTCTACAATCTCCTTTTCTGAACATTCTATACAAGGGGTAGCAAGACACAAATACATCCCTTGACCAAATGTGATAGGATAAGGAACTCTTGTGCAATGCTTTGATTGCAAAAATAGATGTGAAACTTGTAATTGTCATGTGAGTTATAGCATAAATATCCTATCACTTGGGTATCTTTGCAATCAATATGGGAATCTCGAGAAACCTTCGATTCTCAAGTAGGTGAACTTATGGAACTAGGTGAACCAATACCCAAAGTTATTTATTAAAGCTTTTGCATAATGCGATAATCTTTTGGTGAAATCACTTGCTAGTGTCTATAAAATATGCATAAAAAAGTCATCATTTACATGCCTATAATTCCTTTTTTAATTATTGTACTGTAGTTTTGGATGACAATCATAAACAATAGTATGTCCCTTCCTTTTTTCGAGGTCACCAATAAAAGTTAGTCCCTTATAAGGAAATTTTTTTGTCGAGATAAACAATATAGGAATTCATATAGAATTCCTAAGTCTTCTTTATTGTGACAAATTGGGCATGGATATTATCACTTATCATTTTAGCCCAATGGAACCTTGTGCCTCCTCTTGGGATTTTTTCTACAAAGTACCACATCCACTTTTCAAAGATAGAAGAGATTTGGAGTCCCATCACCCTACTTAGGAGAGTTACAAGATCATTGACTTCCTCCAAAAAGTCACTCTGATAAAGATTTTGGGGTAGCTTTTCCATGCTAGGGCGATGATCAAGCATCCATACTTGAATTATTGTTTTCTAAAAGCCACAGGATTTTCCTTCCATACATTTTATGCGTATCCCTTCTCACAATCTTTCATCTTATCAAATGAAGGAATTTTGAATGTTCACCTAATTGACATGGGTGTTAGATTAGCCAATACCCTCCCATAAATGGTTATTATTAACCTATTTTCTTTATGATAACATTCTTGACATCCAAAGATTAGTTATGGAATAACAAAGGCTGGAGGGAAGCCCGTTGTGTGGGTGATGCCACTCTTCTTTAATTTCCATGCCTCTTCACTCTTTGGTTGGACCAAGACATGCTATCAAAATTCATCATTGTTGATTTATCCTAAGTCAGTATATGTTACTTTATCCCAGTGTGTTACAATATTCGAGGTACACTTGACCCTATGGACTTCATACTTCATTTTAGCTCCCTCCTTCTTGTTCTTTGTAGCCCTGGTGTTTTTCCTAGTTTTTTCAACCTTTTTAGTCTTTTCCATAAATCCTACGCAAAGAATGCATAATGAGTACTTCAACGAAATAAGGAGAAGCAATGTCTTAGTTAGATCATGATTAAACATCATCAAATGCATCAAATATCTAAGAGAAATCATTAAATTTACTCATTTCTAAATTTTTTTAGTCTTTTGTAGGCTTCACAATTTTGTGGGCCAAAGCCTTGTGGATGATGTCAATGCGAAAGCCATCAATGTAGAAGTCATTGGTATTGATGTTGGTGCAATGAAATTCTAAAAATGATATCCCATACTTCTATTTCTACATTAGCAAAATGCCGAGTGATTTCAATGAAAATGTATTTAGTCATGTGAAAAATATAGATCAAAGTCATTTAAAGTCATCATGCTTACGAAATTTTTCACTTGAAGTTTTGTGGAAAATTCCAATGCAGAAGCCATCAATGCAGATGTTGGTTAGTTGTTTGCTAGAAAATGACTTGTAAGAGATGATATTCCACAACTGGCTTCCTGCACCAAATTTCCCACATTTGATTTATACTTGGAAAATTTTGGTGCAAAGTAATTTGGCATGTGGGAAAATCAAGTTATAGTTATCTCAAATCATCAAATTTATGAATTTCATCACTTTTAGGTTTTGTAGAAAGTTGGAATGTGGAAGCCATTGCTACAAATTCCATTAAAGATCATGCCATAAAATTGGCTTAAGGTTTATGGCCTTCTACATTCTACCTCCCACAAAGAAATATCCAAAAACATTCAAACATTTAGAATTCATTGTTTCAAACTCAAATGAAGGATGTGAAAGCATTATAGTCAAATATAGAATTGTTTATATATCATTTAAAGGTTTGCAGAAAATGTAGATGTGAAAACCATTGAGGTGGATGTCATGTGAGATCCTGTCATCAAAATGACCTAAAGTTGGTGGCTTCCCATGAATGGATTTCTACAAAAACATTTCCAAAATGCATCCATACTTAGTATTTTGGTCAAACCTAAACTCATTAAATCATGTAAAAATAGAATTGAAGATTTGTGCCCTAACATGACCTATTTGTAGGTATAGGTATGTTCAATCGGATGCCATGGGAGCATAGTTTGTTGATTTTTATGTCATCAGAATGGCTTGGATTGGTCAAAATTCTATGGGTGGCTTCCCACACTGTAGTTTCTACATCGAGTTTAGTACTTCAAATTTTTTTGAGCTTTAGATTTGAAGCGTAGTTTATAATGTGAGAATAATTCATGGAGGAATCATGAATGTGGATGCTACTATGATCTACGTCATCACAACGACTTATTAAGAGATGGAATTTGACGTCCATGACTCCACATAGACAAAAATTCATGTTTTTTTCATAACAATACAAGATATGATGGAAAGGGATTTAATGTATATCTTTGAAATGTGACCATTCAAAACCATAACAATTGTAACCCTAATAATGATGAAAGTAAAAATTATAGAATCAAAGGGTGAACTCAAAGGAATTTAAACCTAGTAGTTGCAAGGGTGAAGGAAAGAATGTCACTAAATATCTATACATGATTTGGAACCCTCTTGGCATACATTCCCTCTATCCACACACTATCATATTCCTTATCCACCCATCATACTACCATCCATCTCCCTTATCTTTCCATCATCCTTCCTCCCATCCCATCATGATCATCCTAGTGCAACATCATACATGGCATATCTATATAGTGGGAACATATTATTTTGTTGTGACATAGTCCTTGGAGATATCATTCCACCCATCCATCCTACTTCATCCTATCATCCTTTCATCTCAACATCCTTATCTCCCTATCTCTCCATCCAACAATCCCTTACATCTCTAAATCCTTATCTCTCTATCCTTTCATCCTATTATGCTTCCATCATCCAAATATTTATCTCCCTATCATCCTTCCACCTCCCCATCCTTATTTCTCTATCCATTATCCATATCCCCGTTCCATCCCATAACTCCTTGTCATTGGTGTTGTGCAATTTTCACACACATGCCCCACTGAAAGTAGGGGACCCTCTTATGCTCTATTTTTTCATGCTTTAGCCCTTTATATTTGAGGTTAAGTTACCTTAGTGCATGCTCGAAGGATTATCTTATTTGTGCATATACCCCCTTTCTAGGAAATACTTTGAAAATCTAATGTTTTGAGTTCATTTTTGGTTTTTCACTGCTTTTAGGATTTTCCACCCCATCTACATTTTCCTGGATTTCACTCAAAGCCCGACAGCTGGTGTTTTGCATTGTTTTCCAGAGATTTCAGTCCCTCACGAAATTCCACATGGGTCGGATTTTCCTGAAATTCCTTCTCCTTGTCGAATTCCCAAATTTTGGGTTTGGGTCTG
Source organism: Sequoia sempervirens (assembly GCA_007258455.2). Taxonomy (NCBI): domain Eukaryota; kingdom Viridiplantae; phylum Streptophyta; class Pinopsida; order Cupressales; family Cupressaceae; genus Sequoia; species Sequoia sempervirens. Next base: position 546,255,172 of record VDFB02000015.1, read on the forward strand.
TCATTTTATGAATGTTGATGGCCCAATCACTATTTTCTCATGTTGATTGATGAGTCTAATGGTGCCTTGCACTCTTATTATCACATTTTTGAGCTCGACCTTGTGTGTATTATTTTTTTCATTTTGGTTGATTTTAGGGTTTTGACTTTAGAGCCATTACCAATACCGATCGAATTTCCCTTGAGTGAATTATGAGTCTAGATCCATCAGTGAATGATTTAGCATTTGAGCCTGGGTCCTCAAATTTTTGATCTTCGATCAATTTGAGCGAGATAGTTGGAGAACATTGAAATCTGGGTTTTCCCTCAGTTTCAGGATTTTCCTGTGTAGGTGGATTCCCCCAGTATTCCTTGTCCTCTACGTTTTCTCGAAAATCCTGAGTTTTGCCTACTTCGCAGATTTTCGCTCCCTCCTGAGTTTCCCAAAATTCTTGTTGCCCCTTCATTTTCTGGAATTTGTTGACTGTGGATTGTTTTCACCATAATCCGCCTGGTCTGGATTTTCCCAAAAATCCCTTCTAGCCTTGATTCCACAGAGGGGTGAAAATCCTGAACTATGTAGAAATTGTGCATTAATGATATTTCGCAAGTTTTCAATTTTTGCTTGGATTTATTTGAATTTTAAATATATTATTGGTGACGTGATAATCTTGATCTTCATGATTATTGAAGTTGGTTTTTGCTAAGCGCTGGCTGGATTTAACTAGGTCATTAAGGAAGTTCTAGAGGAGATTAATTCGATTGAAGGAGGGTTCAAAATATTTATTAATTCACCTATGGCTGACCTGGAGAGTATTTTCCTCAAGATTCTAGATAAATTAAGACGGGGATGAAGGGGACAGTTAATGATCGATTGCATCAAGAATTGTACTTCACATGCATTGGATTGAGTTGCATTATAAATCCTAGGCCGACCTGGATGAGTCCCATGCATTTAATGCATATCTTATCTTATTTCAAATTTCTCTTGGCTGAACTATCTGGGGCTATTTTATTATTGTAAAATCTAAATTGGGCTTACATGCTCTAGGGTTTCCTATAAATTTGGCATTCCACCTCATTTGTAACATATAGAATAGGATAGAAAACGCAGATAGAAAGATAGATAGTTTGATACAAGAGCGAATTAGGTTAGAAGTTAGTTAATTCATGAGCAAGTGTTGTAATAGAACATTGGAATTGTTGCTGAAATTCTGTTATTCAATACAATTGAAGACATTGTGATTTTCTAGTGATCTCTTTTGTGTTGAATTATCTTGCATGGATCTTATGATTCTATCTTTCAAATTGCTCAAGGTTAATAGATATATGTTAGATTTAGATTTAGATCTGATTCAATAGTGTTTATGATTTGATGCTTGAAGTGTTTGCAGCAATCCCTAGTCCATACTTTTTGCAACTAGTTGATTGTCAGTTGCTTTGCAAAGTTGGCATAGGCCTTTATATTCATTGTGCTTAGTTCAATTGTGGAGATTTATTCATTTCAATTGCAATTGGGTTGTCTTGGATGAATGTTCATGATCTAAAAATATTTAATAAATTAGAAGATTGCACTGTTTCTATAAGATTGTAGATTTATCTTGGTCAAGCAGGAATTAGTTTATGAGGGATTGGTCCATTTCAAGTATTTCATCATTTACATTGTTAATCTTAGGAGTAGTGTCAAATTTAGTAATCTCTTTGAAACCCTAATATTTTTTCAGTTCTTTATCATTTGAGTTAGATTTAGGATTGAAGTATCATCATATTGCCAGATCTGATAGGTTAAAGATTCAGTATTTGCTTGTAGTAAGGTCCGATTGTGATTACCAACATTTTCACATTTATCACTGAGTTGTGTATACATTGTCAAGACCTGACATTAGAGACCTTGGGGTTATCTCTTGAGGCTTGCTGATAGAGATTTACCTTTCAAGAGAGATAGGATTTCATATTTTATCTGATTTGTTGTTGTGCATAAAACATCATCAACAAATTGGTGCTAGAATGACAGCTTGAATAAGCAAGATGGATCAATTTATGTCTACCATCTCTCATGAATGATTCAGAAGAATAACCAGATCTACCCTAGGAGAAGAGTAATTTCAAGAATTGCAAGCCCCTTCTAGGTCAAGAAGGACTAGTAGAAGGGAAGAATCATCATCTACCCAGCCACTTCCATCATTCCCATCATCCACATCTTCATCTGACTCTAAGTACATCCCCATCCAACAACCTCAACTGGCCATAAATCAACCATTACCACCCCCACCTCCACCAATGGATTTCTTAGCGCACAACCCATCTCCCTTATCTTTCAACCAATTCAATCCTATGCCTAAGACCCTTGAGCTTTTCTGCTCCAAGTTTCACATTAATGATCCCAAAGGACTATAGAGGAGCATATTAAGATTTTTAAAACTACCCTTAAGGATAGAGGAATTAATCATGAGGATGTTGCATGCAAAATTTTCCCATATTCCCTTAGGGATGAGGCATTTTGTTGGTATAACCATCTTCTTGCTACGTATATCACTACTTGGCTTCAGCTAGAGACTACATTTTTATAGAAATTTAAGGTCTCAGCCAGTGCTAATGAGTTACTTCTATAGTTTATTGGATTCAAGAGGGAGGCAAATGAACCAATAGTGGATTTCAATAATATATTTCATATGGCTTATGCTAGGTTGCAGCCCCCTTATGCTATAGATGATGCCTCTGCTAGGGAGGTTTATTATGAGGCTTTGGATAGTGTAACATCTACTTTCATCAAATGGAAAGAAAACCCTCCTAGTATCCTATTTGAAGCTTATGATGTGGCTACTAAAGTAAGTACAGATTTGAGACAACACTTGTCTGGACCCTTAGCTAACCAAACACCTATGTTGAGTCTGGTCCCTCAATCACCCTTGGTTTCACACCCAAGTTGCCCCTATCAAATTCCACCCATGCCAAATTACCCTCTAGATATGAACCAACTTGCATTCTTTCATCAGCAAGCTAGTATACCCAGTTACTTGTAGAGCTCTGAGATATTTAATCAATCTTTGAACCATGGGCTCCATAACGTTTATATGCAAAATTCAACTGGTATTGTTCCTCCATCAAAAAATGTAGACAAGGAGAGGTTGGATGCACTCACAGAGCTAGTTGAGAAGTTGAACACCGAATTCACCTACCTAAGGAACCAGAATAGTCAATCCCAGGCAGCCCAAAGGAGGATTCAATCCAATTATGATCAAAGCAATAGGGATATGATGCAAGCTCAGGGGCAGAGCTTTGATAGGGGAAACATCTTGATAGAGATCATGAAAGGTAGCCACCACCTCAAAATAATGGAGAAGCCTTAACCTCTTTAGATCAACCAAACAATCAGGAGAAATCTAGTGGAGTCTATCTGGCAAAAAAAACTCTTTTAGGATGGTGTAGGCATCATATTACTAATTGGCATTATGAGTCAGACTGTCAAGAATTCCAGACTGCTACATCTATTTTCCAACAAAAGGTTCAACATGCCAACAATAGTTCGAGTGGGATGGAGATAGTACCATCTAATCCTTATGACATATCAGTTATGGTGGTGAATCATGTCCCATTTCCAAGAAGTGAAGAGAATGAACCAACAGAAGAATAGGATAAAGGTGTTGAAACAAGGTATGTATACAGTGAAGAATCTATAGTTCAACCTTTTGGAGGTAATGAGGAGAATGATAATGGCCCATTATATGAAGAAGAGTAAACAACTGAAGAGGTTCAGACATTCCATCATGTGCCTCCTCAATATTTCAGAAATAGGGGACAATTTGATGCTGATAAAGGAAGAAGTGTTGAAAATGGTAGGGATGAATTTGTGGTTGGCTCTAAAGGCAACTTTTCTACCATGATTGCAAAGAAAATAGGAGAGTGTGTGGTAGAAGAACTCAAGAAATTCAAAGTAAGTATTTCTACTCATGAGTTGTTAAGGGATCCTACCATTAGGGATGTAGTACTAAAGTCTCTTGAAAAGGATATGCTTTCTGAACAAAAGGGTGCTTCAGGCCATGTTGATACAAATAATTTTAAGGAGGTATTTATGTCTAAAACAAGCTTGGGAAATTATGCACTGATAGTTGACCCTCAAGGATGGGAGACCGAGGAAATCCTCATGTTACATGATATGCCTATTCATAAATCCGACAGTGCTGAAGCATTAGTAGAATTAACAGAGGAGGTACAAGAGAAAGTATGGTTGTTAGATCATGTGCATCAAACTACAAAGAATGAGCTTCCAATAAAGGAATTTCAACAAGACACTAGTGAATGTCTAGTAGAAGAGTCAACTAGCTTTTGATTTGAGAAAGTCATAGAAATCAATGCTGAGGCAGCCCTGGAGGAGATTTCAATATGGGAACCTCAACAACCTACTGATGAATTTCCTATAAGATGTGAAGAAGAACTTAATAAAAGAGTTGATATTATGAGAAGCCACAGTCTAGAACCAAAACAAATTCTAATAGGAGAGGAATTCAAGGAGTCCCTTCACTCATCACATTATGTTTTTCCATTTTATGTTGATGAATTTAGTAAAGAAAATTCACAGATTTAGTGTATTAATGACAAGATAGCTTATGTGATTCATATGGATGTGCAAGAAAATCCAAATGGTGTTGAGAATAACAATGTTTCAACCATCACTAATAAGCTTGATCATCCTACTTTAGGTAAAGATGTGCTTGAAGATTAGTCTGTGAGGCCTCCTAACAAACATCGTGATGGGGAAGTTACTATACATGATGAGGCTTTTACATTTTCAACATTGATCCCTCATGAAGAAGTGCACACAGGTGAAAAGTTCCATGTTTATACTTTTGAATCTTTCCAATCTCATTTTCACCCTGAATTATTCATTTAAACTCCAATTTTTTTTTGCATGTTCCGAATGCAAGAGGGATATTGCATCATCAATTGAGATCTCCTGATGACATGGATATCAGCTCTTCATAGGTGTGGGATGATGAACACAACATTCAATCCACAACAGTACAAAATCAGGTTGTTTCTCCCCTTGCTATGAATTCTTAATCTTATCAATTTGATTATGGGAATTTGGGGAAAGAAACTTGCATGTGGATTAATCATGGTCTTAATGAGTCACCTCAATTTTTGATTATTCCTGATTATGAGGTTGAGTTTGAATGTTACATTTTTGAGGTTTATTTTGTTGAGTACAAAGATAAATTTTCATTTTTGAGGACTGTTACCATTACCTTGTTCCTTGTCCATGCATTGATGAACCGTATGGGGGTGGGTCTCAGTTCACCCTATCTGGTAATGAGTTGTTATGAGTCTTTTTGTACATACTGCTCATTTGAATAAATGTAGCGTGTTCTGCTTTTCTTTTGCTTTAGTCTATTTTTATTTTCTTTAGGATAGGTTGCTTTAGAATTAGTTTGATTTGGTTAGTTTAGGTTTGCTTTGGGTTTTGGTTTGGTTGTTGCTTTGTTTCTCTGGCTTGGTTTTTTCTACTTTCTGGTTGGGGAAGTGTCGTTCCCGCATGGAAAATATTATTTTATCTAGGACTGTTCTGAGTATTTCCTTGATGGACTTTAGTCATGTATCTTGAATGGATGGTTGAGATCTTTGTTATCATCATGTAGTCTAAATGTTTGATTTAAGGAGGATGCATCACTGGTTTCATTTTTATTTGAAGTATTCTGAAATCTTATATCTCTTAGACATCTTCAAAAAATTATGAGGTTGCAGTAGGGTCCTTGTGAGGTCATGGTAGGTGAAAAATATTATTTTTGCTTCAGTTCCACTGTGGTTCTCAGCCCTAAGTGTGAACTTCATTGTTCACAGGTTGAAATGAAAAGTGAAAAGAAAAGTGAAAAGAAAAGTGAAATATTGAAAATCAAAAGAATGAATTCAACTTATCAAGGGTATCCAAATATCTCTATCGGGGCTATGGATGACTGGCTGGCAATAGAGCTATGTTTGAGAGAGTCACAGTGATAACCTCGTCAGGGCTATAGATGCCCAACAGGCAGCGAGGCTCTATCTAGGTTTCTTTTGAAGTTAGAATCTTTACGTAGCCTACCCTGACTGAACTTGGTTTCTGCTGTAGCTCAAGGAGGGAAATGAACTCATTTGCACACACTCGAATTTTTAGTTTATGAAAGGTTCAGTCTGCCTTTGGTTCTAATTTTCTTTGATCCTGCATTTTGATTGGTTTTCCTGATATGGAGGTCAAAACTAGAGATTGTAAGTTCTTGATTCTTGTTCGTCATCAAATGCTCTGGAGCATTTCCCAGCAGAGTTGCCATTTATTGTTTAGTTTTTGCACACATGCCCCACTAAAAGTAGGGGACCCTCTTTTGCTTTGGTTTTTCATCCTTCAGCCCTTTGTATTTGAGGTTTTGTTGCCTTAGCGCATGCTTGAAGGATTATCTTATTTGTGCATATACCCCCTTTCTAGGAAGTACTTTGAAAATCTAACATTTTGAGCTCATTTTGGGTTTTTCACTGCTTTAGTGATTTTTTGCCCCATCTGGATTTTCCCGGATTTCACTCAAAGCCTGATGGCTGGTGTTTTGCACTATTTTTTGAAGATTTTAGTCCCTCACAGAATTCCACATGGGTCATATTTTCCCAAAATTCCTTCTCCTTATCGAATTCCTGGATTTTGGGTTTGGGTCTGTCATTTTATGAATGTTGATGGCCCAGTTGTTGTTTTCTCTTGTTAATCAATGAGTCTAATGGTGCCTTGCATTCTTATTATCACAATTTTGAGCTCAACCCTATGTGTATGATTGTTTTCATTTTGGTTGATTTTAGGGTTTTGACTTTAGAGCCATCGCCAATACCGATCGAATTTCCCTTGAGTGAGTTTTGAGTCTAGATCCATCAATGAATGATTTAGCATTTGAGCCTGGGTCCTCAAATTTTTGATCTTCGATCAATTTGAGCGAGATCATTGGAGAACATCGAAATCCAGGTTTTCCCTCAGTTTTAGGTTTTTCCTGTGCAAGCGAATTCCCCCAATTTTCCTTGTCCTTTGTGTTTTCTCAAAAATTCAGAGTTTTTCCTGCTTCATGGATTTCCACTCCCTCTGTATTTTCCCAAAATTTCTATTGCCCCTTCATTTTCCAAAATTTTTTGACTGTGGATTGTTTTTTCCATAATCCGCTTGATCCGAATTTTCCCGAAAATCCCTTCTGTACTAGACTTTGCGGAGGGGTGAAAATCCTGAACTATGTAGAAATTGTGAATTAATGATATTTCACAGTATTTCGATCTTTGCTTGGATTTATTTGAATTTTGAATAAATTATTGGTGACGTGCTAATCTTGATCTTCATGATTATTGATGTTGGTTTTTGTTGAGTGCAGGCTGGATTTAACTAGGTTGTTAAGGAAGTTCTAGAGGAGATTAATTCGATTGAAGGAGGGTTCAAAATATTTATTAATTCATTTGTGGCCGACCTGTAGAGTATTTTCCTCAAGATTCTAGATGAATTAAGACAGGGATGAAGAGGCCAGTTAATGATTGATTGCATTGGTAATTTTACTTCACATGTATTGGATCGAGTTGCATTATAAATCCTAGGCCAACCTGGATGAGCCCCATGCATTTAATGCATATCTTATCTTATTTCAAATTTCTCTTGGCTAACCTATTTGGGGCTATTTTATTATTTTAAAATCTAAATTGGGCCAACATGCTATAGGGTTTCCTATAAATTTGGCATTCCACCTCATTTGTAACATATAGAATAGGATAGAAAATGCAGATAGAAAGATAGATAGTTTGATACAAGAGAAAATTAGGTTAGAATTTAGTTAATTTCTGAGCAAGTGTTGTAACAGAACATTGGAATTGTTGTTGAAATTCGATGATTCAATACAATTGAAGACATTGTGATTTTCTAGTGATCTCTTTTGTGTTGACTTATCTTGCATGGTTCTTATGATTCTATCTTTCAAATTGCTCAAGGTTATGAGATATATGTTATATTTATATTTAGATTGATTCAATAGTGTTTATGATTTGATGCTTGAAGTGTTTGCATCAATCCCTGGTCCATACTTTTTGCAATTGGCTGATTGCCAGTTGCTTTACAAAGTTATCCTGGGCCTTTTTTATTCATTGTGCTTAGTTCAATTGTGGAGATTTATTCATTTCAATTACACTTGGGTTGTCTTGGATGAATGTTCATGATTTGAAAATATTTAATAACTTAGAAGATTGCACTATTTCTATAAAATTGTAGATTTATCTTGGTCAAGTAGGAATTAGTTTATGAGGGATTGGTCCATTTCAAGTATTTCAACATTTACATTGTTAATTTTAGGAGTAGTGTTAAATTTAGTAATCTCTTTGAAACCCTAATATTTTGTCATTTCTTTATCATTTGAGTTAGATTTAGGATTTAAGTATCATCATATTGCTAGATCTAATAGGTTAAAGATTCAGTATTTTCTTGTAGCAAGGTCCATTGTGATTACCATCTTTTTCACATTTATCACTGAGTTATTTATGCATTGTCAAGACCTAACATTAGAGACCTTGGGGTTATCTCTTGATATTTTTTGATAGAGATTTACCTTTCAAGAGAGATAGGATTTCATATTCTATTTGAGTTTTTGTTGTGAAGGAAACATCATCAACAATTGGTATCTAGCTATACGCTACGCTCATGTAATATAATTTACCATCTATCCTTCTATCATCACTACTACCTTTTTTGTATCCACCTAATCTTCTATCACTTTCCATAACTCATATATTCATCCCATCATTATCTCAATCAATCTTTTGATGATTTGGATAACTATCCCATTCCAAAGCTTTGTGCAACTACAACCTTTTGTAAATATTGTATAACCATGTAAATAGAGTTCTCACATCCCTTATAATTTAGGTTTATCTTTCTATATACTTGTCACTATGTCCCATCCTTGTTTCTTTTGTATTGCCAAGATCCCTTACGAAGCTAGTAAATCAAAAAATCCATTAGCACCCTTGGATTTCAAGTATCTTGATCACCTCTTGTCATGATATTCCTAGGTTTTACCTATCCATACTTGGTCTTCACATGATATATCGTTCCTCGCATCAGACCATGCCAACCCCATCCATCATCCTTATGGAAAAGGGTAATTGAGATACTTTTTTATTTTTTTGGTGTTTTTGGAATCTTTGTTTATCTTTCTTTTGAGCTTCCTATTTTACCTACTCAAGGTCACCATGATCCATCATATCATGGTGTGTTTTTTTTTTAATGGATGTCCTATTTTTTTCCCATCATAATCCTTTGTGACCTTGTGTTACATCGAGGCATTCCTTTTTTTCATGGTTTTCCAGCATTGTACCCACCCAAGTCCTTAGTGGCATTGTGAGATGTTGGATTAATTTTTTTTATTTTTCGAGTTAGTCCTATGCATGTGATACAACATCATTTTGGTGCCTCATACTTTTTTGCATAGTATCTCATTCTATATCAAATTTAGTTCTCACTACATGGTACTTTTAATTCAATTCTCCAAATCCCTCATCCATTCATCCTACATATTTCTAATCTATTCACCCTTCATCCCTTTCCCCCATTTACCTATCCTATCTATTTTCATCACTTTGGACTTAATATTGGATTTTGTGTGCACATAAATCCTCATCCACCTTTTCATCTATCCTCTCATCTTCCTCTTGTAATGATCATATGTATTTCATCCATCTTAATTATTTCCTAATCATTTCACTATCCCTTCACCCCTTTTAGGCTAATATATTTGTTAATCTAAGAATATTTTTATCAATCCTAATCATTTCATCCTCCCTTCAATCCTTTTAGGCTAATATATATTTTTTAGTCTAATTATTTTTTTCTCCACCATCTCCATCCATTTCATCAATTCCATTTCTTCTAGCAATCCCAAATCATAAGCAAATCCTCATTCATGCAATCTAGAAAAAAATAATTCAATCACATCCTTGGTCTTGTTCCTAGCCTTACTACAAGCCTTGATTTAAATCTAATCATCATGATGATGTACCCTTCCCAGTCCTTGTGTTGTTTCAGGATATATCGTTCATGTATCAACAACACTCCAATCATCATTGAGATGTATCCTTCCCAATCCTTCCCAATCCTTCTGTTGTTTTAAAATATATCATTCCCACATCAACAACACTCCAATCATCATCATCAAGATGCATCCTTCCCAATCCTATGTTGTCTCAAGATAAATCATCCCCACATCACCAACACTCCATCCATCATCAATCAAACTTAGATTTAGCTTGATTGGGGTAACATCATGTTTGTCTTTGAATCCTTATGTACTTTATTTCTTACAAAATCCTCCATCCATTATCTCTTTATCTCCCCATCCCAAATTATATCCCTCGCCTTGTATCATCTTCCTCATTTAGCCTTGCATTATTTTATCCATTTTGAGAGCATTCTTGTGTTCTCCAAAACCCACCTATCCTCTCGAGGGGGCATACTCAATCCTAATTCTCATCTTCACTCCCATCATCTTTCTTCCTAGTCACTCCTTTAAATGACTAGGGAATCTTACCTTATCAAGCAATCTTCTTCCTAGTGCTATATTTTAATCTTCTTTGAAATGATGCTACTTTGTAACACCATCTCAAAGAGGGAAAAATGTAGACACCTAAAATTGACCACTTTTGTTTGGCCATTTTACTCATAATTCAACTAATTCCATATCATCTATATTAATTAAATAATACCCTATTATTTAATAAATATTTAATTATCTCAACCTTCATCTTGATATATTTCTTGTATTATCTCTAAATCCTAGCCTAAAGTAAATAATTACCTTTAATTATTTACCCCCATCCCTTATCCCTTTCCTCAAATTAAAATCACCTTTTTCCCTCTAAATAGGAATAAAATTTTATTATTTAATTCTTATTTTCCTCTCACCTCATGTCACATCCTCCAACTCTCCCACTTACCCTCTAATATTAATCACCCACCTAATCTTCCCCCTAATCATTTGCATGTTGCACCAAAACATCAACTTGTTAATGCCCAATACAACTACTAGATTAATGAATCCATGGGAGGTGGTTAAGCCATGTCACAAACTTGAGCATTGCACTACATAGCACAAGGAGACCAAGGTCTCACACCTTGCAACAATTCCTCCCAGTGCAAGCGATGGGTTCAAACCTGTGACCCAGGCTCTTATACCAATTGTTGCATAGACGGTTGCCATTGCACCAAAAGATCAACCTGTTAAAGCCTAATACAATCGACAGAGTTAATGAATCCATAGAAGATGGTTAAGTTATCTCACAAACCCAAGTGCTATGTTGTACAACACAAGGATACCAAGAGCACACACCTTGCAACACAAATAGGATAAAATACTGAAAAATACATATATAATAGCCAAAAATGAGTCATCCCACATAAAAAAATGTTTCTAGGAGCTAAGATGTCCAAGTAATTCACTAGAGTGTGAAAGCACAAAAAACTAAATAAAATGTACTTGGAGAGAAATCTAGAAAAATTTCATGTATGGTTTGGAAGAGCTCTGAAAGACCATCCTAACATCGCTATAATCATGAAAAATAGAGAAATATGTCAAAATTTGTAAGCTCGGGATTGAAAGTAGCATCTATGACTTCAATAGGTTGTAGAGTGCACTAGTAGTAGAACCAAGTGGTTAGACACACACCACTAGAAATTTGGTAGAACCAGCTTTTCGATGATATCTTGTTCGCCAAAAACCGATACTATATGCCCAAATTATGGCCAAAAGAAAAAAAAGATCTCCTTTAGGGCATAAAGGTATCTTGAAGGGGCCATGCAAATGTTTGTACTGTTGATGTCAATGACATATTATAGGAATATTCACTATCATTAGAAAAAAATTACCCCCCCTATGCAAAAAGCGTTGATGGAATATTCCTTGGAAACAAAATATTTGGAAAAGTCAATATGATGGGAAAAAGGAAGGTTGACACTGGTATAAGGTCTAACCACCAATTTTTGTTTTAAAAAATAATAAAATCCTCTTTTTGAGCAAGCAAAAAGTGTTGGATGCTTTTAATTTGTTGTGCTTACAATAATACTTCCATATTAATCACACTAATCTTATTAATAAGCAAGCACTTATTATAAGCCTAACACTTATTATAAGCACAACACTCACTAATAAAGTGCAACAGTTTAGAAAGCATGCTTTTTATTTATTTTTATTTATTTTTTATTAAAATTTATACGACAAACTATACAAGGGCTATACTAGGGCCTCTGTTAAAAAAAATCACCTTTGAGACTCCTATATCCAAATTGGACAAATTTATAGTCAAAATTTGTGGAGTCAGCCTCCTAAATGTAATTGTGAGGTTATTTTCAGCTCAAAATGCTCTAAAATTATAGCTACCCTCCAGATCTAGAAAAAAATTTGTTTCAAACCCTCACAGATTTGACCTTAGGAGTCCAAATAGAGCCAAAAAAGGAAAATATAATTTTCTCAACAACTCTAAATCCAACGATGAGGTCTTTTTTTCACTAAAATGCACCTAAAAATACCCACCTCCAAAAATTGCAAAAAAAGTAGAGGGGATTCAGATTTGAAGCCTATAACCCTTGTTGAAGAAAAAACCTCATAAATCGAGAAGGGGTTTGTTGAATCCATGCTTTGATACCATGTTAGAATTGTAAAAAACATGAGCTACATTATCAAACAACAAACTGATACACATTCCATGGAAGAGACCTGTAAACAAAGAATTACAATATTTCTCAACAAGAAAAAGCTATAGAATGAACCTCAAGAATCTTTAAGGAAAACAAGAGTCCTCAAAGGTCAATAGTTTGAGAGATAATACAATGAGGGTTGAGTTCTATATAAGAGCAACCCTAAATGGTAAAGGGATTATATCAAGACAAGTGTCAACATCACATGCAATGAGAAAAAATGATTTATTAATAGCTCACTTCAATTAATATAGAAAAACACTTAGTTAACTAAATAACGAACTTCTAAGTTTACCTTAAGTGCATGAGAATAAATTAGACTAATAATCAATTAAAGATTAATTAATTATTAGCTAATGCATGATTACTCTAACAAGAGCCAACCTACCAGAGACACCAATCCCCAATTGAAACAATACAATAGGTAGAACACTAATCCTACCATATTACAATGATAAAACTTGTATTTGCACCACCTTCTCTTTAATTTTCGCCAGTGACCAACTTCTTCTTCCAATAGGTGTAATTATAATTCATGCAGTCATACTCAAATACAAAGATACTTTTTGATGCATCTAAACATTTGAAATATACAATTAAATTATATTAAACTCTTCTATGTCATCCAGGGATCTATAAATAGCCAAGATGACATAAGGTGGACCTAAATTCAAATTACATGAAACATGTAACACAATAGTCCAAAAAATAAATTTTCTTGCTACCAAAATAACTTGATGTTGTTCTCTACCACAAGAACCTTGATCAAGTCCTATCTTAACACCACACGTAAGATTTGAATTATGCACACTACTAGTCATTCTTGCACATGCCTTAAACTCTAGCAAGTTGGTGAAAAAACATAAAGAACCTTATGTCACTTCAATATTTTTGCATGTTGAGCATATCCTTTGGAAACTCAAGAATATAATAGAACTAATGTACACATACTCTCCTCTAAAACTGTAGAGCGAAACTATATTTCTAAAAGAAATGTTGACCATAATTATATTGCCAGAGAAATCTCTCTATCCAAAAATATCACAAAACATGTTGCTATTGACTTCCAGACCACCACTGTCATAGTGAATAGATGCAAGCATGATATTTTAAAAATACAACACTTATACACACACACTCCTCAATAAATAATAATATATATTTCTTGATTTTGCATCCTACCAACACTAAACATATTGAAAATTTTGACATACAACATGCATCAAACCTTCTGCGAATCTTTTACAACTCAAAATGATGAGGGGAATATGATGATAGTTCTAGTACTCCTAAAATATTTTTTATCCTTCGACATCAATGATATTACTAATAGCATTTGACACCCTTTGACATCAATGAAAACCTATGTTCAACAATCTCCCCATTTGTCATTGACGACAAACAAAAAATTTAGGCCACCAAAAAAGATGCAAGGTCACCAAACCAGTCGACTACACATAAAGACATTTACCCCCTGAGATAGATTTCTCCCACTTTGGAAGATGTAGAATTTTGAGAGCACTTTCTTTCTTAACAATTTAACATTTTGAGTTTACTCTCTCCCACTTTGAAATCAATTGCAAAGGGTTAACACTCTCTCCCCATACTAACTTTTGTAAACACATCCTTCAATTTGCATGACAATAACTTAAAATATTTCAAAGAAATGCAGAGAAATTCTATGAACTCCTTGGTTGCAGCAACACATCCAAGTCATTCTATCTATTCTGAAAAAATCTTGCAATAACATACATGCTTCACACTTTTCTTAGAAAAAACTGCCAAACCACATAGCCAAATCTATAACTATGGAGAAATACAGAGCATTTATAAAAACTCCTTCAATGAAAACCCCCAAGTCCATACTACTCTAATTCTAAAAATAATTATACAAGACCATCAATCCTTCTTGAGGCAAGGAGAACAAGCTCCCTCTCAACATGTTCTACCTCTTAATTCAAGGGGAGGGAGCAACAACTCCTAATTTTTTCTGGAGAAACTCAAATATCTCCTTACGAAGTGGTTTTGTGAATATATCTACTACTTTCTCCTTTGTCTCAACATTCTCCAAATTTACCTCTTTCTTTGTAACCTTCTCCCTCAAAAAATTATGCTTGATTGCACTGTGTTTTTCCCTTGATTTCATCACTAGATTATTTGAAATGTTAATGACACTAGTGTTATCACAAAGGATAGATATAGATTCATCAAATTCAATCTTCATTTCCTTAAAGTTTTGCTTCATCAAAAGCACTTGAGTGCAACATGATGTTGCAACAATGTATTATGCTTTTTTTGTAGATAAGAAAATTGATTCCTATTTCTTGCTCAACTAGGACACTAAACTATCACCAAGAAAGAATGATCCACCACTTGTGCTCTTCCAATTATCAATGCATCCTACCCAATTTGTATTTGTGTATGCAGTCATAGTGAAAATTTCACTCTTTGGATACCACAGTTCAAAATCCTTAGTAGCCTTCAAATACTTGAATATTCTCTTCACTGCTTTAACATGAGTTTATTTAGGTGTTGCCTAAAATTTTCCAACCATTCCAACTACCTATATTATATCCATTTTAAGTTCTACCACATAAAACAACCAATCAATCATAGTTTTGTATAAATTCTCATATGCTGGAGCATTTTCATCATCTTTACTCAACTTGCATCTTGTAACCATAGGTGTTCTAACTAGTTGACAATCTTTCATTTTGAATTTACTCAATATCTCCTTTATGTACTTTTCTTGTAAATTTTAAATACCTTTGTTTGATTGTGCAATATACAACCCAAGAAAGAAATATAATTCTCCTAGCATAAACATTTCAAATTCATTCTACATCACCTTTTGAAATTCCTTGCACATGTCATCATTGTATAATATCATCTACATAGATCATAACTATCAACAATTTATCTCGTATTTTTATGTATAAATTACTATCTGCACTCCCTCTCTAGAATCATTTTTGTTGCAAGTATCCATCCAATCTTGAATAACAAGCTTTGGGAGCTTGTTTAAGTCCATACAAATCCTTCTACAATTTGCAAACATAATCTTGATTGTTAGAATATTGAAATCCTTCTAGTTGTTCATTGTAGGCCTCATCTTCTAGCTATCCATTCAAGAATTTTGACTTCACATCCACCTGGTATATATTGAGGTTCTTGAATGATGAAAGAGGTAAAAACATCCCAATTGCTTCCAATCTTTCTAGTGGATCAAATGTCTCTTCAAATTCTATGCCTTCAACTTGAGCATACCCTTTACACACAAGTCTTTCCTTGTTTCAAATCACTTCACATTCTTCATTTATCTTGTTTCTAAAAACCCACTTGGTTCCAATAGCATTATTTCCTTTAGGTCTTGGGACACGTTCCCAAGTTTCATTCTTTGTGATCTAATTTATTTCTTCCTCCATAGCTTCAATCCAACCTTTCTCTTTGCTTTCTTATTTGTATGTCTTATATTATGTCTTTGATCTAGTAATGCAAATTGTACTTTCTCTCTCAAGTCTCATCCAAGTCCGAACACCAATGTCTTTGTCTCCTATGATTTTGTCTTCAAAGTGATTTTTTGAACATACTTTGTTGGAGTTTTTATAACAACTTCTTTTGAATCTTTTAATAATGTTGTAAATTGGTTCTTCATCATCTTCTACTTCTAGAATACTAGTAGATTGAATAATTTCATCAACTCTCACATTTTCACTTTCTACAATCCTCTTCAATCTTTTGTTATAACATCTATAAGATTTACTTCTCAAAGAATAACCATGAAAAATGCATTCATTAGATCTAGAATAAAACTTACCTAAGTTTTCTTCATCTCTCTTGATGTAGCACTTACAAATATTTTGAGGTGTTTGACTAGTGATGGTCTTCCTCTCCATAGCTCACAGGGTGTTTTATCAATCTTTCATCTAATCTGAACTCTGTTTAAAATATATAAAGAAGTCAAAGTCGCTCTGCGATACATATCCAATAGATTTTCTTGAAATATCATAGTTCTTTCCATCTCCTAAATAGTCATGTTCTTCCTTTCAACTACTCCATTTTTTGTGGAATTCTAGGAGTGGAGAATTGCATCTAGATCACATTCTCTTCACAAAAAATTTCATACTTCTTAGATGTGAATTCTTCACCTTTGTTTGATATCAAAACCTCAATTGTCCTTCTGATTTGATTCTCTACTAATGCCTTGAATTCCTTAAAATTCTCAAATGCTTTTGACTTCTATTACATAAATGTAATCCAAGTCATCCTAGTGTAATCATCAATGAGCATCATGAAATACTTGTCTTCATGTAGAATTTTAGTCCTCATAGGTCAACACAAATTTGTATGAACTAGATCTAATGGTTTTGATGTGGAATAATCCTTAGGTCGAGATATTTTCTTCTTATTTGCTTCCCTTCATGGCATAGCTTGTAGTTGGATGATTGAAGTTTCTTAATATTTGGAATATCCTAGACCATTCCTCTTGATCTAATCTTTACAATATCATCAAAGTTCATATATCCTAACCTTTTGTGCCAAAGAAAACTTTCTTCTCTCTGCAGAGTGAGACAACTTTGTCTATTCATCTCAATAAAATGATAAATGTCACTATTTGTCTTGCTTCCTTCCATAATTAGTTCTATAGTGCTTGATTCCTTGATTTCACACCCTTCAACACTAAAAGATAACATATAGCCTTTATCACACATTTGACTAACACATTAAATATTATGTTTTAAACCTTCAACATACAAAACATTATGTGTCTTTGTTCTACCACCATCAAGACTTAAAGTACCCTTACTAGAGACTTTGACAATTGAATTATTTCTAGGGGTCACAAAAACACCTTCAAATTTCTTTAAATTCATGAAATTACTTTTATCTCTAGTCATGTGGCTAGAGAAACCATTGTCTATGATCTATAGATTATTCTCCTTTTGAGCATGTAGAGTAGTTCTAGAAATCATTAACTTTAATGACTTCTTTTCTTTAGGAACCTTCTTCCAAAATTTATCTGATTCATGACTTTTGCTTTCCGATCCTTTCTTTCCACCTTTTGGTAGAGGAGGACTCACAAAATTACTTTTTCAATTCCTTGCAATGTGTCCAAAGTTGTTGCACTTATAGAAAATGATATTCAAATTATATAGAGGTGTAAATGCATTATTTCTAACAAAGTTATTTCTTCTTACCAAATATTTTCTATAGACCATGACCTTATATGACCAAAATTATTACAATTAAAACAATAACTAGAGAAAGGAAAATTGAACATGGTATTGTATCACTGCCTTTTGGATCTTTTTTTATTTTGTACTTGAATAAAGCCATCATGGTGTATCATGCTTTAATCACTTTATATGGTTCTTTTAGAATTTGAAATTTCATAGCCTATCAATTATGGGCTTTCCTTAGTAGTCTTCACATACTTTTTTATCACCTTGTTCTTATGATAATCAAAACCTATTCCAATTTTGGCATTAGAGCTCTTTGACTTCCCAAAGTTTGATCTAGGGTTTCAATACTCTTTCAAAACTTCATCTATAGCTATTGATTCACTTTCTCGAGTCATTTTCTTATTGTCCTAATTTTTGTTTCTAGCTTTTCATAGTGCTCATCTCTTAATTACAATTTTTTTTCAGAACTTCTTTAATTTTTTTGCTTCTTTTGTGTGGTTATTTAGATCAACAACCATATTTTCTATTTTCTTCAATTCCTAAGATACCTTCTCTTTAGCCTTTACTTCTTCTACAATTCTATTTTTCAGCCCTTTCATTTCTTTTCCACAACAAATCAATTCTTCCACAAGACCTACCTCATCGTCATTGTTTCTGAAATTCATTTCTACATCTCCTTCAGTAGTCTTAAAAGCCATGAACCCAACCTTTTATTTTTTATCTTTAGAAATATCTTCATCTATTTCTTCAGTAGTGTAGTCTTCTTCCTCATTAGTATAGAAATTCATGTATTCCCTCTAGCCTTTATACTTTCTATGAAATAATTTTTTTCCATTCTTTTGCTTAGCATTGTTATAATTATTATGGGCACACCTAACCATAAAATGTCCTACTTCACTGCAATTAAAAAAATTAAAAGGTAAATTTCCTTTTTACTTATTTAATCAAAGAAAAATGGATCCTAGGTCCTAAATGCAAAGAATCTAGGATTGCAAGGGGCCTTTTCCTATATTTCATTAAAGAGGGAGATCACGAAGGTGAATAGATTAACTATAAACCATGAAGGTGAATACATCAAATCTAGATATCCTTCTTTGAGGGATTGGAAATGGATTGGAATGAATTGGAATTGATTAACCTAATTAGAATATGTGCCCTAATATGAAAAATGCAAGATCTCGACAATTGAAAAATTGAAACAACAGTTTTCAAGAAGATTTGAGAAGTACAAAGTGACATGTACCTCCCTAGAAAAGTCAATTTCATCCACTGCAGGAAGAAATAGTCATCAAGGATTGTATAAGTCCCTAATAGGGTGTCTTTCTCAACTTTTGGGTCCTCTAGTGGAAGATCTGAGCTCCTGTCTTCTGGTTGCAAACTTGTTAGAACACTGTCAAATAATTTTGTGGGTGAGTTTTCATGGCTTGACAAGGTTTAGGGCTTTCAATGCAACAATGTAAAACTTGTCTTCAATCTTCCTTCAATCCTATTCAAACCTAAAACCTGCACATTCAAAGAGGGAAAATTTTTGGCCATTTAGGGGCTTGCCTCATTCAAACCCCATGTAAGTGTTTCCACTTCCACAATGTAAATGCTAATGATAAATGCATAATTGAGAGGAGGGAATGATGAAATCACTAAGTTTTGCAACTCACCACCCTTCAATGGCTCCCTTGAAGTATTAAAGTTATACACATATCCTCAAGGACTTGGATCTTCGCTTGAATAGTTCAATAATTTGGAGACCTACAATAAGGGTTAATCTTCACAAAACAATGATAATATGACAACATGAGCTAAAATACACTTTGACATATTTTTTAGATCTTGAATTATTACAATAAATCTCTCAAATGTTATCCTTGACTTGCTTGCTCTTGAATGCTTTTGATAATAATAATAATTGCTCAATCATTTTCCTTCTAGCTTCAAATGGTGAAGACTAGATATTTATAGGTATTTATTCAATTTCTCAAAAACTAGATTCCAAAAGATGACACTTGAAATTTAAAATTTGAATGTTAAAATATCGACATCAACATGCCCAAATTGAGGTCTTGGCTAAGAAGGGGGACCCATATGCCCAAGGGTGTATGGTTATTGGCCCTGATTTCTAGGACATTACATGTCAAGGGAAACATATGAGTTGGATGAATTTATTCAATTCTTTCCATTTATTGAAAAGTGGTATAATGGGATCCAAAATGCATAATTTTAGGAAATTATGAGGTCATTTAGGCACAATAATTTAGGTGGAGAAAAACATAGTGTGAAATTGTTAAGGGTGATAATTTTTTATGCTACATTTAGCCCCCACTTTAGTGAGAGTATGAACTTACACTCAGACTCACACTAAAGTAGAAAAATATGTCAAGAGGGGTCTGATTGTTCAAATATTGAAGAGATAGGATAACAATGATGTTGCATTAGTGGTTTTTAGTTGCACCAAAAGATTGACCTATTAATTCCCAATACAACCGCCAAATTGTACAAGATCCATGGGAGACAGCTAAGCCATGTCACGAACCTAAGCGCCACGCTGCACCAAGGAGACCAAGTGACACACCATCTTACAACAATCCCACCTAGCACAAGCAATGGGTTCAAACCTATGATCTCAACTTTGATACCATTTGTTGCATTGGTGGATGTTGTTGCACCAAAAGATCAACCTGTTAATGCTTGATACAACCACCAAAATTTATACAAGATCCACAAGTGTTGCGCTACACCAAGGAGACCAAGGGACACACCATATTGCAACAAATTAATCTAGGGAGATGGTCAAGCCCCTAGGATCCAACATCCCATGGTAAATCAACATAATCACAATGGAACATGCACATGTATGATATGCAGTAAGAAAACATGCACAAACATACATGTTGAAAAATGTGAAGCATACACAATGAAAATACTTGGAAATATGAAAAAAAAGATAGAACATAAATATGACAACTAAATGAAAAAGAACATGATGTAAACATGAATAAGACATAAAATAGACACCACAAAATGCAAGGTTAATAGTTAAAATTTTTGAGTCGATAAGGAAAAGAGACACCAGTCTTAAATTCTCAAGTACCAAATGTCATCCATCATATAAATGTTAGATCTTATGGGGAATAAAAAGTTGTATTATATGCCACATCACTCATGAAACACACAGATCCACTAGCAAGCAAGGTGTGATATGCTAGGTGGCTATGTTAAAAAGGTGTTAATGAATCACACCATAGAAAAGTTTGATATTTTCTAGGTGAATCACAAATAGGAAGGCACATAGGCTAGTGAAGTTTGATATTAACTAAGTGAGCCCCCAAGACAAGGTAGGAAAATGAGAAACACACTAGGTCTAGTGAGGACCATTTTTCACTAGTGTGTACCCATGACAACCATACCCAAGAGTTATACTCCATGATAACTCTAATAAGGTGCTACAAAATGGTAAAAAATGTTATACCAATACCACACTAGGTTCAATTCCCATGAACAAATTCGAGCAAAAATTCCAAACTAACCTTAGGGGGTGCATAAATGATGATGTGATAAGGTTAAAAACTCAAGGGGTGTTATAACATTATCACCACAAGATATGATTCACAAAAACAAAGGGGTTTTTCACAATACATGAAAGGTCACACCTTAGGGAATACCACACATGACATCACCACCAAGAGAGGACAAGTCATGAAATAAATTCATGTCTTAGGGAATACTAAACATAACATTACCACTAAGGGGAATTTCATATGCCAAGAAAGGTCACACTCTTAGAGGAAATCAAGCCCAATATCACCACAAAGGAGACACTCACATAGATCAAGAAAGCCACACTTTGATTATCAAGGTCACATTTCCTTGGAGATGTATGCTATCATCACTAGGAAGAGACCATTTTTTATGCAAAAAATGAGCGGGGGGACTATATCCCCCCCCTTAAAATATTAGTGTACTTTCTACACTAATGTTTTAAGGAGAAATTAAGGGATCCCAAGAAGGAATGTTCCTAACACAAGGATACCTAACCACTTTCTCCCCAAGTGTAGGGACAAAGATGAGCCTAGATGGATTATGATATGCTACTCCTTGAGAAATGAAATATTATTGCATAAAGCCAAGATTATACCCCCATGCATGGTAGTGAGCATTATGTGATACTACAACTACCACATTAAAAGAAGTAGCAACTAATGCTATTGATTAATTGAAGATCTTTTTGATGTTTTTGAAGGAAAATATCCAAGAACTCTTGTTCTTTCTTGTGTACTAGGCTCTATGGGGACACATACCTTATTCTTTTACACCACATCCTTTTCCATTATAGCCAAATTATTTCAAAATTTGATAATCTCTTCCACAAATGGCTTCCATTTCTTTTGAGTATGTATTTTTTCATGATCATTTTCATCATATATCAATGACTGAGTGATAGATTGTGTTGACTCATTGCATCTATAGACATCCAAATTTGGACACTTTCATTTGTCCAAATTTATCCCTTTTCTTCTAAACATCCTCTTATTTGCATTAATTAAGTAATATCACTATTATTTAATTAATAACTTCTAAAGTTATTCTAATCCCTAAGGTATCTAGTTAAATAATTAAATACCTTACTCTTCAATCCCCCCTTTCATCAAATGAATTAAATAAATATGACATTTATTTAATTCCTCACATGTTACATCACTTTTCCTTAATCTTAATCAACCTCTTAATCTCATCATTAAGGATGTGCACATGCCTAATCCTTGATTAGGATGTGTCACATCCTCCAACTTTTGCAAGTTGGCTTCTAATCCTCATTACCCTCTAATTATCTTCTAATTACTAATCAGTTAAGTCTAATCAACATCTTGGTCAACTCTTCCCATCTCCCAAGGAATTTTCAATTCCTTTATATTCATCCAAGGATCCTCTCTTCCCTATGTGAATTTTTAATTCACTTTTATTCCTCCAAAGAATCTTCTCTTCCCCATGCAAGTTCTAGAACCTTTGACTTGTCACCTCACATATGCCAAAGTATTCTAGAATCTTTGAGTTGTCACATCAAGTCACATGTGGGTAAGTACTTACCTTTTTAAGAACCTTGTTTTATCCAAGGTACTTCTCACCTCTCTTTGGGAACATTGTCTTATCCATAAGATCTCCCAATCATTGATAATTTTAAATTCACTTTTATTCCTCCAAGGAATCTTCTCTTCCCCATGTGATCATTGAGAGGTCACATCAAGATACTTGCAAGTACCTCCATCACATTTCCTTCTTCCACCTCACTTACACATCACCACTTCCTAAGCCACTTCACCTTCCACATGTCAAGATGTGAGGGTTTGTGAGTCCTCAACTCACCATAACCCTTCATCTTGGCCATGGTGGATCAATCTTGACCATTGAATTCTGAGAATTCAGTTATCTCGATAAATACCCCCTCTTTTCTCTCATTTAGGGAGATTAGCCATTTTGATACCAAACTCTTGCCAATTTATCATTTGAAGCATACTTAGCCAATTTGCACACTTTTCCTTCATCACAACATTTGAATCCATCCATCTTGCATCTCATTTTAACATCCTATTCCATCAAGAGGAGAATACACAACATCAAAGATCAAAGGGTCAACCAAGGAGCAACTTAGCAAGGTATAATGATTACATTTGTTGAGTTTAACGTTTTTCCTAATTTTGAGTGTTAGGTGTTCATTTTTGTTTCTTGCATTTTTGTTATTGCTACATGTTTTATGACAAGTATTTTCACCTAATCACAACATCTTCATTCTCTTTTCTTGATTTTTATTGTGTGGTTTTATATTCGCCCATAGATGTAGACATGAAATCTAATGATCCCCAATCATCATCTAACAAATATATCACCAATGAAAGATATTTATCTTTATCCTCTATTTACAAAGGTTCCACTTTCAAGGTTGGTATTAGCATTCTCAAGGGATTTTTCATTTCTTTCTTACTTTGTAAAAAAAATTTAGATTTTGGATCAACTTTTATCATGTAAACCTTGTTGTTGTAAGTGTATTTCATTAGACAATGAAGTTTTAAAGGAACTCCATTCATTTCATGAATCCAAGGTCTAAATATTGTTGAAAGAATTTCATTGATGTTGTTGGAAATATGAGCATGAGGGATAAGTATAAGGTATATTTCTATGTGTTGCAGTGTTGTAATTGATGTCAATATTGCGTCTTGATATGAAGACCTTGGTGCAAATAATTTTGATTTTTCTTGAAATGATTATGGTATAATTTTTTTCTAAATAGTTTGATCCAAAGAAGTTAAATTTGTTGGAAATTGACTAAGTCAATTCTACCAATTTAGTGTGATAGAGCATTCATTTTGGGCTCGCACTAAGTTCATCATGTTTTGGATTTTGGATTGAGAGATCCAAGTAACATAAGTTTGGTCTGGAAGTTTATAGTTATTTTTTGTACAATGTATTTGAGTGGGAGAGTCTGCACTTCTCCAAAGTTAAGTTTTTGGATTTTTGCTTTTGAGGATAAGTTGATAGATAGAAATAGTGTATGAATTCTAGTTGGAATTAAGTTTTGAGGTCCACATGTCCAAATGTGGATACATAGTTGAAGAATTTGATATTGTTTCCTCTACAGTGTCGAACTAATAAGTTTGAAGGCATGTGAAGGTTAAATAAGTGTTGTGATCTTATGTAGGATCTATTATAGGTCCATGCTAACCTATTTCAAATTGTTTTGAGTTTTGTATTTTGGTGTGAGGTGTGTATGAAAAGGACTGAAGCTGACAAGTTATGTTTTGAATATTACATCTGATTAGACCAACCTAATTGATGTTATGCTAGAAGCGGATATATATGTTAGATTTTTTTTGGTATTTTGGTGTGTGATGTGTATTGAAAATTTCCTACATGTGAATATTATCAAAGCAATGTGAATTTACATTGTAAATGTTGTGTAGAAGATGAAAGTGATGCGAATTCAGAGGAAATAAAAGTGTTAGATTAGGATAAAATGAAGTGTGTAAAGTCATTTTATTGAGCTTAATTGGAATTTTATTTCATGCATATGAAAGATGCAATTGTAACAGTGAGCCACCATCTCTCTTCTATATTTTTTCTATGGGTAGTGAGTCCACTTGGACAGTGAGTCCACCTGTAGTGAGCACTTTTGTAAATATACTATAATTGATTATAAATATATATTGTGAGCTAATCCTCACTGTGGTTTTTCCCATTTTGGGTTTTCCGTGTAAAAATCCTAGTGCTCATGTGTTATGTCATGTTATTGATGTTTCATGCTTTCTTTCTTTATTGCAGTTGAATATACTTTGGTAATTGGCTATTTGATATTTGAATGGTTTAAGAGAATATTTATTGACCTCCCTCTCAATATTCTATGTGTTCAACAATTGGTATTAGAGCTTGGTTCCTTGGAAGGAGCTTAACCTCTTGGGGAAGATATTGGAGGTTGAACACATGGCTGATAGAAAACTTCTTACTCCTTTGGAAGATATCCCTGTTGTTGGAATCATAGAAGAAGATTGCATGTTGGACAAAGATGGATACGTCAAAGTTGCTCTTGAAGATGTTGAAAGAAATGTGTTGGTATGTGGTGATTGATCATGCAAATACTATACACTCTTTAGGTATGCTTGTCGAGGTTTAGGGTTGAGTGGGGCCCTAAGTGGAGGTTCAGGGGTGGCAGTCCCCGATAGCAGGGGTTCAAGGGTGCAACCCCCAAATTTTTTTCATGTTAACACATCAAGGGGTTGGTAGTTAATTTTTAATCGACAAATGAAAAATGATTGTAAAACTATAATTCTAGAAGCTTCCAAAAATCTTGGTATAAGCGGTTGGGATGCATGTGTAGCATGGTGTTCACGATATTGTAATTTGTTTTGTACTAGATAATAAAATAATTGGATGGATGAGTTTTAGTGGATGTAGCACATATTGGGTGAACTGTGTTAAATTTTGTGTTGATCTCTTTTGCGTTATTCTTCATTTTTATTTATAGGTTATTTAATCTACATATAATTGTTAATTTTTATTGCTCCAATCTACCTGAACCCTAACAAATAGTATCAAAGCCGCATGTATTTTGGTCAATTGGAGTGAAGCCTCTAGTTTTGAGTGGGAGCAATGGAAGAAGGAAAATTCAAGCTTGAGAATTTCAACAACCAAAATTATCAATTATGGAAGATACAAATGGAATATTATTTATATCAAAAGGATCTATGGCATTCATTGCAAGGAAAAAAAAAGGAAAGATGTTATAATGTCTGATGAAGAAAGGGAGATTCTAGATAGAAAGGAACTGGGAACCATTCAGTTGTGGTTGACACCATCTATGGCATTCAATATAATAGAATCAAAAACAAGAAAGGGTTTGATGGAAGCTTTGGCTAAATTATATGAAAAACCCTTAGCCTCAAATAAGGTAATTATCATGAAGTGTTTGTTTAATCTAAAAATGATTGAAGGTGGATCTATGATAGATCATTTAAATGAGTTTAATATGATTACCAATTAGTTAACTTTTGTAAAAGTGATTTTTGATGAAGAGCTAAGGGCTCTCTTGGTTTTATGTTCTTTGCTAGAAAGTTGGACTAACTTTGTAATGGTTGTAATTGTAGACACTAAAAAATGTCCTAAATTATATCATGCACTCAATTTAGGTATACTAACATCATTTCCTTCTAAAACCCATCCTCTTTTTCACTTAATTGATTAAATTAGCCTAGCTATTTAATTAATTTCCTCATTTTCATCTATTAATCTAGTTGACCTAATTAGGTTAATTCATCCCCTTTCATGCTAACATTTCATCTCATTAAATTAAATAAATCAAGTTATTTAATTTAATTCCCCTAAATTGTTTTAATTTCCAATTACTAATAAATACAATTCCACCCACTTGAAAAGGAATATTCCAAGGGAATATTCCTCCTTTGCACATTCCTCCAAAAAGAATTTCCCCTTTTGCACAAATTAAACTTTGTTTTAATTTTCTAATTGTCTATTTTTCCTCACCCATTAGAATATTCTCTTTCCTCACTCATTTGAAAAAGAAGAATATTCCTTTTCTAACAAACTTACTTGACTTCCTAACCAAGTTAACTTGTGACCTCTTGTGCAAGTAAAAATTTTGTTTGTTTGGACAAAGGTGAGCCCTTGATTAAATCTCATCATTGATTCTCATTCATTGATGAGAATCCATGATCCATGCCTCCCATTTCTTCCATCCTTGATTGTTGATTAACCTTTTTTTTATCTCAACCCTCCATTTATTATTTGCTTTCCTATAAATAGATCACTATTTGGAGACAAATGGATCCATATTTTTTTGAACAAACTCATGTTGTTGAAATCACTCACACTCACACTCATTTTTAGCATTTTCTTAATATAATTTTAGCTTAATTTACTTGCATTAATTATTATAGCTCCCATTAATGGATTCCATGGTAACATAGATGCATTCATGTAGCTTGTTTATTAATTAGGGTTTCATTCTTTTAGCTTAGAATCCATTTAGATTAGCTTTGCATTCACACATCTTAATCATCTTAGCATAAAATCAGGTTAAAATAGCTTGCATCGAGATCATTCAACTTTCAATCACGTTTCAACACACATCTTACAATGGTTTCATTAGTTTTCTTCAATAAAACTAGTTAAACTAGTTTATTATCCCTAGGATTGGGAAAGGGTCGCTATTCCACATCAATGCGACAGCACTCCCCTAATAGGATAAGTTTCAATGGATTAGAGTATGCATTTTAAAAGCTTTCATAGTTTAGCATGCTAGTTTTGTTAAATGCTTAGTTTAGTTTAAATTGAATGATCTCTATTGGATTGATGTTTAGTGGCATGAATATGCTTTGAGTATTCATGGATCAAGTGTAGTAAGCCAATACTAATCTGTTGGTCACATTTTGGTGCTAGGAGGGAAAAATTGATCACATTTAATGAATTTTTCTCTCAAAGTCCATCTTTTAATTTTTGCAGATACAACGATGCTCTATCAACACAACTCTCCTAGAGGTGACCCAAAATTTATGGTAAAAACAAGATCACAACACAAGAGAATCATGGAGAAAACCAAAGTCACATTTACCTCAAGTAATCCTAATCCTTTATAATTTTATCCAAGAAATCACATTACCCCATCACAACATCCTTCATCATCATTAGGACCGTATGAGATAGAGGATATCAAAAAAAATCCATTTGGACTTACTAGGGAGGAAATCTTGGAATATCAAGCCTTGGACAATATAGTTCCTAATTCCCCATCTTTTTTTGCACAATCATTAACACAATTCTTAATTTCATCCACTATTCCAACAATTCCATCTCAAGAGCTCACCCAAACATCTACCTCTAGTATTGTAGCTAGTCTTGCTAAGGACTTTGGTCACACTCTTCCATTTGAAAGCATACTTGTGGGTATCCTCGATACCAATCTTCCATCCCAAAAAACCACTTGGACACCAACATTTGTCATTCCACCCATTCCTAAGAATCCTCTACATAAACATAAAATGTTTACACTCCATTACTCCACAACAACCTCAACATATCAAGGAAATTGATCTTCATCCATACCCATGGGTACCACATGTGTGCCCACCATCAAACAAGGTAATGTAGACCAAATGAACCCGAAAAGAAAGGAAGTAATCTCATGCAAAATTACCCTTTAACACCACATGGGACCTCTTCATCCAATCCTCCCATTGATACATTAAACCCACCAGTTTCCCAAAACACATCTATTCCATCCATCATCAACCCACATCAAAACAATCCCTTGATTACAAACCCCATCAACCAAGGTAATACCTTGACCACATCTCAAACAAAATGGAATCTCCAAAACATCGATCAAGGGAATCCTTTCAATTAGTGGATCCAAGGTCCTAATATTCCCTTAACATCACAATATTTAACAGTGCCATCTTCATATTTACTGTTTGTTGCCCAAGTCATGCAAAATAAAATGGGGCCTCAAACTTACATTCCTCCACCTCAATCCACTATCTTGCAAGGAATGTTAAACCATGGGAATACACAACCTCTCATCAACAATGTGCAAATCACACAAAACACCAACACCCAAAACCCATCTCAGATGTCCCAACCACTGTTGATCCTACATTGCAAGCACATGCCCTAGCTTTACAACAAGCCAAAAAGGATTATCATCAAGTAGTCCAACAACAACAACAAGAATCATCCTTAGCAACACAACAACAACAACAACAAGTCATAGCAACACAACAACAAACAACAAACAACCTTAGTCACACAACAATAGCAACAAGCACAACAAGTAGCCTTAGCAGCACAACAACAACAAACAACCTTAATAACACAACAACAAGCAACCTTAGTCGCACAACAACAAGAAGAAGCACAACAAAAACATCATCAAGTAGCCTTAGCAGCATAGCAAGTGGCTCTAGTAGCTCAACAATAGCAAAAACAACAATTTCTTACACAACAAAAACAACAACATATTTTATACTATAACCCTCAACAAAACATCATTCACTTGAGCACATTAGAAACATATACGCCTACACCATCATCACCTTATCCTGCACCACCATAGACACCAGATAACACATCATCATATCATAATCGCACGTAAACTTCATCCACCATCCCATAATATGCTACATATGTTCCTCCACCTAGTCCACTAGACGATATGGAATCACAACTCAAGGCATTGACACAACAAATGTAGGATATCTGAATGGAAAATGTAGACATCGAAAATATACAGATTGATATCGACACTCGATCCTGATCTACTAACATCGCTTCATCCTGAATTATCCCTCTATCTAACCATTTAATCAAATAGCCTTATTTGATTAAAGTCATCGTAATTCTCCTTTTAATTAAATAAATCCCTCGATTTAATTAAATCATCATCTCTGTGTAAATAGCTAGTTCATTTCATCTTCCTATCTTTGATTTAATTAAATAATTCATATTATTTTATTAAATCTCTAAAGTTCATCTAATTAAATTAAATAAATCAAGCATTTATCTAATTTAATCTAACATCACCCCTTTTGGTTAAATAAATCAAAATATTTATTTAACTAAGTCCTAATCATTTTCATCTCTTTTTGATTTATTTCAATCCTAAAATCTAAATCAAATAGTCAAATAAGCTAAATCTCCCCTTAAATTAATCAAATCCTGATTAATTAATCATAATCACTCAAATCCTCTAGATTTTACAACTTGCACATGAAAATCAATTTAATTGTTTTATAAATCACCTATTTTCATTCAAAAAAGGCATCAAAGATGGAATATTCCTCAAATTTGAAATCCCCCCCAAAAAGGACTTGTCCATCCAACAAAGCATTTAAGGCTCTTACATTGTCTCTTACATGTCTCCCACTTGGCATTTAACTCATCTTTCATCCCCCCTAAACATGTCATCTCATCAAATTCAAATTTCAAACTTGCACATGGATCAAAATGTGCTCATCCTCCATCCATTCACAAGTTGACAAGTGGCATCATATTATTGGTTGAATCTTTGTCCCACATTGATCAAGTTTGGACATCTCTCCAACTTATCATTCTATAAATGAAGAGCTCCTCTCCTCATTTCATCATCCACAATTTGAGTAAAGTTACCATGCTCAAATCATTAGCAATCCTCATCAATTTCATCCAAGCATAGTTAGGTTTTATGCAGATTTTCATCTTGGAGAATACATCAAGCATCAACAAAGTGGATCATTCTTCATCACATATCAATCTTGCATCATTGGAGTTGGGAAAGGGCCAATTTTCACATCAAATTGGCACCAATTCCCTCAAGAGATTAGGAGTTTGCTTGCTTTAGAATAGATTTTGATATGCTTTTAAGTTTTATTGTGTTCTTCATTTCATTTTCTATCTCTTTTGCTATTCAAATGAATTTCTTGAGGAATCCTTATTCTTGCTTGCATTTCACCTTCTAATGTGTTTGTTCATGTTGTTTTATAGGTATTTAGAATGGGGTTCACATTATGGCGCTAGAAGGAGGGCCTATCGGAAGATCAAATCACATTTTTTGAGAAAAATCTGTGGTTTTTGTTGTTTTTGGTGTTTACAACAAACATAATTGCTCATAGTCCAGCATCACCATAGAGAACCACTCAAAAAACTCAAACTACACTGTTAGGATCCAACTGTACCGCTCAAAACTCAAACTACACCGCTAAGAGCTCTAGCATGGCCATATAGCACCGCTAGAAACTCAAACAACACCGCCATCACAAACAGAGCCACTGGGATTTTTTGCTTTTTCATGCAAACTTAAAATGGCCATATCTTGGTCATTTTTTGGTCTTTTTTGAAGCTTTTTTTTGAAATGGGGTAGAATTTCATAAGCTAACCAATGGTGTAGGTTATTATCAATTTTGATAGAGTTAAAATTTTCAAATTTTCATTTAATGTCAAATCATAATGAAACTTGATCTAACTTTTAGGGTTTTTATGCTCAATCTTTTATATAACCCTCATATCTTCTTGTTTCTTGGTTTCATTTGACATTTGGAGTTTTTATTGCGGGTTTTGAAGGATAAGGGAGCATGGAAGTCAAAGAAAAATCATTATCACATCATTGTAACAAGTGTTTTTAAACACTATAGTGTTTGTTTAACACTTTTTGAGGATTCATTATTCTTCTTAAGGAAAATTTGTCATCCTTTTCATGCTTAGGATATAATAAATTCATTTGGGCTTTAAAAGAACTTTTGAATTCTTGTTGCAAAGGGTTTAAAATGAACATTAGAACTACAACTTACTAGAGTTTGTTTTTTATGGTTAACAATTGAACAAGACAACTCTCATTTGTCCTTTGGTGCTTTAAAATGAATTCATTATTGCTTTGTGGGATCTAAAATGAACATGTGCTACATTGTTTTGTGAGAGCTTACTTGAACTAACTTCATTGAAAAAGGATGTATGCACTTCTCTCGCACTTTATAACGATCTTGAAAATAAAAAGGCCTTTTTCATGATTTTAGGATAAGACAAAGCAATAACCTCCACACTTCATTTTTGGGGTTTAAAATTGAACAAAATCTTGTGCGAGTGTGAATTAATTTATTGCATGTGTTCTCTCTTTGTTTCTAAACAAGGGTTGATCAAACTATGAATATGTTTATTCGCTTTTGTCTATCTTAGAGGGCCTGCCTTGGGGAAAAAGTACTCACCCAAGGGAACAACTCAATCAGTAACACTCTAAAGCCAAGAGTATTTCTAGTTGGGATATAAATGTGGGTATTGGAAGAAATGCTAGTATCACGCGGTTGATTCCAACAAGATGAATCTGAAAAGGGACTCTTGTCGTATGGGTCAATCTCCATGAATGGAAAGTCCAAAATAGAACCCTTGTTTTATAGTGACCAATTGATCCATTGAGCGAGTTTATCAAAGTGGTGCATTGGAACTTAGATTCCAAGAAGTTACTTGCCATGTCCGATCTTGGTTGAAATATAAAGGTTAAGACTTCATTCTTAACATACCTTTATATTTTGTCCTTGGTTGCATGTAAAATCATCTCTTCTAGGAAGGGCATGAGGCAAGCCCACCAAGAAAAATGTACCAATTGAGCTAGGATGTCATATTGCTTGTGGTTTGAAAACACAGTGCTTTTTATCGAAAACATTTGAAAACCAACATTCAACATGAGCATTAAATCTCAAACCCTTTAGGAGAAGCAAATATCCTTGGACAAATTCACATGTTATTGCTTTCCCTTGGGATTCATATCCTTAGAGGCTTCTAAACATTTGGATTTCATCTCAATTTGCTTCTACTAAAGTCAACTTTAGGCAACCTTTGCCTTGATTTCCTCGATTTCTGCATAATGCACTTTGTGGGATGAAATGGAATTAGGACATTGGACATTCAGTTGAAAACCTAATCAAGAATGTGTTTGTGGTAAAAATAATCCATTAAGAAAAGATTGAATCAATTGGACCCCACACATGTGCTTGATATCTTTTGGTCATATGATTTTCATGCAAAACATTGGTCTTTTGATTTTGAAATTACTCTTAGAGAAAAGTGTGTTCTTCAATACCTTGGCCTAGTAAACAAAGCCTCTCTAAGTCTCTTAGGACCAAAATCAAACACTTCATCCAAATTCCAAACATTTATCATCTCATCCCACAAACAACTTTAGGGCTTTGGAAACATCATTCTAGACTTGGGTACATCTTTAAATCAAATCAAAATCATTTGTTTAAGTTAGGTGTGTGGGAATGCATCCTTTCTCATACATTTAATTAAATCAGCAATCCTTTGAACAAATTCATCCTAAGATCGCATCCAAAATCTAGGGTTTACAAGTTCATTATCCAAATCAAACCAATCAAAATCAAACCCTAAGTCTAGCATTGATCCAAAGTTGCTAAACGTTCAACACTCATATCATTCACCTATTTTCATCCTTCATATCGTCATTGGTCCTAAGAACCCTAGAGGTCACTTTTTCAACAAGGTCAAAATACAAGAGGAACATGGAATACAAACTTGATCCATACATCATGAGTAATCCAAATCAACTAAACTTTCAAAGCCTTACAACGCCAATTGGTTATCAACACTCACACTTATACAATCCATACATGGGATCATTAACTTCTACAAATATCAATGGCACAACAAGTGTGAGTATGCCCAAATCAAAGATTGGAACACATTTCCTAATGGTAGATCTAAATCCAAACCTACAAGTTTGTCAACCAAACAATCAAAGCATGAGCCTTCAAATGAACAACATCATCCCACCAAATCCCTACAAACCAAATGAGAATGTACAAAGCACAAGTTTTTGAAACATGAATCTGGAAAACTTTGGGATAGATACATTTGCAAATTATACGAGTATTCCAAACATGAACAAAGGTCAATTTCAACATATCATACCAAATCTGAGTGTCGTCCCAAATCAAAACATTGTCCAAAATCAAACACAAGTACACACTCCAAATCTACTTAAACAAGAGCCAAATCAACTATATCAAGGGAGTCAAGATCGAAATCAAGAACAAAATTGGCGAGATCAAATTGTTGCACTTTCCAAAATAGTTGAGTCATTGCGCCAAGGTAAATCTCCACCACCACTACCTACATCATTCCTTGATTTAGGGCTTCCCCCTTTACCTAGCACCAATCACTCCATCCAAACCAATCCACCTAATGCCAATCAAGCCATCACATCAAATCCTTCGAATATACCATCGACATCACACCAATGGATGGTATCTAATCAAACAACAACATTGATCCCAAATCAAAATATGGTCTCCCAAGGACCTATCACCTTGGTTAATCCAACCATCCCTATCACTTCGATTATTCCAAACACCACTACCACACCCATCACATCTCAACCCCTCACTACCATGATTGCTTCGAGTGAATCTCAAACACTTGTCACTACATCCAACATGATTCCAAATCCACCAACACCCCCACCACCACCAACTTCCACCACATCAAGCCAATACAACATGGAATTACAAGCTACTTTTCAAAGCGGATTCCAACAATATCTAGCCATGCAACAAGAAACACAAGCTCAAAAAGTGCAAAAAGCCTCTCAAGTTGCCCAAGCCTCTCAAGCTACCCATAAAACACAAGCACAAGCACAAAAAACCACAACTGTTGAGAACAAGGATCAAGATCAATCCATCACTGAGCACCTTGAAGCTATGTCTACTTCATCTAATGATCAAATCAACATACATCAAGAGCCACTCTTTAGTGATCTATTTCAAGGAGTGATAGGATTATTTGATCCTGTCGACATAATTCACGATCCATTCACCTATGATCATGTTGAAAGTGTCTCTACATCGCCTTATGAGTTAGAGGACATAACTCAAGAATTTATTCCAAAGCATGATCAATGTCTTTCACCAAGGTCTAGCAATGGTCATTTCCAAGACATGATAACACCCTTTGATCTCATGGTTACAGATGCCGAAAGAACCCTCAACTCAACACTTGATCTAAGTCCACTCAAAGATCAAGAGGATATCGAACCACTTATCATGACTACTAATGATGTCCAAGGACCCTTTGTAAGCAATCCATCCTTTGAAACCGACCCATGTCAAGAACTTGATCCAAAGCATGTCGAAAGCAACTTTGAAATAAATCAAGATCAAGAATTTGTATCTACAAGATATTACAATGATCTAATGGACACTCTCCTATCTATGCAATATGATCATATCCACATAGCACATACTCCTCCATCTACCCATGAGATGCTTTCTTTGGATGGAAACATAGATGATCATCATTTAGAATAGGATCCCTTTATTCCTGACATTGCTACACAAAAAGAGCAGGTTATCGATTCCTACAATCAAACTGAGTTTTCAACATTGGGATCAAATATGTCCCAAACTCAGATTGAGGACATCATGAATAAATATATCCAACATTATCTGCTCAAGGAAACAAGTTAGATAGAACATCTAGAGTTAGCAAAGCAGCAAATTGAAACAATGTCATCTATAATGGTCATTTGTCAGAGCACATTTACTGAACAAGACATCTCAAAACAAGCGGAATCAAGGAGTGAAGGTGCTACTACCACCATACTGGGGGAAAATTCATCTCAAGTAAATGTCAACATAGGGAGCATGAAGAATCCTTATGATGAAACCAATGTCAATACTACAACCAGCCATGTCATAAATCTTCATCCACCCATCACCCCATCCATGAATTGGGACCAACATCAAAGGAAATATCTGAATCAAAGTACGAAGAATGTTATCAAAGAAAAAGAAGCTAAAAATCATAATGGACAAATCAAATACATATGGATACCAAAGAATACAAAGAAAGATTATCCCTACCAAACTCCATCAGTCAAAGAAACTATGGGGCAAAATAAAAAAGGGAAAAGTATCCATCAAAGATGTCCGCAAAAGAAAAATCAGGCTTTTCAAGAAATGTACAAAGTGTATCAAGCAGTTGGTCCTAATTCCATGCACACTTTCGTATCCACCCATCATTGTTCATCTTCCCAAGTTTGGAGAGTCAAAGATTCCAAGCTATCAACCAATCCATCTTTTATGATCCCTAAACACAGTCCATCCACGCCTCCACGCATGATATCCAATTATCACATTGATCATGTATTGGAAACAACCCTTCATCATAAGGATTTTGAAGGCATTCTATTGCAATGTACGCACAAAGACAGAGTTAACTCTGGTATCGACAAAGCAGATCAAGAATCTCAAAAGTTGCATTCAAGTGCACGTATCTTAGCAAAGCAGCTCCTTCAGGTAGGATATCAGTGGCACATTATGACAGGGGCATCTACATCAGCAACACCTTGTGATTCAGCATGAGTTTAAAATCTTTCAGAAAAATACAAAAAATAAAAATTAAAAAAATTAAAAATCCAAAAAAATCAGAATAAGGATTGAAAATAGTAAAGAGAAAAATCATCCTCTAGTGAAAACCGCATGGGCAACGCTTTGGGAAAGACCATGATGAAAACTTAGAAAACAGGCGTCATGTATAGAATCGAGCATCTCATCCCATCCGTAATAAATCTAACATTCCATCCATCTTATCCATAATAAATCCATTCATCCATAAACCATTGATCCAATCTATTTTCATCCATCTACATCCACAATCCCAGTTATCTTAATCTTGATGAAAGTTTGGGGCACACTTTACGCTTGCTTATGGTAAAAATCTTGACATGGGTCATTTTCATTGATCCTATCCTATCCAACATTATCTAAGCCATGAAGCATTCCTTCATTCAAAACCTTATCTTATTGCAAGATAATCCTTGGTATCCTTTGCATGCTTACCATATCCATCCATCCATACACCTATCCGAGCATCCACACATTGCTAGACACTGGGGGTAGATATTTACATCTTGCTTCAGGAATAAATCTTGATCTATATCCTCCAACTTATGTGATGATCTGAACATTGGAAAACATGAAATAAACTTGGTCCAAACATTGAAAATCCAAATCACTAGCCCATGGCATATTTTGACGAGAAGACATTCCTTATCAGTCTTCATCTTTCATCGAACATCAATCCAAAAAATCATTATCAGTTGCATCTAAGTTGCACCTCGAACGTCACATCAAATCATTTAGAACAACTTTTTTTCCAAAATCAACCTTCAGCAATCGTGATCAATCAAATCCAATCAAGAAATCAGCAGGATATCCTTGTGTTGCTTAAACACTATCCTTGCATTGTTGTGCATCCTCAACAATGTTATCATCATCAATCTTGATCAAATCATTGTCAATCCATCATCTTGGGATATCTATCCTAATCCTTGTGTTGCTTAACACTATCCTGGCATTGTGGTGTATCCTCGATAATACTATCATCATCAATCCTAATCAATCCAATCCGTGCATTGTTGTGCATCCTCAACAATGTTATCGTCATCAATCCTAATCAATCAAATCCTTCCATTGTTGTGTATCCTCAACAATGTTGTCATCATCATTATCCCATCAGCCCAATTGATCAACCTTAGCTTGGTTTTTAGAAAAATCCTAAACAAAGCACTGATATCATCATACACATCCTTATTGAAATCATCAAAATCGTGTGAAATATCCAAAAACATCCAAAACATATCAAAAAATCCAAAAACATCCATAAAACAGAAAACATCAAAAACATTAGAATCTAAACTACGTTGTCTCTGAGCTTAAACATAGGCAAGGCTCATCTTTGATAAGCCCCCAAGACATCAAAATCCAAAAACATTCATAAAATCTCATAAAATTCAAAAACATTTGAAAAATCAAAAATCAAAAATCCAAAAACCCAAAAATAGCCTCAAAACATTTCAAAACATCAAAAACATCCAAATATTTGAAAAAATCCATCCGTCTCATTTCTCTTTCACCCGCAATAATCAATCATCCATAATAAATTAATCATCACCTTCATCCTTTGACAACACAAACAGAAACAATCACAACAGTCAGCAAAAGCAAGCTTCAATCACAAAATCAAAATCGAAACAACAAACCATTAAAACAAAATCAAACTCTTGATCATTTTTAGACATGTCAGTCAACCTTGTGTCAACATCCTATCAATCAACTTATCAAACCATCATCATCCTTTACAATGCATATCCTAGGATATATCGTTCTGACAATGGGCATCATTTTGGATATCGCCTTGGATTCTTATCCTATCAAAAAAAATCCCTTTGGCTGAAGGTATGAAGAACATTGGCTTGTTTGCATACTTGATCTTTTCTTTTGATTTATCTTATTGCGCTCATTCCAAGGACCTCTTGATAATATCCAAATGTAGGATTTAGAGAGATAGGAATGGGGCAATGATCATTATCATTTTGTTTGCTATGCTTGTTGGACACTCTTGTAATATAACTTGGTGAATACTTGCTTTGTTAGGTACGTCCTAGCAAGGTTTCTATATGTCAAGTTGGAACAAGAATACTCCTATCTGTATGTTTAGTCAAAGTCCATCACACTAGGTGCAATGCCATCTTGGTTCTTTATACCCTGATGCATCGTGCCTACGTGTGTTATCAAACATAAGGTAATTGGCCCTTTGAAAATCCCAACTCCTTGGCAAGAAATCATCATCATCATCATCACCTCATGTCTTGTTGGAATCTCTTATTTTCTTCTATCTCTTGCTTTTCGCACTAACATGGTACCATGACAGTTAATCATAAATCATCGCTAATGCATCCATCCTGCATCCACAAACCATCTGCATATCATATCATATCATATCATATAAGAAACATTGATCATCTCACATGCATTGGATTTCATCATTTCATAATATAGATTGGTTATTCTAGGCATCTCATAAACCATACATCTATCACCCATATACATAATCATAAAAGCATCATCATATCAAATCATGTGCATCCATCATATCATCCATGCATCATCATATCATCCATTACATATAAACATCATAATCATCTCATCATCAATAATGTCACTGTCATGGTACAAGTCAGGATCAAGTGGGTGTAATATATCAAAATAGGCATGAGGCTACCCATGGCTGATGACTGTCTACATCATCAAATCTGTCTACATCAAATATTCAAGTTGAACTGATCTTGAACCTCTTTGTCGAGAGATCCACCCTCAAATCAAACCTCTTCACCTGATCTCTCGAGGGGGCAATATACCAGCGTAATTCTTCATTCACTAGGGCAGCAATGGGGCATCCAAAAAAATCAAAGAAATTTTGAATTTTGATCATGGCAAGGTTATTCTTTGAACCAACGCAACAAGTGCATCGCTTCAAAGAGGGTAAAAATGTAGACATTGAAAATATACAAATTGATATTGACACTCGATCCTGATCTACTAACATTGCTTCATCCTGAATTATCCCTCTATCTAACCATTTAATCATATAGCCTTATTTGATTAAAGTCATCATAATTCTCCTTTTAATTAAATAAATCCCTCGATTTAATTAAATCATCATCTTTGTGTAATTACCTAGGTCATTTCATCTTCCTATCTTTGATTTAATTAAATAATTCATATTATTTTATTAAATCTCTAAAGTTCATCTAATTAAATTAAATAAATCAAGCATTTATCTAATTTAATCTAACATCACCCCTTTTGGTTAAATAAATCAAAATATTTATTTAACTAAGTCCTAATCATTTTCATCTCTTTTTGATTTATTTCAATCCTAAAATCTAAATCAAATAGTCAAATAAGCTAAATCTCCCCTTAAATTAATCAAATCCTGATTAATTAATCATAATCACTCAAATCCTCTAGATTTTGCAACTTGCACATGAAAATCAATTTAATTGTTTTATAAATCATCTATTTTCATTCAAAAAAGGCATCAAAAAGGGAATATTCCTCAATTTGAAATCTCCCCCCAAAAGGACTTGTCCATCCAACAAAGCATTTAAGGCTCTTACATTGTCTCTTACATGTCTCCCACTTGGCATTTAACTCATCTTTCATCCCCCCTAAACATGTCATCTCATCAAATTCAAATTTCAAACTTGCACATGGATCAAAATGTGCTCATCCTCCATCCATTCACAAGTTGACAAGTGGCATCATATTATTGGTTGAATCTTTGTCCCACATTGATCAAGGTTGGACATCTCTCCAACTTATCAATCTATAAATGAAGAGCTCCTCTCCTCATTTCATCATCCACAATTTGAGTAAAGTTACCATGCTCAAATCATTAGCAATCCTCATCAATTTCATCCAAGCATTGTTAGGTTTTATGCAGATTTTCATCTTGGAGCATACATCAAGCATCAACAAAGTGGATCATTCTTCATCACATATCAATCTTGCATAATTGGAGTTGGGAAAGGGCCAATTTTCACATCAAATTGGCACCAATTCCCTCAAGAGATTAGGAGTTTGCTTGCTTTAGAATAGATTTTGATATGCTTTTAAGTTTTATTGTGTTCTTCATTTCATTTTCTATCTCTTTTTCTATTCAAATGAATTTCTTGAGGAATCCTTATTCTTGCTTGCATTTCACCTTCTAATGTGTTTGTTCATGTTGTTTTGCAAGTATTTAGAATGAGGTTCACAGAAAAAATGAAGAAACCCCATACATAGAACTTATGCCCATATCCCTTTGATTGAAACATCACTATGGTATTGTTCCCTCTTGGTTTTGAAATCCCCAAATTTGACAAATACAAATGGAGAGGAAGTCTTGTGGACCATATCAAAGAATTCAACATCATGTGCATGGAGGTTGCCTATAATGAGTCCTATTTGATACACCTCTTCCCATGAAGTTTAATAGGCCCTACCATGGACTAACTTTCTCAATTTCCTTAAGGTATCAAAAATTTCCAAGAAATCATTGACAAATTCATAGATCACTTCTCCTTAGATCTTGACATGGATGTAAGCTTATAATAGTTATACACTCTCAAACAAATTAAAGGATAATCTTTCACCAATTTCTTACAAAGATGGAGACAAAGAGCGGGTAAAAGCAAGTGGCCAATTCCCAATGAACAACAAGTGGGCATCATCATAGAAAATATAGATCTAGATCTATCCTTCCCCTTGAAAATGTAGTGCATTACATCTTATGATGATCTTGGCCCTAGGGCCCTTAACATCAAGAGAGCTCTAATCTCATAGGGAAACACTCAAGCCTACAAAGACAACCATCCATCAACTAGTTCAAATGAAAAGCCTCATATCTGGGATAGGAACAAGAATGTAACAAATGATGGAGTGGTAGATGTTAAGGTAGTCCTTAGTGATCCTAGGCCAAACAACAATCAAATATTTAGCATTCAACCAACTGTGCAATAAACAACATCAGTACAAAATAATCATGTTAACAACATTGAAATGCAACAAAGATGAATACCTAATAAGAATGACTATCCAAAACATAAATATACATAATTGGAACCCATCAATAATATCATGAAGAAATTGGTAGATTCCAACCTAATAACACTTCCAAACTTTGAAAACTACCAAGAACCATAGGATAAACCATCCTAGTAGAACA
Organism: Sequoia sempervirens; assembly: GCA_007258455.2. Lineage (NCBI taxonomy): Eukaryota > Viridiplantae > Streptophyta > Pinopsida > Cupressales > Cupressaceae > Sequoia > Sequoia sempervirens. Next base: position 546,296,640 of record VDFB02000015.1, read on the forward strand.
AAAATTATCTTTGTGACTTTCACAAAATCAAAGGACATAAGATGGTGAACTGCATGTGACTCAAAAATATTATCCAATATCTTATAGAGAGTGACACCATATCTGTTGAGGTATCAACCGATAATCATGATCTTAAGATATACAAGACACCCATGTCGGATCATCACAAAGGAAACAACACTAGAAAAGAAAAATATTTTACAAATGTGCAACATACCTATTCCAATATAGTCACTTCTTGTGATAGTGCCATTACCGTCATCACCATCAAAGGACCTAGTGCGGAATGTGGTGTCACCACACAATGTGGCAAGTTCACCATCCAAGGAGTCCCATCTAAATCTAGGGAACACCCTACTTAGCCAACATCAAGCACTAGCAAGTACAATCTCTTAGATCAACTTAAGAAGACCCCTGCACAAATTTATATCTTAAAAATATTAAGGCTATCCCATGTGCATAAGTAAATATTAGAGGAAGCTCTATCTACATCATTTGTTCTCAAGGATATAGATACAAAGCAGTTTCAAGCTATGGTAGGGAATATCACTAATCATTTCCTCACCTTCTCGGAACAAGACCTTCCATCGCAACCATCTCATAATCGTGCTTTACACCTTGAGGTTTCTCATTCATAATAACAAGGTTAAAAGAGTCTTAGTAGATGGACGTTTTGATCTAAACATTTGCACCCTTCAGTTGATCAAAAACATGGGTTGTTCATAGAATACTATTGAGAAGACAACGATCACCACCATCAGTTCATATGATGACCACGAAAGAGTATCACAAGGCATCATCACGCTACCCATCCAAGTGGGTCCCCTCATCTTAGAAACTACATGCCAAGTTTAAGACCTTGATCTTTCCTACAACATCTTGCTTGGTCAACCTTGTATCCATGCCCTAAATTTGTAGCATCAACCTACCATCAATGTGTTAAGATTCCTTTTGAGGGTAGAGAAGTTACCATCCATGGAGATCTTGAGCCATTTTACTACTGCAAGGAGCTTGGAGCCAATTTATATAATATTCCCCAAACACCCAAGAATTACAAAGGGACTACACCCTCTACCTCATTTTTTGACCCATCATCCCCTGCATCTACCTCATAAATGAAAACACCTATTGTGCAGAACATACTCAACATCAAAGCAATGATCCAAGATGATGGTTGTGGAAACTATAAGCTAACAAAGGAATTTTTTGTATTGGGAGAGATACCTCTTTCTCCCAAATATTATGGGAAGCTCACACCTAGCAACAACATCCCTGAAACAATCAAGATGGCAACTACTACCTTCACCAAGTGTGGGATTTGAACCAAGAAGATGTCAATGAGGAGGATGTCTCTAAACTACTATATCAAAATGAAATACATGTCCCTGTTCTTCCCATGCAAGATGATAACAAAGGCTTACAACTAATGAAGGGAGTGGGATATACCAAGAATGAGAAATTGGGACAAAATAACAATGGTTTGCTAGAACCCATCATTCCCAAGAAACGCCTAAAGAATCTTGGCCTAGGTTGTACTACTGGCAAGGTTAACCTTCTTGAAAAAGGTACTTCCACTAAACAGGTCAAGGATTTCTCTTGGTTACCTACATTGTATGATACTACCCTAGATGACTTTCCCCTCGATTTTGATAACCTATTTGAGAATAAATTCCTCTTCATGATATCTACATCGACCTTCACCCCAAGAAATTGACCAAATGAAATATTCCTAGTATATCCACAACTCATTGACTTGGACCAAAAATTGACTTGGACCAACAAGGACCACTAATTCTAGATTTATTCGAAAACCATGAAGCAATCTCAGAATTCATGGGACTCTATGACAACTTACCATGGGAAGATCACAAGGTTGGTTTTTACATAGAGCTCGACACAAGGGTATACTACGGGGAGACGACTGAATCCTTCATTCACAAAATTGATGACATGTAACTAATTTGTAGATCTTTGAGTGAAAACCACTCTATGACACTCTTTGATCCTAATAGTAAAAAGAAAGGACGTATCCGAGGGTGAAAACCTCTTTGAGGATCCCAAAGATGAGGGATTCAATCTCCCCCTTGGTGCAATGCATTCAGACGAGTTAACAACTTTAGCAGAAAAGGCCACTCAAGTCAATGTGGTAACAAAAGAAGCACCCAAGATCACTTTCTATGTTGAATCCTTGTTGGATGAAGAACAAAAGAACCTAGCAACATTCCTAAAAGATAAAAGAGCTAAATTTGCATGGTTGTACATGGATATTCCAGGGATGGATCCAAAAATAGTTATGCATCATCTAGTAGTCTATCATGAGGCTAAACTGGTAAACTAAAAATTAAGAAAGATGCACCCTTAGATAGCACTTTTGGTCAAATTGGAGTTACAAAATTTTCTTGATGTTGGATTCATTCAACCCATAGATTATCTTGAGTGGGTTTCAAACCTAGTACTAGTCTCCAAACCCACTCAAGATAATCTATATCCAATGATTATCTTGAGTGGGTGTCAACAACATGGGGATCTGATTCATGTTCAAGCTCAGGAATTGCAACCAATGATCACGCCTTGCCCTTTCTTGCAGTGGGGGCTTGACCTATAGGAGATATTACCCCATCCTCATCTAATGGCCACAATTTTATGATAAAAACCACTGAGTACTTTACCAAGTGGGTGGAAGCTATTCCTATGACCTACATAATAGGGAAGAAAATTGCTAAGTTTATCCTGAATTACCTCATCTGTCATTATGGCATTCCACAAACACCCTTAATCACTTGGAAGTTTATTAAAACAGATTGAAACAGAGGCATAACAAGAAGATCAAGAATTGGTCTTTCTAGGAAGGGGATCTTGTCCTAAAGCAGAATCAGAAAAATTTTCCAGATCAAGACAACAAAGGAAATTTTGAGCCTAACTAGTTGGGTCCCTTTGTCATCACAATTTATGGATCAGAAGCATATCAATTGTCAACACCTAAAGGTGAATCCTTGCAAGAACCAACCAACAAGTAAAGATAAAAACATTCATCCTCTATGTGGAAACCACTTCGGTGGTGCTTTGGGAAATTACCTTGGAGAAAACCTACAAAACAAGTGCCTTGAGTAAATAAAGTACCTCCATCTACCTAGGCTATTTATCCCATCATTCCATCCATCACATCATTCATCCTATTTCATCCATCACCCATCTGTGTCCATATCATAGCTTGATGTTCTGAAGTATCGTATCCCCTTAGTACTACTTGGCATATTCCAAAGGTCGGTTTGTCTATTGAGGTAGTCTATCATATTACACTAGGGGAAATTCATTATGGATCAAATCAGGTTCTTGTATATTTTAAGGTTATCAAAAAATCCCAAAAAAAATCATAAAATCTCATCAAAATCCAAAAATATTTAAAAAATCCTATATAGCTAAAATCCAAAAATATTCGTAAAACATTCATCATAAAATTGAAAAAAAATTCAAAATATTGTATAGCTAAAATCCAAAAACATTAATAAAGTGTTCATCAGAAAATCCAAAAACATTTGCAAAATCTTGTATAGGTAAAATACAAAAAAATTTGTAAAATTGCAAAAATATAATCCAAAACATCTAAAACACATCAAAATCCCTAAAAAGGTCGAACATCAAAAATACAAAAATGGTACCCTTGTTGAACTACGAGTCTCTAAGCTTGAACATAGACAAGGCCATCATTGATGAGCCTCTGAGACACCCTAGGTCAATCCTTTAAGAGTTTGTCATAATAAACTGACAATCCATCAACTATTAATATCTCATCCTCAATAAGTCAAATCAGTAAAACTACATGGTCTCTACGTGTACAATGTAGGCAAGGTTCATCTTTGATCAACCCTTGAGACCCCTAGGATAGGTTTTTTAGGTTAGGTTCTTGGTCGAAACTTAGAAAATACCTAAACATTCAAATATCGAAAAACCTTAAACATTTGTAAAAGCTCAAAACATCCCTAAACATTCAAAAGTCCAAAAAAGCCCTAAACATTCAAATCTCAGAAAACCCAAAACATTTGGAAAACTTAGAAAAACACAAAAACATTGGAAAACCTTGGAAAACCCTAAACAACCTCAAAATAAACAAAAACCAAAACATCCACATAAACTTTCGAAAAGACCAAAACAACCTCAAAAAAATTTCAAAATACCAAAAAAATTGAAATATTCTAGAAAATCCAAAACCACCCATCCCATTTGACTTTCACCCACAATAAACCTCCATCCATAATAAATCACGCATCACCTTCAACCTTTGGCAAAACAAATAGAAAACAAGTATCACAAGTCATAAAGTGAGAACCTAAGTGTCAAAATGTAAAGTCTAGATCATAGGTAAACGAGTCAGTGAAGTTTGTATCAACGACTTATAAAACATGACATCCTAATCAAAACATTTGATCAACATGTCCTAGGATGAATCCTTCCTGCAATGGGAATTAGTATCAGAAATCACCTTAGCTATATTAAAATAGCAAGAGATATGGATAACACTGACTATTTTTCTTTGATCTTTTCTTATGATTTCTCTTAATAACCCATTCTGAGGACCTCTCGATGATGTCTATCAAAACGATTTAGAGAGAAAGGAATGGGGCATCAATCATTATGTTTTGTTTGATGTGCTTGTGGGTATTCTTGTAAAATAATCTTGGTGCATACTTGCTTAGTTGTGTGTAGGAAAGTTGTTTGGAGTACATTGTTGACTATTGTGTGTGCTTTGGTCTGTAAGAGCCCAAAATAGACTTAGTAGATGGAGGATGTGTGATGGTGGATTTTGGGACATAAGGAAACATAATAGATTTGGAGGATGAAGGAGGGAAAATGATACTATTTTTAGGTGTGTATGATGGACGAGGATGTATGTTAACAAATATTTTTAGAGGAGTGGTGGTAAGCACTTCTTATTCTTTTGGAAGAGGCTCACTTTGGTTGTACAAAGGTTATACCAATATTTTTGGATTGGGAGGCTTGAGGTATTTATCCAAGGCCTTATGCTCATGGATTTCATTTTATATGGATGGGATCCAATGTACCTTTCTCATGAAGGCCTAAGCCTTTCCATTTATAGTCCATGGTATTGAGCACACGGTCTATAGTAGGATGCCTATTATTTGGAATCATGATGAAAGTCCATTATTGGGAAGAAGATGATAGGTGGTGGATATGCTTTGTTATTTTGTTGCAAGAGAACCACCATGGGTGGATGTAAGAGGACCAAGGGGATATGGAGGTGGTGCTGGGATATTTTGAATAGGAGGTGATAAAGGATCATGAGATGGAGTGGATGGGAAGGGATGCTCTTGATTTGGATGAGGGGATGTATCAATATTCTTGGGATCAAGCTCTTGGAATGCTTCAACTTCTGTAGATGGTGTGATGGAGGAGGAGTGTTGAATAAACTCCTCACATTGGGTAGGAAAAGAGATGGAAGATTCAATATGTTCATGGGATTGGGGTTGGAAAATGCTAAAATTAGGATATGGGGATTGGGATTGAGATTGGATGGTTTCAATGATCAAGGTGGTGTTAGGAATGGGAAGAGGAATGATAGGTGTTGGATGGTGAAGGGAATCATGACTAATGAATGTACATGGTGGATTGGGGTGAAATAACTCCACAACTTTTGGATATGGATTTGGTGATGAATTCTTTGAGAGGAGTCTTTGGATGACATCTGGAATGGGATGCTTGGGACTAGATGGAGGCTTATGAATGGGTGGGGGATTATGATTATGGATTGGGGGATTGATATTAAATGGAGAATTAAGGTATGAGGGATTGGAAGGTGGAATAAGACATGATAAATGGGATGGTAGACTAAGATAAGAGGAATTGGATGGAGTAGATGGATTGGGATCATGGATTGGGAGATAGTTTGGGGGACAATGGGATGATGGATTTGGAATATGAATGAAGGTGATAGTGTTCTTGTACACATATGGAGGTTGATATATGACTAGAGGAGAACATGGAGGTATGGATATTGGATGAGAGGGATATGCATTCATGATAAATAAGAGGGAGATGTGTATGGGGGATAAGATGGAGATGTGGATGAGGGAGCTAATAGATTTCCCTTTTCAAATGTATAATAAGGAATGTTGATGGGTTTGAATGGAGGCATGATGGGATAGCTTGGATGAATGATGTGATTTCAGAAGATTCTTGGAGCAAGCTTGCTAGCAATGATTGTAGGAGTTTATGGTGAACTCCTCAAACACCCTAGGATCACTTACAAGATAAAATAACTTCCACAAGAGAGAAATGGGAGAAATATCATGCTATCATTAAGGATGCAAGAATTCCAAACTAAATATGGCAAAGTACAAATGATGCCTTGCTTATATAAGCAAGGTGGTGAATAGGATTAGACAAGATCATGACAAGTTTCTTAATCATATTACATGAGACAACTAACTCATAAAAAACTATGATAAGACAAGATATAGAAAATACAACTCATCCTTCTAGAAGGAATATTAAAGCCTAAATAAACTTAACATGTGAATATGTTCCTTAATTACCTAGTGAATGAATTAACTAGGTACATGACATTTATTCACCCCAACACCCCCTTTAAGTGAAACTTAGGAGAGAAGAGTATTATGAAAATGATGCAAAAAGATGCAAGGATGGGTCCCGGCTACTAGGCCATGCTAGGTACCCATGTACAAATGCAAATGAAATCTCTCACAAATGGAGAAAAGGAGAAAAATCAATGGGACAAAAATCCTCCCCAAAAGAGAGATGAAATACAATAAAGATATCTACCACAAATTCAATCAATATCTATCCATACAAAGGATGATAAGAGAGATCATACAAACCCCTTAATGAGATCACCTATTGCAAAGAAGTAATAAAAGAACACTTGTGGAGTAACAATGCAATCCTCAATCTGGCAAGCAAGGAAAGGTACTTTTGTTTGCTAAAAACCATATTAGAGTCACTCAAGGACTTAGGTCAGAATCATGATAAGCAATAGTAGACTTGATACCAAGGAGCACTGGAAAACTTGCAAACTAACACAACTCTGGAATCTATGAAGCAATAGTTGATTGAGAAATGATCTAAAACTGATATGAGATGTAGAGAAAATGTAAACCTAATGCATGCAAAAAGTGAAATAGTGCATGCACTTATGAATGTTCACATCTTCCTCCATGAATAAAAATGACCTCAGATCTATGTAGAGGAAAAAATAAGCTTTCTAATGCCCCTTGAATCACAAAAATTCAATAATCGAGGCAAAAGTTATGAATTTATAAAAAAACTGGTTGAATTTAGCTTGTAGGAAATAATTTTTTCTAGCAAAAATTTTTTACTTCTGATTTGATTTCTAAAAAGTCTATCCACTCTAAGTAGACAATAACAGAAACCCATAAATTTTTTGATTCAAAGAACAAAACCAATAAATGTTTTTTTGTTCTAGCAAGTAGAAGATTAAAATGAATTTTATTTAACCTTTAGCTTGTAGAAAAAATGACATGTGACACTTTCTGGACAATAATTTTTTCTAGCTTTGCTTAAGATATGATCAATACCCAAATGGTGTTTCAACCCTGGGAACAAAACACATAAATAGTTTTTTTCTTTAAAATAGTGGAAGCTAGATTTCTAAAGCAAAAAATGAAAATGACTCTAGTAGAAATTTGTTTGCCAAATTTGAGCTTCAAACCCTTACAGACCTAACAAAATATGTTATATTTTGATGAAACAAAAGATGATCTTGACTTTCTCTAATGCCTTGGATTCAATGGCAAGGTTCTCAAGACCCCAACTCACACTGAGAAAAACTTTCATGCCAAGATTGGTCCCTCAAATCTATTTAGAAGTTTGTAGCACTAAATCTCTGATACCATGTAGGATTTTATGGTGAACTCCTTAAACACTCTAGGACCACTTGTAAGACAATAACTTCCAAAAGAGAGAAATGACAGAAATATCATGTTATCATTAAGGATACAAGAATGCCAAAATGAATATGGAAAAGTACATACGATGCCTTTCTTATATAGGAAAAGTGGTGAATAAGATTAGACAAGATCATGATAAGTGTCTTAATCCTATCACATGAGACAAATAACTCATAACAACCTAGCAAAAGATAAGATCTAGAAAAGAAAACTCATCCTTTTAGAAGGAATCTTAGAGCCTAAATAAACATGTGAATATGTCCCCTAATTACCTAGTGAATGAATTAACTAGGTACAAGACATTTATTCACACCAACAATGATGGCATCAAAGGGATCTATTTCATATTCATCTTGATCAATAAGAATTTCATCATCATCCTAAATGTAATTTGGATCTCCCTTGATTACTACTTTTTATTGCATTGAAGGAGGATGAGGATGCATGATATTGGATTGGATGGGAATAGATGAAAGAAATGAGAATAGATGATTAGAAGGTAAATGAAATGGATTAGAAGAATGCAGAAGAAGGGATCATAAGATTTTTTTTGATACCAGAAGATATTGGATGTGGATGTACTAAAGTTCAAGTTGGGATTTAGATTAATCTTATATTAGGAATTGATTTAATATCCAATTAAAATATGTTTTATGATATGTTGGGAGGGTCTCCTAATGTTCAAGGATGTAGTTAACTCGGTGGGATGATAATAGTAGCCTCTTAACTATATAAGGTTCTATGTCAAAGTTCGAGATGGATTTCCTACATGAGATAGGATAAGTTCTCAAGAAAAATGAGATATTGATGCAAACTATACCTCTTTCTCAAGGTGAAATAGCTTGAATGAGAGATTACTAAGTTGGGATAGGCTAATTTCCCAAAAAAGTGTTACTATGGATGATTGGCTTAGGATTTAGGATCTTGATTAAAGTATATGAAGTTGGATTTTTGGGTTGTGGATGATCTGGATGTCAATAGGATGTGTTTAGCTGACTCTTTGTTCAAAGGGGAAAATATTTTGGATAAGTTGATGGTGGTTGATGAGACAAAAGGGTTTGTTTTAGGTTGGATATGAATTGAAAATATTATTGGTTTGTGGTTTTTGGATTATAAGAAAGAACACTATCTAGGATTAAAAGGATTTTCCCTCTAGAAATTATATGGGAAATGAGGTCACCTATTTACAGAGTAAATTTTGTGGTTTTGACCTAGTTAAAACAAGCCCCCCAAATATGTAATGAGGTTTTCCAACTACAAGGTCACCTCAAAATTCACGAGGCCACCTCACTTGATGATGAGGTCACCCAAATATGAGGTCACCTCAAAAGTCATGAGGCCACCTCAAAAGTCACAAGGTTGCCTTAAAAGTCAAAAGGCCACATAAAATGAGGTAGTAAAAATTTAGGGATTGTCTAGGCAAGAGAAGACCACCCAAATACAACACAATGTTGCCTAACTAGACAAAAGGATTTTAGAACTCAATTTAGGAAAGACGAGGCTTCCCAAACATAGAATGAGAACACTTAACTGGAATTGGGTGTTTATGGGATTGAGTTTGGGCAAGACAAGGTTGCCCAAACATAGACTAAGGCTGCTTAAATGGACTTGTGTGATTTTAGATAGATTGTGTTTAGATATGGAAAAAGATGAATCAAGACTAAAAATAAAATTAAACACGATCAAGACACTTTTATTTGAATGTAGGAATATGAGGATGTTTGACAAGCATGAGTATGAACATGAAGACACACCAAACATGCTCACATTCTTAAAATTAATCAAGTAGGTGTGTTAACTTAGTGTAGGCCCACCAGGAAAAGGCAAATATATTCAAATGAATGAGTAGCTAGGGTATATAAAGGTCATGTACCACCTTCACATCCCTTACCTTAGAAGGAAAAGGTCCTACTAAGGGATATATGTCACCTCAACAAGAGAAAATATATAGTTAGTAACTTCAGGCATGATAATGTACCCTGCACCACATTAAACAACGATCGAAAGGTCTTATGTAGGTTTTACAAGATTTAGAGGAGTCCTCTAAATACCAAAAGGGTACATGAGAAAAAACTATGAACATTAGCCTATCACAAGTGTGGGTCAAGAACGTCAATTAAGTCATTCAGACCAACCTTGCACTCCTAATTTGGAATCACCCAAATATTAGAGCTTCAGTAGACATGACATGACTAGATTGGAGTATAACTTTCATTCTGCCCCCATTTTATACCTCGTCGATAACATGTGGTTTCCCTTGGGGTGATGAAATCCCCAAGAAAGCCTCCTGAAGGGAAATAATATTCTAGGTGTTTTTGGTCACCCAATAGCACATAAAGTACAAGGGGAGAGCATACACACAAACTAGTACATCTCAATAATAATAAAAACAAAACTTAGGTCAAGTTATGGGTTTTGATCTCCAAGATCACCAAATGGTGTAAGGAGAGAGCATACACCAAGCAACTAGACCCCAAACATGGCAAGAAAATATATTGACCCTCTAATCTTCTTTAGTTCCTAATTTAGTGAAAAACAATTATCTTTGATTGTAGGGCTACAAGACAAATGTTAGTAGTTTTGAGGAAATATTTGGATAACATATGACTTGCAAAATTTTGTTAGAAAAAAACACACCACAACTAAATAACCATTATCACATTAGTTAAAAATATCCTAAACTTTTGCTTGCTAGAAAATAAATGGAAACTTGGTTGCCTCAACACAGAACGAGGCCACCTGAATAGAGATTACATTTTTTTATACTTGTCAAAATGAGGTTGCATAAACAGAGATTACAATTTTTATACTTGTTAAAACAAGGGCGTCCAAGTATGGAATGCGGACGCCTCATTACGAGGCTGCCCAAGTATGTAACGAGGCCACTCAACTATGAATCCCTACACAAAAATGGAAATTGATTAAAAAAAATGATTTTAGGTTCTTTGGTGGTAGATTATATGTCATATAAACATGTAAGACTAAATTTTGTTAGCAAACCAAGAGATTAGTTGTTAAAGAGTGAAAAAACACAAATTAAAATGGTGAAATTTAAGTTTCAACACTCTGATGATGGGGTTGCCCCAACACAGAATGAGGGCACCCAACCATGCTGAGGTCGTCCAATCATGACCTACACCATGTAAAAACCTAAAAAAAACCAATTAAAGTTAGTGTTAAGAATGAAGTGGGTCCCACCAGGCATGCCAAAAATGTGTGCATGAAATTCATGTCAATGTGAATGATTTAAACAATGAAATCCAAGAAACATAACTTAGATCAAACAAAAACTCAATTTAAGCATAAGAGTTAACAAAACGTAAACGATTTTTCCCAATTAACCCTTGTTGCACCATGAAATGGTGGTTGTTGCCATGGATGGTTGGATGTGTGATCATGAATTTTGTAGCATAATGTTACTCAAATGATCAAATGAGTGAGAGAGAGAGTGAGAGAAGGAAGAGGGATGATAATGGCTAAGGGTTGGATTTTTATAGATTTTGGAATTTTAGATGGAGGTTCAAGATTACAAGTTGTTGATCAAGGGTGGAGGATGGTTGAGACATCTCACCTCATGGGATGGTGGCATGATGTGAAAAAGATGGTACCTTAGAGGTGTTTTGCAAGATATTCTATAAAGGAAAATATTTTCCTCACACTCCAAAGCGAGGCGAGTGAAAAGAATAAATGAATTAAAATTCCTTTTGGACACTTTTGGAAGCAAGATCCATGTGCCCAAAGACATGCGGTATTTTCCAAAAGGGAAAAAATGATGAGAGAGGGGACTATTGGTAGTTTTTGTTATTGATGTGAACACTAATTGTTGGTTGTCATTGATGTTATCACTTGGTAAGTAAGTTGTTAGTCCTTTGTATTGGTTGTCATTGTTATATTCAGTTTGGGCTAACATTGATGCATGGGAGAGTTGTTGACGTTCATGGTTGGATGTCATGCCTTATCTGATGGTTGTTGAAGTTCATGGTTAGATGTCATCCCTTATCTAAAGAAAAGTTGCAGAAGTTCATGGTTGGATGTCATGTCTTATCTAAAAAAGAGTTGCATAATTAGTTCATGTTTGGATGTCATGCCTTGCCTAAAGAAGAGTTGCAAAAGTTCATGATTGTATGTCATACCTTGTTCCATGCCAAGACAAGTTGTATAATGCACTATAGATGTCAACAAAATTATTTATAATGATATATTAAGATGAGGATTAGAAGCGTTATTGATAATGGAGATATGTTGTTGAAGGTCTAAGTATGTATTATGCTCTCTCCTGTTGTCCCTAATAATGTAAAAGTTCTATTGGAAGAAAAGTCTAGTCTCTGCAAGTTGCTTAAGCTACATTGAAGTCTGTTTGGGAGAATGCTTCACATTCCTCCATTGTTGTCTTATGGTTTTGGATTCAATTTTTTCTTTGTGGATGTTGCACTCCTATCTTTATAGGTCACCTAGGTTGTCGAAGAGAGTTCTATGAATTGTAGAAGGTTGGCGGTGTTGTTGATTGTCTAGACTAGTTTGGGAAATGCTTTGCATTTCTTTGCATTGATGTCTCTACTCCTACAACTTGATTAATGTTCTCTCAACATCTATGTAGTGTCTCAGTTCCAATTTCAAGTATTGAAGTGGTCCACAAGTTCTACTAATGCTATATCATTTGGCTATGTATTATGTGTTTTCTAAATGAATATTATGTATTTGTTTGATTTGTGGTGGTTGTTGGTGGCGTGAAAGTATGAAAGAAGTGTATGGAAGTGTTGTTGGATGATCAAAGAACATCCCCATGTGATCCACATGTTGCTAATTGGCCACTTTGGTGTTGCATTGTGTCTTGAGTTGGCTTTCTAGGTTATTTTTGGATATCTTGGTTGATAGGACTCATTCCCTTGCTTACATTGTATGCTTGGGGGTCTATGCTAGTAATGGAAGATGTATTAAGTTAGATTTGGGTCCTGACCTATCTTGGTTAGAACCGCCTTGAGAAAATTCAATTAGAAGTATGATTTTGAGTCAACTGGTTATACGCTTCAAAGTTTCATCTACAAGTTTCCATGATGTCGACTTAGGTTGATATGCAAAAATGTGTGAATTATTTTGGATCACATTGGAAGATGTAATAAGATTTTTTTTGTCCTCTCTATCTTCATGATAGGACCACATTATGTTCTTGGTGGTTGACTTGTTGAATTCATTGGTTATCTTCTTCTTGGCCAACCTAATTGAAGTTTTGAAGAATTGTGGTGGATATAAATGTAAGATCATTTTGGATGAAACGAGATGGAGAAGTGTACAAGTGTGTGTGGATGGTATTGAATATCCAACAGAATTAGTGCTACATTATGAAGAGGAAGGATTGAATCAGATGTATTATAATGTCTTAGTCAACAAAGTGTAATGTTGACAAGCATTTTAGTATTTATCTAAATCTTTGTATCCTACTTTCAGATAGTGAATCTCATTAGGTCCTTTGTATCTTGCTTTTGAAGTTGTGTTGACTTCAGTGCTACAAGTCCTTTGCATCTTGCTCTAAGGAAGTGGACCTTCTTGCAATTCTTTTTGGTAGTGAGCCTTTATATTGTGATTTAACTCTCACCGTGATTTTCCCTCATTGAGTTTTCCACATAAATCTAGTGTCCTTGTGAATGTGTGTGTTATCAGTTTCTTTCCAACTAATGTTGATCTGGTTAGAAGTAGAATTACTACATCTTTCATTACATAAAGTTTGTTGAAGTTGCTAAGGATTCAAACTGCTATATCCTTCTTTGTTACTATTTTGTTTAGGGGTTTTAGTTGAGATAAGAATGCATTTTGCTGAAAGTTTCAAGGTCCATAAGTGCTTAAGTTTTTGGGTAGACTGATTCACCCACCACCCTCTTAGTCTTTAGGTGTGCTCAACAAGGACAAGGATTTTATCACACTTAATCAAAGATTAAATGTGTGCATATGATTAAGGGGAAGATTAGGTGGGTGATTAAGATTAGAGGGAAAGTGAGAGAGTTCCAGAGGATGTGACATGAGGTGAGAATAAAATAGGAATTAAATTATTATTTAATTCCTATTTAGAGGAAAAATGGGGATTTTAATTTGAGGAAAGGGATAAGGGATGGGGGTAAATAATTAAAGGTAATTATTTATTTTAGGCTAGAATTTAGAGATAATAGAAGAAAAATATCAAGATGAAGGTTGAGATAATTGAATATTAATTAATATAGATGATATGAAATTGGTTGAATTAGGAGTAAATTAACCAAACAAAAGTGGTCAATTCTAGGTGTCTACAACACCAACATATAAATCTGGAGTGATTTGATAATATAATGATACCCTACAATACAACTATGAAACCTCCATCTCAAGCACTGGTTAGATAGGAGAACATTTAATACAAACCATTTTTAGTTTACCAAAACCATGTGTAAATTGTATGACCCAAAAATGGTGCCTAAACCAAGGGCCCAAATTCTAATGTCCTATTCCAAGAGGAGTCCACAAGCTATTTTTAGAGTATCCTCTTACACTATCATAAGCTACCATAACATTATCACAACCTACCCACCAAGTTGGGAACTCATTTTTTACTAAATAATCTTCATCTAAAGATGATATATGAAATGTCATTACATGTGTCATAAGTTGATCAATGAATCAAGTCAATAATATAACTCCCCGCTTCCATGTTTTTACCTATATCATAACATCTTCACAAAATATTTCATGCATCTTATAATGTCATATGGTGCTCTCTTACACATTTCTCACATTAGATGCTCTTACAACTTCTTATACACACCATGCAAGACACTACTACACATGACATCATTATCCAAATCAAAGTGGGATGCCCCTTCCTCAATGTGGGTGAGATTAATACATCAATATAAATTATTACGTTGAAGGCATTCCGTTAATGAGGTTTCCCAAGCTTATTTTGTCTATCAATAGTCTAAAATTTGAGAGAGGGCATGTCGGTTTCAGTTCACATTTTTTACCTATCTTTTTTAACATACGAGAAATCAAAGTTTGGCTTCATTTTCTGCACATTAGAAACTTTGCAAAAAATGTGAGATACATATTAACCATTGCAAATTGTCTACTCTTGAAAGTGATCGATGTGGCCAACCATTCACATAATTTAGTACAATGATGTGTAGAAATAATGTGATAGTTATTTTGCAAATGCATCAATATCTTATCCTGTGAACTTGAATGCTAATAACTGCTCATTTACTTCTTCCCACCTGCGACGAGATATTCTACAATTGCTATTCATGTCAACCAATAAGAATAGAGGATGCTCATCTACACAGTACTAAGTCTATAGTGTAATACCTACTTGGGTGCTACCATACAAAGTATTAATATTTGGGCCTAAAATTTTAGTCATGTGTTTACTATTGCCTCCCTGATTTGACTGTCCCTAATTCCTTGTGCCAATCCATAGGTGCACAACAAAACTTATGAGGTGTATACATGAAGATAGTGTGAATATCTTATCCTTCTATGATCTGCCTTTTTTTTTAACTTGAATGCTAATAAATTGAAGCAACAACTGTAGGCAAATTGGGTTCATTTTGCCTTATTTTTTAAATAAAACTTGCTTCATTAGGGATTCATAATATTCTTCCTGCAAACTTTGCACATTTTTCTCCTCAACATCATTGATAGAAAGACACAATTTGTGCAAAATCTTAAGGTAAGCCACCTTCCCTAGTTTCAATGGACTTTTTTGGGAACCTATACATGATCTAATCATTTTTTGTTATATTTTATTTGATTCTAAAACAATTGTGTTATTATCTAGAGGTAGGTTGGATTTAGCTCACCTTATTTAAAAAATTCTACTTCGTTAGGGTTTCGTAATATTCTTCCAGCAAACTCTGCATATTTTTCTCCTTGACATCATTGACAAAAAGGCACAATTTGTGCAGAATCTTGAGGGAAGTCGCTTGCCCTGGTTTTAGTGAGCTTTTTTGGGAATTTGTACACAGTCGGATCATTTTTTATTATGTTTTATTTGATTATAAAATAATTGTGTTGTTATCTATAGGTATATTGGATTCAATATACCTTATTTTAAAAAAAGATTCTACTTTGTTAGGGCTTCATAATATTCTTCCTACAAACTCTGCACATTTTTCTCCTCAACATCATTGACAAAAAGACAATTTGTTCAGAATCTTGAGGTAAGTGACTTTCCCTAGTTTCAGTGAGCTTTTTTGGGAATCTAGATACATGATCAAATCAATATTTGTTATGTTTTATTTGATTATAAAATAGTTGTATTATTATCTATTAAATGAAGGCAATGATTTGTGGTTTTATCTATTGATGTTTTCTTTGCACAGTATCTTTTGGGTTACTACTTGGAAAGTGATTTTATAGATACTATTTACACATCAAATAGGCAGAAAAAATAATCCCATTACCCCGAGCTTGATTGATTATAATATTTGTATAGATGTACTTTAGTGCTTTTCAGAGATGTGACTCTAAAACCATTCCCAAAGGCTATGAAAAATTAAGTATACCTTTTAGTGAAGAAGTCTTAATCTTAATATTTAAAGGAATTTGACATATGTAAACATTTGAGAGCCATTTGAATGGAAAATCAAATGTGTGATGTCTTTGTAGTGGCATACATGACAATGGAATTGCTTGAAGTTGGCCATGGAAATTTGAAAACACAATAAGATGTAAACAGAGTGTATCTAGTTATGAGGTCAACCTTGAGGGGAAAAAATATTGGACTATATATAGAGAAGTAAAATGAAAAATGCCCTTTCTTTCCATAGGGACCATATCATGCACCCATAAAGCATGTTAGCTAGGATAAGACACAGATCATTTTTTCTTTTTTCTTTTTATCTCTTCAACCAAAAAATTCAAATTGTATTTGTACCACATTATTAAGTTTTCTAGAGCAACTTACCTTTCAATTTGTGTTAAATCTTGCTCATATCTAATTAGAATCTTCCTTTCCCTTCTAACATGGATGGACATAGGAGCTAGCTCATACAAAATCAATTGTCTTATGATTTTGAAAGAAGAAAATTGGCTGACAAAAATAATTATAGCACATCTATGACAAGGAAATGATTTTCGGTGTTTGGTGAATTCATTCATTTTGTTCTAATATTCAAATTCATTACTCTTTCATATCTACAAACAAACTCTTCTTATAGCAGTCCACTGACTAGGCAACAAATGTTGGTTTCTTTGCAAGGTGAACATCGAGTTCATAATTAGAAGTGAACACCATTATCTAGTGTGCTATCATTTACATATGAAAAACAATGTCCATCATGTTCCTTAATAGTTTGTTGAATACCATCAAAATATCCTCCACCAAGAATATCACTAACATTGCCAAAAAAGATAAAGCAACCTGGTATTATCCTCTTCAAATACCTGTGCTAAATTAGAAATCCATCTCCACAAAACATTGAGTTGTATGTCTCATAGTGGCCAACCATGACTATACATCAAAAGTATTTAGCGTTTTCATCTTCCACCTTAACAAGGATAATACAAGCTATCCAAAGGATAAGGTCACAAAAACCAATTTTATTATAAACAAATTTAGTGTATCCAATATATCCAAACAAAATCAATAAGATACTTTAGTCTAAAATCCATGAGATTTAACTCCTAAAAAAAACACTCTAAATCTCTTTAAATCTTGATGTGAGAACCATCTCTCATATCTCAATGCACTTTTTTAGTACTCAATGTTAACCAAATTGTTATACTTCTCAAATTTTCAAAGGCATTAGATTACTTAGGGCTATTTTTTTTTTTGCCAATACATTTGTTTTAGGGTACTCAATGGTAAATAAGAAAATACCATACAACACACTACATAGGGAACAAACAAAGATCTCTTCTCCACAGTTCAATTAAATAGCATTTGAAAATGATCTTCTCGGTGAAAATTGAGAAGCCCTACACTCAACATCTTTTTCTATTCAAGCTTGATGTAGTTTGGGACATCAAGTATCTTTTTAACAGTTCACTATTGAGGACACATCTTGGCCTTTTATTGTTTCTATTTTTCCTTTTCATACTACAATGCTACATTATAATCATCTCGATATTTCATCTTTATCCTCTAAAGTGTGTTTTCATTTTCATTTTGTCTTTATCCTAATTAATCTTCCTTAATATGTAGTCCTTATTTTGACAATCCACAACTTTCCCTGCATAGTAACCTACATTATATTCAAATTATTAAAAGGACATTTGTTCTACCACATACCTAGATAGAAGCTAAGCTCCCACTATAAAGAATTGCCAAACAAAGTCACAAGTTGCATTAAAGTGATAGCATATATATTCTATTATGGCATTTATTATTTATATTCTATATAATATAATATAATATCTAATCTTTTATATTATTATATTTATTACATATTTAAATTGTATAAGTATATTTTGAGTTACAGTCTAGTAATATTTACTTTTCATCACGATTTTACTTGTTCTATATTTTTGGAAGATAATAGTTTGTCTATACACATTACATAATGTATCCTTCTTTTGTAGGCAATTGAAATAGAAATATCCTTTTGTTGCAACTAACCTGTTCAAATTTATCCACACCATTTGTGAATCAAGGTGACAATTACATGTCTTTCACTTTGTTGCATAAATTTAATTTTTTTTGGTCAAATTCTATGTGATAATGTTTTTTGACACCAATTGGTGCTATGTCCATATGAGTAATTGGTTAACACAAAAAACCTAATTTTGCTCATTATCGACAGGCACAATGTTTAACTACTTTAGTGACGGGCTTTAACAGGAATAAAGAGGAAGACTCTATATGTTGCATGATAAAGTTTTTTTTTTTTTTTTCATGTTGTCAAATACATCTCTACATTCAAATTCGTAACAACTTGTCTCAAATTTTCAAAAAAAAATGGGCAGCGTGTGAATTGTGGATTGAGTTTCGTACTTGTCCAAATTCTATCACCTTCTTAAGTGGAAGTAGATTTTATGGAGGAAGATGTGGGTGTAGATTTTCTGGAGTTCTTTATATGTAGGTAGATTTTCTATTTCAAGGAATTATGCCAAAAAAATTCAATTGGAAACAAGAAATTTATGTACAAAATACTATCAACTTAAGGAATTTATTTGAAAGCCTTTATAAATGAGATATGTTCTAATGAGACAAGGGCACCAATTACTAGGGTTGCCAAAACCAATCTATACAAGATTCTGCTAAGTTTTGTTATTTCCAAAAAAATTATGCAATAATACAACTTTCTTCATTTCCTTTTATATACAAATATTATGCATTCAATTCATTTGCAAAATGAAAAATACATTAAATTATATGTTTTGAAATTCTCGCTACTATACCAAATTTATCCCTCTTATACCTTCCACAAATCTTCGGTGTACCCATTGCACACGAAGGTGTGATTGGTAGTAATTAAATAATCTAAACATTAGGATGGAAGGTTGATGACATAATTGCCAACAAGTCAATTCATAGTGACTAATAAAAAAGGGGCACACAATTTGAATTTGAATTTGGAACTTTGGGATTTAGGGATTACTCCCTGCTCCTTCATACTGACCTAGATCAATCCTAAATCATGGAAAGAATTTGTGATAACAAAATAATGATTTTGAAATATGAAGTAAACGTATGAAAATCAATACTAATAATATTGTAATAAAAATAAATAAAAGTGAATATATTCTTTGATCTTAAGTTATTTTTCACATTTTAAATTATTCTTTTTTAATTAAAATTAATCTTTAAATATACTATCTTAATATATAATTTGAAATGTGCTAATAAATAAGACAAATAAAAGAAATATAAACCAAAATTTAGGTAAACACATAGATGATTACTTCCTTATACACCAACAAAACTAAAATAAAGAATAAAAAATGCAGAAAAAACAATTTATAAAATAAATAAATATTAAAATTAAAATTAAAAAATATTATATACCACTACAAAATGTATCATTTTACTGACAAATCAATACATATAAAAAAAAACCAACCTAATTCCTGCGAGGCCAAAATACAATTTGGGCGGACCTTGCCATGTTAAAAGTCTATATTTTGGTTTTTCCTTTCACATTGGAATCCTACAATTTCGGACATACCAAAGCCGTTTTCTCTGTCTCGTCAAGAAGACATTGACCATTTTCATGTGCTCTCCGAATATTTTGCTACATTTGTCGCGGCACTGCATAATCATGATTGGCGATACCCAAAGATTACCAGGATATATTTGAATTAATCTAGTTCAGTGCTTAAAATATTTGAATAAAACCCCTAAGCAGATCCTGTCAAATCCATCGCCATGATATTTCATTTGCCATTCTCACAATTTGCGTACACCTGTGTACATATAAATGCCCCTTGTTCATAACTCACCACGTATAGTGATCACTTGTGGGTCGTGGGGCTTGCGATTAATGGCTGCTATATATGTGCAGAGCAATTTTGTTTTCATTTGCCTTATTGGTTGGGTGGTGTCACAAGCAACACCATTGCCTCTCCGGTTTAAAAGCAATGGGGAGTTCAAAATTTTACAGGCAAAATCATTCTCATCCTATCCCCTGCCATACGTGTTTAAATAGTTTTAAAAATGAATTAAAGGAGCAATGTTTTACACTTGCAGGTAGCAGACATGCATTATGCAAATGGCAAAAGCACCACGTGTTTAAATGTGTTGCCCTCTCAGTTCCTCTCCTGTTCTGACCTCAACACCACTGCTTTTGTCAATCGAATGATTCAGGCAGAGAAGCCAGATCTTATTGTTTTCACAGGTATTTAGATGAACTTCCAATCCACTCTTTTGTTTTTCATCATTGTGGGAAAGATGCTATAATTTGTATTGGTGGTGTTTAGAGTAGGAGATAATATCTATGGGCTGGATACCTTAAATGCCGCGGCTTCTATCAAGGCAGCTTTTGAACCAGCAGTAGCAGCCAAACTTCCATGGGCGGCTATTTTGGGGAATCATGACCAAGAATCAGCTACTTTAAATCGGGAAGGAGTGATGAAGCATATTGTGTCCATGGATTACACTCTCTCCAAGCTCAACCCTGATGTCGATAAAAAAATTGATGGTTTTGGAAACTATAATTTGGAAGTAATGGGAGTGGCGGGTTCGTCTCTGGAGGGCAAAAGCGTTCTCAATCTGTATTTTCTAGACAGCGGAGACTACTCAACCGATCCTAAAATAAGTGGCTATGGTTGGATCAAGCCTTCTCAACAATCCTGGTTCAAAGAAACCTCCGCCAAATTACAGGTAATTTTCTCCAAATGCCTGTATTTACCACATTCTGGAATTTGGTGTATCCGTTGCTTCTAATTTTTATTATAAAATTTGAATTTGAGACTTTTGATGTTACTGAATATTGCCTCTATATGGTTTATCTCCAGCATTTTGTTTTCCCTAGCATTAACATTGTGGAACAGCTAATGTTCAATGACAGCCACAAAGTGAGGTTTAGAATCTTCAATTTTATCAATGCGTAAACTAGGCCCTCTTGATTTTCTGACTAATCACTTCTTTCAAAGTAAATAGGAATTAATCACATAGATGACTAATCACTTCTTTCAAAGTAAATAGGAATTAGCTATTTAGTGTGTCGAAACTGGGGCTCTTAATTGTTCCATTGAACCCAGTCACCCAAGCTTTAACTCGTATACTCAGACATGGGCCTTCAATATTTGGGTTGAGGAATTGCCTAAATTAACACTAGTAACTGGTGGCGGTAGTTGATTAGATTCACTCCAAACTGTTTGGGAGGAATTTTAAAGTTAAACCCTTCAATACGAGGCATCCACACCAATTTAGTTATTGCCTCCTGATTAGTTAAAAAATGCACCAGCCAAAATAAACCACCAGTTAGGATCCAAGAAACAATGCAGAAACATCACCACCTTGTTTTGTGAGTATATGGAATAATCCCCGTTCGCCATTACTCAACAAAACAAAGAAATCGGTTGTCTAATCCATAATGAAGGTGACTTTGTAAAGTCGTCTTCTTCATTATGGATTAGAAAACCAATCCCTGCCTTCATGGGATTGCCTCATGCTGCCCCATCATAATTAATTTTACAACAATTCCATGATGGAGGAGACCACTTGGAGTATCTCCTCAAGTCCAAGTTTTCACGTCAACCTGTAATGGGAGAAAAATAAACACTTTAGATCCAATAATGATAAGCAAATTGCAATTGCCATTCCCAAAATTGAAGGTGCAAACATGTCAAAATTGAAATTATGTTTTTTCATTTTTGTTAATGCATATTAGTGATTAAAATAAACGAATGGATTTTGGTTCAGGTTTAACAATAACAAGCTATAAGAGCACCAAATAAAATTATAAAACATGACAACTATGTGGAAAAAAAGTAGGAAGCAACATAAAGTGCAAGAGTACTAAAATTTTAAAGAATAGTAGTGCAAAGCATGTTTTATCCTATAGCATAATAGATAGAACTATTTATTGTGAGAAGTAAGAATTTTGAAATCATTACCAATACCAATTGCCCAAATTAGTAGTGTTTTAACTTTTAGGAGCAATCCTTGGTGCTAATCAAGACTACTCCCTAGGTTGAAGAATTCCTATTACTGATGAAGATGCAAAGCAAAATCAAATCAGTTGCAAATATGTATATAATCAAATGCTACATAAATTATTTTCAAAAGTCAAGTATAGAATAAGAGTTCAAAATACCATATGAAGTTCAGGTTACTCTCACACAGTATAGCCTTCAATTTGTGTGGTAAAGAATGATTGTGAATTACAACTGGGGGTGTCTTTTACTAAATTTTAAAGGATGAAAATCAGTTCAACAGTTGAAGGCAAAACGCCAGCATTTTGGGCTGATTGTTGGGAACTGTTTTCTTTTCTATTGCAATACCTAATTAGATGTTATGAAAAGAAATTAAGGAATAATAAACATAATGCATTTTTCCATTACAATAAACTTTACTAAATTTTGAAGGATGAAAGTCAATTCAACAAAGGTAAAATAACAACATTTTTGGCTGCTTATTTGGAACTGTTTTCTTTTCCATTGCAATACCTAGTTAGATGTTGTGAAAGAGAAATTAAGCAGCTAACATAAATGAATTTTCCCATTGCAATAAGCTATTAAAATTTTGCCAAAAAAACTACTAGTGCGAGATAAAATAATCGGTATTAATGATATTTTGAGTGCATAAATGCAGGAAAATTATACAAGTATCCCACCGGCACAATCTGAACCTGCTCCAGGGCTGGCATATTTTCACATACCTCTTCCAGAAGTAAAAGAACTGGGCAGTTCTAACATCACAGGCATAAAACAAGAGGACATAGGCTGTGCTTCATATAATTCTGGATTTATGAATACAATGGTGGAAGCAGGGGATGTTAAGGCTGCATTTACAGGTCATGATCATGTGAATGATTTCTGTGGAAAGATAAAGGGAATTGAACTCTGTTATTCTGGTGGATTTGGATACCATGCTTATGGGAAAGCAG
>VDFB02000015.1:546320197-546344213 GCA_007258455.2 Sequoia sempervirens
GATGCTTGGAAAAAATCTATGAAACCATAATAGTAAGCCAATAACATAGACAGAAGTAGTTAGTGATCTTGAGAGCATCATATCAAAACACTAAATCATGAAGGTACATCTGATGTAGAGCATCAACAAGCACCATCAACATCATTTCTTCAAAGGTTTCCGATCCCAAATAGTATAAAGTCATCAAATATAATTTCATCAGAAATCTACTTTTCATTCAACCAAAATCCATTCAAATTCTCTTAGCCATTCCATAGGCTATCATTCATCATTCCACTAATCAGTATTCCAATTGACTCATTCAAAGAAAAAACCATATTAAAGAAAACTTTGACTTAATCAATTAGATTCACATCATTCTTAACCACCATAAAAACAACATAAACTTGATTATTGACTCTTGAACAATTCATCCTTTCATTTATTCACCAAGGAAACACATCAACTAAACCATACCTCACTGTTATCAGTCCATTATCAAGAACTGTACTCACCATATTTTGGCTGTAACCATTTATTTATAGGTTACAAACTTCTGCTACAATAGAATCTTTATTATCATCTTGTGGTTAATCACCAATTTGCTCAAAATGCCTCATAATAGTCACCCATCCAACCATCAAAGTCACCAAACCTGTCTTATACACCTTAACAAAATTTAGTAACATCAATCATATCATTAGTTTGATAGTAACCAAGCACTCAATAATATCACAAAAGCTTTGAAAGGATACAAGTCAGAAATGTTGAAGATAGGAGAGATTGCCACCCCAGGAGATAGCTCTATTTCATAAGCATTTTGGCCAAACTTCTAGAACACCTTGCAGGGTCCTATCTTCTTCATCATGAGTTTGGTATACTTTCCTTTTGGAAGTCTCTCCTTCTTCAAGTGTGCCATCACCAAGTCTCCAACCTTGAATTGGACATTCCTCTTCTTTAAATCTGCATTTTCCTTATACTTCTCAAAATTCTTTTGAAGGGTTTCCTTCACTTGTTGATTAATATCCTTGATTGTAACAAAAAAGTCTTCACCTTGAGCACTTCTAGCAACTCCTTATAGATCTCTTAGTTCATAGATCCCTCTAGGGTGCATGCCATAGACTACCTCAAAAGGGCTTCTACCAATGCTCCTATTCATGGAGTCATTATATGCAAATTCAGCCTGAGGTAAAATCAGATCCCAAACTTGTCCATGCTCCTTGGTAAGGCATCTCTTAAGAGGTTTCCCAATGATCTATTCACCACTTCACTTTTTCCATCCGTTTGTGGATGGTATGTTGAACTAAAGGACATATTTTTTCCTTGAGTTTCTTCCACAAGGTCCTCCAAAAGTGACTAATGAATTTAGAATCCCTGTCAAAAACAATGCTTAAAGGCAGTCCATGTATCCTAACAACCTCCTTAAAGAAGAGACATGCTATATGAGATGCATCATTGGTACATTTGCAAGGAAGAAAATGTGCCATCTTACTAAATCTATCAACTACCACAAAGATACTATCAAAACCTTTTTGGGTTCTAGGCAACCCCAAGACAAAGTCAATACTTACACACTCCCAACACCTATTGGGAATGGGAAGTGGTAGATAAAGTCTTGTATTTGATGAAGTTCCCTTTGCCCTTTGACATATTGTGCAGCCTTCCACATACCTTCTCACATCCACCTGCAACTTTGGCCAATAGTAAAATCTCATAACTCATTCTAAGGTCTTGTTAAGGCCAAAGTGACCTCCAAGACTCCCACTATGTTTCTCCTTTATGATATTCTCCCTCATTGAGTATTTACACATTACGCACACACAATTGGCTTCCTTTGAAGAGAAAACTATTTTGCAATAAAAAGTCAGAGAATTCACCATGAAAAGAATTCAAATGTTTCTCACAAACATTGTATACCTCCTTGAAATTTGAATCTTCATGATACATATCCTTCAATGCTTCAACCCGTATGCTTTGGAGTTGGATCTCTTGCACTACAATTTCCCTTCTACTGAGAGCATCTGCCACCTTATTTGCTTGGCCCTTCTTATGCTTTATTGTGAAATTATAGGCTTGCAAAGAATCTACCCACTTCATGTGCCTATGACTGAGTTTGTCCTATGCATTCAAAAAACTCAAGGCATGATTATTAGTATAAACAACAAATTCTTTAGTTAACAAGTAGTGCCTCCACTTTTTGAGGTCTTGGACCATAGCATATAATTCTAAATCATAGGAAGAATACTTCCTCTTTTCTTCATTCAGCCTCTCACTATAAAATGCAACCGGTTTGCCTTCTTGGCTTAAAATAGCCCCTATTGCTTGATTGCTAGCATCACACTCAATGGTAAAAAATTTATCAAAATCAGGGAGCACAAGTATAGGCTTTTTTGCTACTCTCATTTTCAGATATGCAAACCCTTTATTAGCCTCATTGGTCCAAGAAAACTTACCTTTGTTACCTCCTTTGATGGTCTCCATGATTGGTGCACAAATTTGGCTAAAGTTCTTGCTAAACTTTCTATAAAAGCTTGCAAGTCCATGGAAGCTTCTCACATCTCCCATGAATTTTTGTGTTGACCAAGTAAGAATAGCATCCACCTTTGAAGGATCCATCTTCAAACTTCCCTTGGAGATGACTAAACCAAGGTAGACTAGTTATTCCTTCATGAATTCACACTTTTCCATATTGATCAACAACTTCTCCTCTTGTAACCTCCTTAGTACCATGTCAAGGTGCTTCAAATGTTCTTCTTTAGACTTGCTAAACACAAGGATGTCATCTAAATAAACTACAACAAAATTTCTAATGAAAGGTCTCAATACCTCATTCATAAGGCACATAAATGTACTAAGGGAATTTGATAACCCAAAGGGAATCACCAACCAATCATAAAGCCCTTCATTAGTCTTAAAAGTTGTCTTTCATTCATCCCCCTCTTTGATCCTTATCTGATGGTACCCACTCTTTAGATCAATCTTGGAAAAGTAAGATGCTCCTGATAGACAATCCATGAGGTCCTCCATTCTTGGCATCGAGAACCTATATATGATTCTGATCCTATTAATGGCTCTTGAATCAGTGCAAAGCATCCAATTCCCATCCTTCCTTGGTGCTAGGATAGTAGGAACAACACATGGGCTCAAACTCTTCCTCACTAGCCCTTTATCCATCAACTCTTGCACTTGTCTTGCAATCTCCTCATTTTGAGTAGGTGGCATCTTGTATGCAACCTTATTGGGCAATGTAGCCCCTAGAATCAGATCAATATGGTGGCTTATATCCCTAATGGGAGGTAGGGAACTAGGTAACTCATTCACCGTTATGTCTTTGTACCTTTCCAACAACTCTTGGACTTCCTTTGGTGCATCTTCCTTCTTTGTGGGCAGATCTGCTTCACTTTTTGGCTTCATAATTAGGAAGAATTCTCTTTCTCCTCCTTCCTTCAAGGTCTTCATGAACTCCTTCTCACCCACCATCAAAACACTAGACCCTTCATGCTTTGCCTTGTCTTCTTCTAGGAGAGGTGAAAGGTTGTAAGTCTTCCCATCCTTCACAATGGAGTATGTGTTCTTCTCCCCATCATGCTTGGTCTTCCTATCAAACTGCCAAGGTCTACCAGAAATATATAGTTTAATACTTGTACTCAAAATTTTGTTCATTAGATCTCATACATTATAAGTCATGATTTGGATCTCACTATTGTAACTTTTTTTTTATTGAATAATTTGTTGTTTTATTTTCAGATGTTGGTTGTGGGAACACCTCCAAATGTTACAAGGGAAATGGATATCAGTATTTCATCTACTATACAATCCTCCATGGCTCTGATAGAGGAGGTATGAGGCAAATTACTAAATTTCAATTTACATTTATTGTTATAGATTTTAGTTCTAGTGAAAAATCAAACCATTATTGATTCACATTTTAATTCCTATTTGGATGGTTTATACAGGGCTTGAGCATGCCTGAGCATCGACATGCAAATATTTTCATCATGGAGAGTGATCATGAGATGGCCATAAGTGATTATTTTGTTAAATATATCATTTCTTATAATGTAATTTCTATGTATTAATGTTTTACTTCTTATTGTAACAGTTAAAACTTCACCAAGAGCTAAACTATAGGAGAAGCAGCAGGAGCACTCCTTGAGCATGCAACATAAATGAGTGATGGAATTATCACCATCAGATCGCCAAACAAAGGGAAAGAATTTATTTCCAGAGCATGGAGAGAAATGAATTTTGATTCCAGAGCCTTGTTGTATGCCTAGACATGGCAATTTTGTACATATCTTGTATTGGATATATTTGACATTGTATGCCTATATGGCATTCGAGTGTAAGCCTATATGGCTATTTTGTAACTATATTTTATACTTATATCGACATATATTGATGTATGTGTACATGGCTATTTGGTTCATACAAATCCTTTTTATCGATGGTGTCCATATTTGCTCTTTTTGACAATGTCAAAGCATGGCTACATATAGATTAGGAAAAATACTTTTCCTTTTAGATTAGAAATGCATGGAAGTTTCAAAAAGTATCCTTGATATTACAAAAAGATATATGTTTATACCATAGCAGCAAAAATCTTTTGGGGAAAAAATCGAGAAACCAAAAGTACAAGATTTTTTGAAAAAATCAAGAAAAAGTCTAGAAAAAATTGGAAAAAAAAAGATTTCAAAAAAAAAAGTAAAAAAAAGTAGAACAAGAGAAAAAAAAATTTAAAAAAATTTAAAGGTATTTCCATAGCATAGAGATATAGAGAGAAAATAAAATAAAGAGTTTAACTAATAAATTGTAAAAAATAGATTTTTGTAGTTTATATTCATATTGTTGATTACATTGCATTGCACATATTTCAAACTCAAAGCATTGCTTCACATTGCATAACTAATAACTAGATGTTGATAGATGACAAAATTTGAATTACAATATAGTTTTTACAAAGTCAACCTAAGCAATTATGCAATTGCTTCACATTGCATAACTAATAACTAGGAGCAGCTCCCAATTGCATTTTCTTGTCATGGTATGCTATGAGACCACATTTCTTTGAGGCATTTTTCCAAACAATTCACTACCTTGTCTATACTACCACATTTTTGATACATTTCTACCAAATCATTTTTTCAAATAGTTCTCTACCTTGTTGCTATGGCTGAAAGCCTAAAAAAAGTGCTTTCGAACAAGCTATGGATGCTTCAAAAAAATCTATCAAAAGCAATGAAAAAATTCCTCAAAGAAATGAGGTCTCATGGTGATGGAATGCCATGACAATCAAATGATACCTCACTTCTTTCAGGTATTTTTTCAAAGAGTTCACCATGATTGTCATGGCATTCCATCACCATGATACCTCATTTCTTTCAACCATTTTTTCAAAGAGTTCACTGCCTTGTCTATGCTAACACATTTTTCATACATGTCTATCAAAGCATTTTATCAAACAGTTCATTGCCTTGCAACTATGGCTAAAAGCCTAAAACAGGTGCTTTCAAACAAGCTATGGATTGTCATGGAATTCCATCACCATGAGACCACATTTCTTTGAGGAAAATTTTCAAACAGTTCGCTGCCTTGTCTATGCTACCACATTTTTCATACATTTTCACCAAAGCATTTTATCAAACAATTCACCTCCTTGCTGCTATGGCTAAAAGCCTAAAATAGATGCTTCAAAACAAGCTATGGATGCTTGGAAAAAATATATCAAAGCATAATAATAAGCAATAGCATAGAAAAGGTAGTGAACTATTTAAATCAAAGCCTCAAAGAAACGTGGTCTCAATGGTGGTGGAATGCCATGACAATCCATAGCAATTTTCTTGTCATGGAATTCGTCATGGCATTCCATCACCATGAGACCACATTTCTTTGAGGAATTTTTTCAAATAGTTTGCTGCCTTGTCTATGCTACCTGACTTCCACTATAGGTGTTTTAACATTTTATCAAGCGGGTTACCCTCCTTCTTTGCTATGGCTAAAAAGCCTAAAATAGGTGCTTCCAAACAAACTGGATGCTTAGAAAAATATATCAAAACATAATAATAAGCAATAGTATAGGGCTAAGGCGGCAATTGTTTGAATAAAGCCTCGAAATGTGGTCTCAATGGTGGTGGAATGCCATGACAATCCATGACAGGTACCTTTGTCGTGAACATACTTGTGAGACCATTTCTTTGGTGACCTCAAACAATTAGCTGCCTTGTCTATCTTCTACATTTTCATACATGTTTACCAAAGCATTTTATCAAATAGTTCACCTCCTTGCTACTATGGCTAAAAGCCTAAAATAGGTGCTTCCAAACAAGCTATGGATGCTAATCTATCAAAACATAACAATAAGCAATAGCATAGACAAGGCAGCAGACTATTTGAATAAAAGCCTCAAATAAATGTGGTCTCAATGGTGGTGGAATTCCATGACAATCCATAGCAATTTTCTTGTCATGGCATTCGTCATGCCATTCCATCACCATGAGACCACATTTCTTTGAGGCATTTTTTCAAACATTTCGCTGCCTTGTCCATGCTACAACATTTTTCATACATGTTTACCAAAGCATTTTATCAAACAGTTCACCTCCTTGCTATTATGGCTAAAATCCTAAAATAGGTGCTTCCAAACAAGCTATGGATGCTTGGAAAAAATCTATCAAAGCATAATAACAAGCAATAGCATAGACAAGGCAACAAACTATTTGAATAAAAGCCTCAAAGAAATGTGGTCTCAATGGTGGTGGAATTCCATAACAATCCATAGCAATTTGCTTGTCATGGAATTCATCATGCCATTCCATCATCATGAGACAACATTTCTTTGAGGCATTCTTTCAAATAGTTCACTGCCTTGTCTATGCTACCACATTTTTCATACATGTCTACTAAAGCATTTTATCAAACAATTCACTGCCTTGATACTATGGCTAAAAGCCTAAAAAACGTACTTTCGAACAAGCTATGGATGCTTGGAAAAAATATATCAAAGCATAATAGTAAGCAACAAGCTATGATCTCATGGTTTTTTTTCACATGAAAATTAGTGTGATTTTATTCACATTTTTTTGCAGGTTATAAACACTTTTTTTTTTGTCAATTTTTTTCTTTTAAATGACATTCAAGTTTATGGTGGTTTTGTTGTTTATATGATGATATGTGATATTCTAATCCTAATTCATGCTTTTAGGTTGCATAGATGTATATTTTATTTTTACTTTTTTTTTGTACCAACGAACCAAAAACGAATTGAACCCCCCTCCAAAATTTTTTGGCCAAACCGGCGAACCAAACCCCCAAACTTGAACCTCAAAAACTATTCCAACACTCTTCATTTTTCTTGTACAAAATTAATTGACCACCAAATTATGTTGCCCCTTGACTTTACCCACGTTTACTCCCTCAAACCTCTCTTTTTCATTCAAAACCCCTATTTTCCCAACTAGGGCTTGTCATACCATAACATACTTTTGACCTCCCCTATCCTTGTACACCCTTTGAACACATCAAACTCCACAATCTCACCCTATTTCCAACCTATTCTAACTTATTTTCAAACAATTTCTTCTTTTTACCTCTTCTAGCCTTGCTTTTAAAGGGTCTCAATTTTGAATTTTCAACAGGGACAGTGTTAGTAATATCTTCCAATACCCTTACTAATGCTATTTTCTTATTCCTACCCCCTATCCTACTTATATCAGGCCCATATCATTGAGACATAGCTTGAACAATAGGTGGAATGGCCTATTTGAACATACTACACTCAAACCCTTAACGGATCAATCCAATTGAACATAGCTCAGAGTGATTCCGCATGTTTGGGGTGAGAAAGAGGACCATGCCTAGCGTGAAAATGCCTATTCAAATGCATTAGAATAGTCTGTTTGGTCACACGAGTTGCAGAACGAAAGTTGCACCACTTTGCAACTTTCCACTGCTTCCATTTAACACTTTTTCCATCAACTGAAGTTTGGACACCATGGGAAAACCACTCCGAGATAATGAAAAATGAGAGAGGTTATTGTAGAGGGGCCCAACACGATCCCATGGGATTAGACAAGATGTTTCTAAGCATCATGGTGTCTGAGTAACCTTATGTTGAAGTTTGCAGCCATTTTGCCCTTTGGACCCTTAAGGGATTGATCTGGTTGAACATAGCTCAAAGCAATTCCATGTTTTTGGGTGCGAAAGAGGACCATGTCTAGTGTAAACATGCCTATTCAGATGTGTTGGAATATTTTATTTGGTCACACGAGTTGTAGAATGAAATTTGCACCCTTTGCAACTTTCCATTGCTTCCATTTAACACTTTTTTCATCAACTGAAACTTCAACACCACGGGAAAACCACTCTAAGATAATGTAAACCAAGAGAGGTTATTGTAGAGGGTCCCAACTCTATCCCATAGGATCAAACAAGAAGCTTCTAAGCATCACGGTGTCTTAGTAACCTCATGCTGAAGTTTGCAGCCATTTTTCCCTTTGGACCCTTAAGGGATCAATTCGGTTGAACATAGTTCAGAGTGATTCTGCGTGTTTGAGTGAGAAAGAGGATGATTCCTAGCATAAAAATTCCTATTCAAATGCGTTGGAATAGTCCGTTTGGTCACACGAGTTGCAAAACGAAAGTTGCACCACTTTGCAACTTTTCATAGCTTCCATTTGACACTTTTTCCATCAACTGAAATCTAGACACCATGGGAAAACCACTCTGAGATAATGAAAACCAAGAGAGGTTATTATAGAGAGGCCCAACATGATCCCATGAGATCAAGAAACAATTTTCTAAGCATCACGGTGTCTAAATAACCTCATGCTGAGGTTTGTAGCCATTTTTCCCTTTGGACCCTTAAGGGATTGATCCGATTGAACGTAGTTCAGAGAGATTCTGTGTGTTTGGGTGCAAAAGAGGACCATTCCTAACATAAAAATGTCTATTCATATGTGTTGGAATAGTCCCTTTGGTCACACAAGTTGCAAAACAAAAGTTGCACCACTTTACAACTTTTCACTACTTCCATTTGACACTTTTTTCATCAACTAAAACTTCGACACCACGGGAAAACCAATCTGAGATAATGTAAACTGAGGGTTATTGTAGAGGGGCCTAATGCAATCCCATAGGATCATATGAGAAGTTTCTAAGCATCACAATGTTTGAGTAACCTCATGTTGAAGTTTGCAACTATTTTGCCCTTTAGACCCTTAAGGGATCAATCCGATTGAACGTAGCTAAGAGCTATTCCACATATTTGGGTGCAAAAGAGGACCATGCCTAGTGTAAAAATTCCTATTTGGATGCATTGGAATAGTCTGTTTGGTCACACGAGTTGCAGAATGAAAACTGTACCACTTTGCAACTTTTCATTGCTTTTATTTGACACTTTTTTCATCAACTAAAAATTGGACACCACAGGAAAACTGCTCTGAAGTAACGAAAAATGAGAGAAGTTATTGTAGAAGGTCCCAATGTGATCCCATTGGATCAGACGAGAAGTTTCTAAGAATCACGATGTCTGAGTAACCTCATGTTGAAGTTTGCAGCCATTTTTCCCTTTGGACCTTTAAGGGATTGATCTAGTTGAACAAAGGGTCTATACTCTAAACTTATCCAAACCTTACCAACTCTTGGGGAAGCAATTATAAGGTGTCAAAAATTTAAAATCCACAATTAGATCTCAGTTATACCATTGTACAATAGGTAAACCACAAAACCCTCTATTGTAGCCTAAACCTTAGGGGTTTATTGAAAATGATACTTCCAAAGATAACCACAACCTATAAATTACTCAAACAAGTTTTTAATACCTACACAAGCTCAAAAAATCATAAAATAACATTTCCCTACACAAAAACACAATTTAACTCTTCAAAACCACCATTTTTCTTAAAGAAAACTCACTTTTACACACATGGGTTTCACACCCATCTCACTTTCAGACCTCCCCAACACTAACACATCATTCCCACACCTTAATAATGTTAGTGTAGACCCATTCCTCAAGTTACAGAGGCTATAGAAAGAGGAATGGGTCAAAAAGCTATTTTTATTGACTCAAAACCTTCAAATGTACAAGTTCAAGCCGATTTTAGTAAATTGATGATATTCTACTCCTTATTTGCTTTTATGAACAAAACCTATTGAATGGTGCTCCTGCACCAATCATACATCAATATTCTTGTCCCTCCTAAAGTTTGAACCACATCCATTACCTCCACATAAAACTCATCTCCTTCTCCGCTGGCTGGAAGAATGAATGCTTAATGTTTTGATACATGATATCATCTCTCTCATCTACTCTCATGGTTGAATATCAAAATCTAGTACGATGGGCCTCTAGAGTTCTAGTTATCTTTCTTCCTCTTCCACCAAATGCTGGCCTAATCCACACATTTTCCAGGCTAATTGATTTTATTTTTGAAAGCGGAAGTTTCTTCTGAGTCACTAGTGTTGCTCTGTCTGCCTTTTCAGACTCTTTCATTGCTACAAATTGTCTCTGGGATTTAATCATTTGTACCACACATGGTTGATGTGCTTTAAATCCTTGCATCTAAAGGAAATTTCCTCAACATAAATACTCTCTCAAGGTTAATAATCATACATTGACCTTCTTGCCCATCTTAAAGTTTAGACCGCATCCATTACCTCCACATAAAACTCGAGATCCTTGGTCTTCTTGGTTCCTATGCCTTGATATGGTTATGCAAATGAAAATGAAGCAAACTAATCACCTCCTTCTCCATTGGCTGGAAGAATGCATGATTAATGTTTTGATACATGATATCAATGCTCTCTTCTACTCTCATGGTTGAATATCGAAATCTAGTATGGTGGGCCTCTAAAGTTCTAGTCATCTTTCTTCCTCTTCCACCAAATGCTGGCCTAATCCACACATCTGCCAGCCTAATTGGCTTTGTTTTTTGAAAGCTAAACTTTATCCCGAGTCACCAATGTAGCTCTCTCTGCCTTTTAAAACTCTTTCATTGCTACAAATCATCTTTGGGATTTAATCATTTGTACCACATGGTTGATGTGCTTTTAATAATCAGTAATGGTCTTCAAAATTGGCTGCTAGTACAAGTTCATTCTGCTTTCATAATACTTTATAACCATGGAGTTCATCCATTCCTTGATGCCTTCAAGTGAAGATTGAGGAATGGCGTCAATGCGGAGTACATCCTGCTTGAAGTCTTTGAAAGAAATAGCCATATCAAATTCCTTTTTCCCAAGTCTTACTCTCTCAAGGTTAACAATCTTAATCTCACTAATAGCGATTACTACTAAGAAAGGTAATTCCACCAACTCTACCAATTAGTTTACCATAAGAATAATAAAAGAAGAGGCTTTGAAAGGAACTCCATGAAAACCAAGCTCTCTAAATGGTACATATCAAAGTGTAGTTCAAAATATTTTTGATGAGGTTGCTCCTATAGCTCTCTTACTCACTTGACAAAACCTTGAAACTCTATATTGATTTTATTTTTCTTGTCCCTCTCTTGTTGTTCTTCCTCAATTTCATCAAGATCATACATTGACCTTCTTGACCCTCCTAAATTTTGGACCACATCCATTACCTCCACATAAAACTGGATATCCTTGGTCTTCTTGGTTCCCATGCCTTGATATGCTTATGCAAATGAAAATGAAGCAAAGTAATCATCTCCTTCTACATTGGTTGGAATAATGCATGCTTAATGTTTTGATACATGATATCAGATCTCTCTTCTACTCTCATGGTTCAATACCAAAATCTAGTATGGTGGGCCTCTATAGTTCCAGTCATCTTTCTTCCTCTTCCACCAAATGCTAGCTCGATCTAGACGTCTACCAACCTAATTGACTTTGTTTTCGAAAGTTGAATGGTGCAGGAGCACCCACACCTCACCCTCAATTTGTGATTGTTTGATGGTAAATTGGGAGGACAGTTGGTAAATGTTAGTATGTTGAGGTATTTTTTTCTTGAATAAGGTCTAATACACCAATCTATTTTGATACACCTTTGGTTTTTTTAGTGAAAGGAAAATCCATTTTTCTTTATTCAGCTTGTACAGACCAGCAGGGTCTGAGTTTACTTTATTTTTTGTGACGGAGCCCTTCTTCCTACTGTGGTGAATTGTGACTCAGAGGAAAGGTTTACAATGTGTTGTTTTCAAGTTTCCTTAACTCTTTTAATAATGTTAAGGCATTTATAGGGCTGATGATATTTTAGGTTGAGAATGTCAGATTTTGGCTTGAAATGGAGGAACCAAAGTGATGTTTTTGGAGATCTACTGAGTCTAAAGGCTAGGTGAAGGTTTATTATGTGTTTGAAAACCCTAAAAAACTTGTTTGATGCTTTGGTGATGTTTTGAACGCCTTGGATTTGTGAGCTGCTAAAAACCCTATGTATTTGTTAGAAAAATGAGGGTTTTAATCAATTATGGCTTAGAGGTTGAGTGCTTTTCTAAAAACTATGGAATTGGGAGTTTTGTGATGTATTTGATGACTTTCCAAGAGCTTGTGGGGTTACAAGAAATTTAAAGAGCAATTTGTTTGTAAAATAGGGATAATTTCGTAGCCTTTTTGCAAGGCAGTTTGAAGGATCTCCAAGAAATTGCAAAGAAACCTTGTATGTTTGGTTGGGGAATGGTGTTGGGGCTTTGAGTAGATGCTATATTGATTATGAGATGGTCCTTGAGAGGAATTCTCTAAAATTTAATCCAAATTGTTCAGTTTCGAAGCATTTTTGTTGGTAGTTATTCCAAGATGGCCAAATGAAATAACAAAGGTTGTTGATTTACTAAAATCTGATTTGTTTGAGTCTTCTCCACCTTGACTTTGCATCACTAAAGTTTCTCCTAAGTCACTAGTGTAGCTCTCTCTACCTTTTCAAACTCTTTCATTGCTATAGATTGTCTCTGGGATTTAATCATTTGTACCACATGGTTGATGTGCTTTGAATCCTTGCATCTAAAGGAAATTTCATGAACATATATACTGCTACTCTCTGAAGGTTAACAATCTCAATCTCACTAATAGTACATTTACAACCATATTCAAACATTTTCCTTCAAAAGGCTACAAATTCAAATGTTGACTTAAATAGCCTTCAAGAACTTTAAATAGCCTTTACAAATCATTCTACATCTTTCCAATCATGCCTAACTATTCTTTTTGTAACTAGTTACATGACTTATTACATTATAAATCAATTATGGATGTGTTATGACCTTATTCAATTGACAAAACTCATAACAAAAAACTAACTTAAAAGATTTTCGTGAACCAAATTTGCTCAATAACCTTGGTGCCCCTACATCAAAATTCATTATTTCAGTAAATATCATTACAATTAAATCTCATTACAATGCCTTAGGTACTCTATTCTCATAGATATTTTACAATGTCACTCATACATTCGAGATTCTCTTATAATGTCTACATCATAGGTTCTCATTTAGAGGTTAACTTCAAATGAGAAACTTGAGATTCCCTCACAAAGCTTCACACACTTTTTTATAATGGATTGAAATCAAAATTGAGATTTGTCAAGATCATAAAAATAAGGATGTTGCATTGATTTTTGGGTTGAGATTATCTTCGATGGCTCCAAAATCAGCATTTTCTATAAGGAGAGACCAATCAATTTTTACTAGTTTAGTTACAAATAGGAAAAGTAAAAGAATAAAAAGAAACAACTCATGTCCAAAATGGAAATGAAATGAAGATAGATGGAAGGAACTTATAGATGTTCATGGAAGTCTGTCAACTTAGTCACTCCTACTCATACATCTTCACTACGAGTTCCAAGATACCTATTGCACACAACACCTCTCATGAATCTAGAATATCTTGAAATTTGGGATGCTCCTATAATGCCTACATCATAGGCGCTCATGATAAGGTTAACTTCAAATGAATAACTTGAAATTCCCTCACCAAGCTTCGCACACACTTTTGTAATGGCTGAAAATCATAATTGAGATTTGGCTTCATAATTAAAATAGGGATGTTGCATTACTTTTATGCGTGAGATTCTCTTGGATGGCTCATAAATCTGCATTTTTTGCAAGTGGAAACAATTCAATGTTTACTGGGTTACATATAGATATGCAAAGTAAAATAAGACATGATAGCATTGGCATCAAACAAATTAACGTGGATACAAGTATAAATTAATAAGAACCATTGTGCATATACTCACAAATTAATCTAATGAACCATTTGGATTTTCTTTACTCTTTATTGTGTCAAGTATTGCCTCATGGTCACACTCACGAACCTTCCACAAGGTCTTGGTCAAAGGTCTACCCCTATATTTGCTCAAACGAACATCGGATGACACAACAAGGTTTGAGTAATGAAGAATCTTACGATGTGTGTCAAAGTCCTCAAATAGCCAATGTTTAATACTCTTATGTGGGTACCTTCTAAGCCACATTCCAGTAACAACAAATGAGCCTATAGGGTATTCGATGTTTTCTCCATCTATAACTAGGGATTCCAATTTCTTTTTAGCCTCAACACAACGACACAAGTAACAGTATGTTCCCTTTTCATTTTCTTCATTTGCAATAACTGCATAAGCATGCCCTGCATTGATATGTGCATAAAATCACTCAAAATTAGTCAACATTATGAATGCAATACAAAGTAAGATAACAATGTGGAATTTGAAAAACTAAGCAAGTAGATATATTACTTGGTTGAACTAAATCTAATACATGGTCAAAGTCGACCGATGATTCCATCTGTGTTAGTTCCAATGCCGTCAGAGGGCGATATGTGTGAAGTGGGGTATGATAACTTGTCAACCATTTGTCAACCCACTCCCCTGACTCACAATCATTCCAAGCTTGCATTGTACATGAAGAAACAAAGCATGCCATCTTACCTGTATCAATACTCCATGAACCTACTTTTGAGCTAAGGAAAGAGTGTAGCTCACTTAAACTTGTTAGTGTACAACAATCCTCATATGGTGCAATGTTAGTATCATCCATCAACCAAAAAAATCTATGAACTGAAGACATACCTTCATTACCTGGACCCATCGAAGCATTACACCACTTGACGATTGAACTTGCATATGTCAACTTTGCACTGTCTTTATATTTTAACTCTTCTCATGCTAATGCTCTTTTCATGCATGCTCCTACACCATCATGCTCCCCCTTTCCATGCCCAACCTCACAAAAGTTCCACATATGATGAACACCTGTAGTGAGATGCATCCTGCACAACTAGTAGAACATGTGCACGTTCTTGAACTATGCTACACAGTTATCCGACCATATTATATGTCGACCGTATGCTATGCCCCTCCGGTCCAAATCACTATAGAACATCTAGAAGCAACCTTGCACGAGCTCTAGAGAATGTGTGCGATCATCACTAATATAAAAGTGATACTCCCTTAATACCTTCCTTTGGTCCTCTGTACTATTAGTTGTATGAATGAATGTTATGTGCACAAATATTGAAACCTGTGTGGAGTTGTAATATTGTGACTGCACCTCACACTGTGGTTGTAGAGTTTAGTTCTCTACAAATTCAACCACTGGCACTATGCTACCAACTGGAAAGGTGTCCTTGCATAGCTTGAATTGCATGTCTAGACATCGGGCTCTATGGGTATGCCTTGCATACTCATACACTAGATTCTCATGAAACATGGACATAAACTGATACATTGGAATCTTCTCAATAACCAAATCACACCTTTTTTCTTTAGACCCATCTTTTGAAGCATATGCCACTATTTTATACTTCCTAAAATCTACTAGTTTATGCCCCACTTCATATGTGCTTTCCATATGTTGACATACTTGCATTCGTTGCAAGCCACCACAATGCTCACATGAACC
The DNA here is from genome assembly GCA_007258455.2 of Sequoia sempervirens. Lineage (NCBI taxonomy): Eukaryota > Viridiplantae > Streptophyta > Pinopsida > Cupressales > Cupressaceae > Sequoia > Sequoia sempervirens. The sequence continues at coordinate 546,336,034 of VDFB02000015.1, forward strand.
ATCCAAGCATGTTCTCCTGTAGAATATTTGGCCATCCTCTATTTGACATATTTTTTTTTATAAGAACTCTCTTGAAGATTTTGGTGGGGCTTTTATGCCACAATCCTACTGTAGACATCTAAATTTGGACACTTAATTTATCCAAATTTATCACTTTTCATCTAAACATCCTCTTATCCGAGTTAATTAAGTAATATTACTATTATTTAATTAATATCTTTAATTCTGCCAAATCCCTAAGGTATTTAATTAATAATTAAATACTTTACTCTTTTAATCCTCCTTTCATCAAATAAATTAAATAAATATTACATTTATTTAATTCCTCACATGTCATTTTCATCTAATTCTAATCCATCTCCTAATTTCTTCATTAGGGATGTGCACATGCCTAATCCTTGATTAGGATGTGTCACATCCTCCAACTTTTGCAAGTTGGCTTCTAATCCTCATTTATCTTCTAATTACTGACACTAATCTTAATCAGTCTTTGGTCAACTCTCCATCTCCCAAGGAATTTTAATTCTTTTTATTCCCCGGTGAAGCCACATAAGTGGTTTACACTTTTGAAGAGGAAGGAAATTTGAGAAAAAATGACCCCATGGCAAAAAAATTGGTTTTGGGGGTTCGCATGAACCTAGATGTTCGACCGAACCATAAAGGGGTTCGACCGAACCAGGGTTCGAGCGAACCCACTAACTATTGGGCCCACATTTCCCACCAAAAAAAAAGGAAATGCATATTGGGGGGGTTCGCATGAACCAGGGTTCGAATGAACCCTGGTTCGCTAGAACCCCTGGGGGTTCGCTAGAACCCCCTTTTTCCCTAATTTTTTAATTTGTACACACAAAAAACCTAAAATTTTACGCTTTCAAGCTCCGGTTGGGGATGAAAATGGGGGAATATTTAGAAACCAAACTTGGAATCGAGTAGCCTTCAGAACGAGCTATCCAATGAATATAATTTTAGTATGTTTTGGTTTTATTATCTATCTTTTTTTAAGTTTTATTAAATATAGGTTTTCATCAAACAAAAATCTCTGTTCTGCACAAGTGGAAAAATAGAAGATTATAAAAAAAAAAATTTAAAAAGATGAGTGCACAAGATATTGAAGTCCTTGATCCAACAAAAAAAAAGAGAAGAATTTTGATACATACAGTAAAAGTTATGCGTTATACGGTCGGCTAGGTCTAATTGTCATTTGATTGACTTTGAAACTTGATTAAAGAAAAAATATTCAATAAAAAACTATCTAACCAAGTGGAAGCACTAGATATCGAGTTAGAAATCTAAATTTTGAAAGAATTGGAATTTATCCTTCATAGAAAAAAGTTATGCATTATACTTGTGTCACTTTTAAAAATGTTGTTTTTTGAAAAAATTCAATTTTGTGGGAAATGGAAAAGAAGTGCAATCTGATTCCAAAAAAATTGAAAAAAATATTTTTAGAATCTACAGACAAAATGTGACAAGACTCTAGTTTACATCATCTTCAAATTCCTTACGGTTTAATCGCTATAGGTGCCCGAATGTGGCAATTGTGTTAAAAAAAAAATATCAGTGTCCAATTAGGCCAAAAAGTGTAAACCACTATTGTGGGATCACCCTCCTCTAAGAATCCCCTTTTCCCATGCATCTTCTAGAACCTTTGACTTGTCACATCAAGTCACATGTGAAAAACTCCCACCTTTTAGGAACATTGTCTTATCCACTATATTCTTCCAATAATTGTGAATTTAAAATTCACTTTTATTCACCCAAGATTCTTCCCATCTCCCAATGTACTTGCAAGGTACTTGTACTTCCTCCACATCATGTACTTCTCTTCCACCTCACTTACACCTCATCTCCCATTAGCCACTTCACCATCCACATGTCAAGATGTGAGGGCTTGTGTGTTCTCAACTCACCATAGCCCTTCATCTTGACCTTGTTGGATGAATCTTAACCATTGAATTCTCTAGAGAATTCAAATTCTTCTATAAATACCCCCTCTTCAAGGGCATTTTCAACACTTTGGATTTTCATAACTACATGCTGCCAATTTGCATCCATTATCATCTAGCCATCCATCTTAATCATTTTGCATAAGTTGATCTTGAATTTAGTCACTCAAGAAATCATCTAAGGAGCACACAACATCATCCTAAGCAAGGGCCAACCAAGGAGTTGTCAACAACAAGGAAGGTGAAACTATTTGCATCTTGTTTTATCCACTTTCCTTCTTGTTTTATCACTCTTTAGGCTAATCTTGAAGTGTCCTTAATATTTTATCATTCGCATTTTTAAGTTAATTTGCACATTAGAGTAGGGTAAAATATTAAGGTACACATTTCTAGCACGCCCGGTGGGACCCACAAATGGGTTTTTGCATTTAACCTTTGTTTTGGCTAAGAATTTTGCAGGAAAAGGTCACAGAAAGGTGGAAGCACCCTCTGCTTTACTGCAAAAAGGCGGAAGCGCCCTCTGTCCTACTGCAGAAAGGCGAAAGCGCCCCTAATTTACTGCAGAAAGGCGGAAGCGCCCTCTTGTCTGCTACAGAAAGGCGAAAGTGCCCTTTATCTAAAAGTTTTATTTTCTTCTAACAAGTTTGCTGCAGTTAGGAATATATTTAGAAGGTTTTTCTAACACTTTTCTTGTAGTGGGAGGGGCACAACTTTCCTTTTAAAAAAAATCTGATAAAGTTTGTTGCAGAAAGGCGGAAGCGCCCTCTAACCTCTTGTTGCAGAAAGGCGGAAGCGCCCCCGTTCTTACTGCAGAAAGGCAGAAGCACCCCCGTTTTTGCTGCAGAAAGGCGGAAGTGCCCCCATTTTGCTACAGAAAGGTGGAAGCACCCCTATTTTTGCTGCAGAAAAGTGGAAGCGCCCCTGATTTTATCGCAGAAAGACAAAAGCGCCCCAAAACAACATAGTTTGGAAGGTAAAATAGTCATTTTAGTATCGTTGTTGCTCTCATTTTTAGCTATTTTCAAGTAATAACCCTATAACATTGTTTTGGCAAGGATATTGGTATTTTTTGCTAACTTTTTGCAGCATATTATGGCATAATTGACTAAAAACGAAGGAGAAGATAGCTAACGTTTGCTTGCAGGGCCATTTATTTGATCAAATTTCTGAAAACTATCCTTTTTGTTTGCACATAGTCTAATTAGGGGGAAGTAACCTTTATTGCTTGTTGTGCTTGTCTACTATTGTGTCACCCAAGGGAGCATTAATTTATTTTCACTTTCCCCTTGCACTTCGTGTGAGCCTGGGGAGTAGTTGGAAGCGATTAGTGTCTTCTTTTAGGTGGGACTTGCTTGGGGATTTCATCACCTCAAGGGACAATTCCAACCACGTGTACCAGCGGGGTATATAAAGGGGGGAGAACAAAAATTGTACCCCAATTCAGTCACATCATAATTGGCAGAGCGTTGAAGCTAGGGTGATACCTAGATAGATGTGAAGAGTTGGTCTGAACCTTTCAGTATCTCGCTGGGGTTCCCGACTCACGCTTGTGACATGTTGGTGTTCACGGTTGTGCCTCACGTAACAAGAGTATATCGAGGACCCCCTAGAAGCTTTGTGCATCCTAGATTAAGACCTTGTCTAGCCATACCCTTAACATTAATTATAGGATTGTGCTTGCTTGAAGTGTTTTCTTGTGAAAAATCTGTGAAATCTTTGATACTTTGGCCTTACTTTATCATTTTGTGTCCTTGCCATAGCCTTTGCCATCAAAACCAAGCTCTGTCTTACCGCAGAAAGGTGGAAGTGCCCCTATTTTGCTACAGAAAGGTGGAAGCGCCCTTGATTTTACCGCAGAAAGGTGGAAGCACCCTTGATTTGCCGCAGAAAAGTGGAAGCGCCCCTGATTTTACTGCAAAAAGGTGGAAGCGCCCCTGATTTGCTACAGAAAGCTATCAACGCCCCTAATTTTTGCTGCAGAGGGGCGGATTTGCCCTCCTGAACACCCGAAATCACCCCATTTGGATTCGTTTAACCTCTAAACCATCATTTAATCATTCCCAACCATGATCTCATCATCCCAAGCCTCTGTTTCATCAATTTAAGTCTCCCAAAACCTCCATTTGATCCGTTTAAACCTCCATCTTATCATTCCAAATCTTTGTTTAACCATTCTAAATCCCCACTCATTCTCCACAATCATCTTCAATCTGCCTGTTCATTCTAATTTCCTCCTATTCCATTCAAAAGTCCATACCCTCACCTAGTGAACGTCATAATTTTTACTATTTACATCACCAAACACCACTCATAATCAGCGCATAAAGGTGGAAGCGCTCCGCTTTTACACAGCGCCCCCATTTTACACAACACCCACATTTTACGTAGCGCCTCCATTTTACGTAGCGCCCTGTTTTTACGTAGCGCCCCCGTTTTACGCAACGCCCCGTTTTTATGCAACGCCCCCATTTTACACAGCGCCCCGTGTTTACGCAGAGCCCCTGTTTTATGCAGCACCTCGTTTTTATGCAGCGCCCCATTTTTATGCAGTGACCTATTTTTATGTAGTTCCCCCATTTTACGCAGCACCCCCACTTTACGTAGCACCCCCATTTTACGCAGCGCCCCCGTTTTACGCAGCGCCCTCTGTTTTACCGCAGAAAGCTGACTACGCCCCTTTAACTTCCCGAGGCCGTCATTTACAAACCGTACATCGAATCCACTTCGTCAAAAAACCAAAGTTGCTTAGTTTTTCAAGCTATATCTAGTGGTACCTTCCATTTCTTCCTATCAAGAATTTGACCATCCCAGGGCAGCCACGCCCTGCATTGCGGGGTGGACACGCCCCTAACTTCCTAGGGCTGTCATTTACAAACCGTACATCAAATCGACTTCGTTCAAAAACAAAAATTGCTCAATTTTTCAAGCTCTATCTAGTGGTACCATCTATTTCATCCTATCAATAATTTGACCATCCCAGGGTGGCCACACCCTGCATTGCGGGGTGGACACGCCCCTAACTTCCCGAGGCCGTCATTTACAAACCGTGCATCAGATCAACTTCATTCAAAAACCAAAATTGCTCAATTTTTGGAGCTCTATCTAGTGATATCTTTTGTTTCTTCCTATCTAATAAAACCAATCCATTCCTCAAATTAAATACATACAATCATCTAATCAATCCAAGCACCTCAATCCTATTAAGTTCATCCAATCAACATCATCTAATCATTTGATCCTATCCAATCAAACTGATCTAGTAATTTAATCAAATTCATCAAATCATCTACCTGATCCAATCATCTGTCTATCGAATCCCATCAAAATCAAAAGCAATCCCATCCAATCATCCTAATCTGAGCTTTTGTCCAATCCTGATCTGAGCTTGACCAAAATCCTGATTTGAGCTTTAATCTGTTCCCATCCAAAATATTTTATCCATCCTCTTTATCCTGTCATCATCATGAATCCTCATCCTCCATTAATAGTAGTCAAGGGAAACCCTAATTACGTTGACGATGATAACGAAAGTCTTGTCAATCAAGAGGTATACGACATAGATCCCCTTGACACTATCATAGCTAGTAAGCTTTCTCCACCCACTTTCCAAAATCCAATTACTCCTATGAGCTATCCCGTTATGTCTTCATCCATGCCTAATCATGCTCCTTATGCCACCTTTGATAATGGATATCTAGTATCTTCTTCATCCCCATATTTGTCATGTCCTTCATCTACATCATCCTCTTATACAACATCTACATCCTCTTATCCTAATTTTCCATCCCAATACTCCTATTACAATTCCCCATCCATGTCCCCCTATTGTAATCCTCTTCCCAATCTTCCTCCCATACTAACTCTACATCCGCACTTCTTTTTACCTTAATCCCACGCCCACATATCCTCATCCTAATCCACCATCCCAATACCCTTATTATAATCCAACCCCCACATCCTCTTGTCCCACTACACCACCTATATCCTCTTGTCCTAATCCACAATCCATGTCCCCCTATCTTAATTCACCACTCCAATATCCTTACCTTAACCCTCCATCTACTCCTAGTCCTCCATCTACTCCTAGTCCTCCATCCACTCCTAATCCCCCATCTACTCATAGTCCTACATTCAATCCCATTCCTCCATCTAACCCTAATCCACCAATCCATAATCCCTCATCCATTTCTACCACCCTAGCCAAGCCAACCATATGCAAGTCTCTCATTTTGGAAGTTCTCCAAGGACTCATTACAAAGAAGCCATCCCCAACTCCACATCTTGAAGTCATGGAACCATGCCATCTAGATCCATCATCCACAGTCACTGGTGATGAGACCCTTCTCCATACCACACCTATTATTGACATTACCAACCCTAGTACTGCTCAAACCATTGAAACCATTGAACCCACTAAATCCATTGAACCCCCACCTCCTACTCCAAGAACCATCGAATCCATTGAAGACACCCAATTCCAATCCACTCCCTCTACTCCTAGATCCACCCAAATCCAATCCACTCCTCCCACTCCTAGTAGCACCAAAACCCATTCCAATGAACCTCATGAATCTTTCATCCCTCCATCTTCCCCACTTGAAGAGTCCCAACAAGACTCTGTTACCATGCCTCCCGCACACGATGATTCATGCCAAGAGTCTAATCCAAAGCATGCCAGCATATCCCCTTCTCTAGATCAAGATCCTAGCATCCCATCTAGTCCACCTCAGGATCACAGTCCCCCACCCATTCCATCCCACGATCCTCTTCTCATTCAAGCTTCCACTGCTCCATCTCCATCTCCATCGCATAAGCCTACTACCACAAATCCAGATCCTATCATGGCCCCTACTCCCTCTCCTGATGTTGCTATCCCATCATCTCCTTCTCATGATCCCCCATCATTGCCTAAAAATTCTATCCCCACACCACTTGCATATCCCCTTGGTCCTCTCACATTCCTCCCATGGTGGTCTCCTTGCAGAAGAAAAACAAAGCATATACACCAACCCTCCTCTTCCACCTAATAATGAACTCGCATCATTCTTCCAGAATAACAAAAATCCTATCCTAGATCGAATGCTCAAGAAAATGAACTACCAAGGAAAAGGTTTAGGCCTTCATGAGCAAGGTATTATAGAGCCCATCCAAGCTAAAGAACATTTGTATCTGCAAGGTCTTGGATGTACTACTCATGACTCACAATCTAAAAATGTTGGTACAACCTATAGACCTCCTCAACAAGCCTCTTCCAAAATAAATATAGGCTCTTTCCATTGCTCCAACAAATCATATGTTTCCATCCCTCCTCCTCTATCGTATCGCCTCAAAACAACTGTCCATCTTCCTCCTTCATCTGCTCCATCCATTTTGGGTCCTTACATCCCTCCATCTACCATGCCCATGTTTCCCCCAGGTCCTACGTCTATTTTGGGCCCTTATATCCAAAAATCACCTCCTCCATCTCGTCCTATCCATCCTTTCATCCATTCAACACCTATCCATCTCATCCATCATAAACATCCCTCTCACATATCCTATAATCAGGATCAGAAAAGGCACATACCTAAACATACTCCATCTACACATAATCCTCATAATTCTACCTCCATCACTCCACATCATCCATCTCCTCACACCCATCCCATTGCTATTAAAAGCACTTTGGTTGTTAAAGACAATATGCATAAATCCAAGCATCCACATGAATCTACGGCTCCCCATGTCCCCTCCAAAAGACATGGTGAAGAAAAGAAAAATCTAAATATACATCAAATCCATAGGCCACAAAGACCCACCAAAGCAAAGATCAAAACCATGTGGATCCCAAAGAAAAAAGATGCAATGCCATCACATGAAAAATCTGTAAGAACATCCAAAGTCACTAATCCAAAAGCTAATCATACACCCCTTTCATCTCCTAAGTCTGTTTTGGGTCCCTATGTCCCAAAATTCACCATTCCATCTCCTCCATTATCCCCACATTCTCCATCCCTTAATCCTATTATCTTTTCACATCCACCACCACATGTGCCAATGTTGGTCTTGAACACATCTCCCCATCACATATCCACCCCATCATTCCATTCATACCCTTTGCAGCATCCCACCCATTATCCCATGTATCTTCCCCATCAAATCCCTCTTCTTACATGATCCTAATAAGGTTGTAACAACATCCAACAGTTACTTCAAACATGGGATCTTAATACCTTGATCCTTATTACATGTCTT
>VDFB02000015.1:546344313-546423653 GCA_007258455.2 Sequoia sempervirens
GATAGAATGAACTTCATGCAAACTGGAAGGTATCCGCCAGGCCTCTCATCCCAAAAAAGAAGGTATTACAAGCTACAGAATTGTGGATATATGCTGGTAGAAGGAGTTCTTTTCAAATGAAATTTTAATGGTGTGCTCCTGCGATGCGTTACTTTAGGGGAGGCGCAGAAGATCCTTGACGCATTTCACAATAACGACAAAGGTGGATATTTCTCCGCCAAAACTACTGCCATCAAGGTCCTGAGAGCTGGATATTACTGGCCTACACTTTTCAGTAATTTCTACTGTCTGGTAAAGGCTTGTAAAAAATGTCAGTTCTTCTCTGACAGAAGGAAGAATTCAGCGATGCCCCTCAAACCTATTGTGGCAGATGAACCATTTGCGCAATGGGGCCTGGACTTTATCAGAATGATCAATCCGGTTTCTAGTGCCAGACACAAGTGGATTTTAAGAGCTACTGACTACTTCACAAGGTGGGCGGAAGTTGTTCCCCTTAAGAGGGTAACAGAAACAAAGATTGTAGACTTCCTTGAAGCACTGGTGACAAGGTTCGGCCCTCCGAAAACAATCATTTCGGACAATGCCAGAGCATTTCTAGGCACAAAGGTATGTCACTTTGCATTAAAAAATGGCATATTCCTTAAAACATCATCAAACTATTATCCACAGGGAAATGGCCTAGCCGAGTCGACAAACAAAAGCTTAGTCCGACTCCTTAAAAAGGTTGGCTCAGAACACCAGAGGGAATGGCATAAAAATCTCCGAAAAGCACTATGGGCCAACCACATAACTCCTAAGAAAGTCCTCAAGACTTTTCCCTATGAGTTGGTATATAAGAAGGAGGCGCTGTTACCTATCTCCATGGAGATCCCAACAATACAGTTACTAAAATCCCTTGAAATAGAACAAAATGGATCCATGGAGATTCGGCTCGCCGAACTATTGCAAGTACAAGAAAAAAAGGAGAATTCCCTAATAGAAATGACAAGCCGTCAACAGGTGGTCAAACGATGGTTTGACAAGAAGGCTTCCGACCAAGGTTTGAAAAGTGGAGACTTAGTGCTAAAATATAACAGCATAGCTGCAAAGCCAAGTCAGCATAGTAAATTTGATAGCCTGTGGGAGGGACCCTTCAAAATTATTTGGGCCAGGCAACACAATGCTTTTGAGCTGAAAAATATGGAACAAGAGTCGTTAGGAATCCTGGTCAATGGGATTCATCTTAAGTTGTTTTATTAGGCATTATGCTCTACCTTGTATAGTTGTAAATAATGCTTTTGTTTCCTTTCCTGTTTATGGCATGTTCTTTTTCTAGAATCAGTTTGCTTTCTACGCATTTGCTCATCGTCGTTGGCAGGTAAAACACTAGAGTTTCTTTACACAAAATACACTCATGCATGGAGAAATAGCATAAAAAACTAGCAAACCAAAAAAAATTTAAACACAGAAACAAAAAAGAGCATAGATTTTCCTTAAAACGAGAAGTATATATTTATATATATGTGTTCTTTAGTTACAAAATGGTTGGGAGGCCAATTTACAAAATGTACAAGTATCTGTGTACATTATATATACGATAGTCTTTTATCAAGCTCATCTAAAATAGGAAAGTTACATGTTGAGCAAGCAAGAAAAGGGGTTATCTATCCAAAGGAATGACTGGTAGCAATCGACGCATTCACTGCAGCGTCCACTTCTTCCTCGTCCATGGGCTTGCAAGTGACACTGGTAGCATCATTTGGCACAACCGCCAGTGGCGGTGGGAACACCAGGTTCTTGAAGTCAGTGTACTAGTCTACGTTGTAGAAAGGTATCATGTTGTAGCTCCAAAACAGGAAGTGTAGGGCCTGAGTAACCCTCTGTTGGTGCTGGTCACGGGTCTGTAGGCGAAATCCACTGAGGAATGGCAACCATACGATGACAGCTTCTTCTTCAATAAAGCGACAAAGGTCACTAGCTATTGGCAGGCCTATCCCATATGTAGCATGTGCAACAACTTCGCTGAGCCCATTCAAATATTTCTTTGAAAAAAATTCTTTAACCAGCTTCAGGATGAGTAGCTGGGGAACACTAATGTCCAGCATGGACACTACAAAGTGTGAGCATATGTCGGTATTTACTCTATACTTGTCCTCATATTCTATGCAATCCTTACCTAGGACCCACTTAATGGCTACCAGAACCAGTGAATGTTCTTCGTCATCCTTTTTAGCCTTCTAATGAAGATCTCACCTAAGAATGTCATCTATGATTTAAATGAGGTTAGGCAAATTGGGGTATCCATTCGTCCTGACACTGTCCCTAAGTCTCCTAAGATAATGCCGAATTTGCTCACCACCTAACCTATGAAAGGACTTGCTTAGCAATCTACTACTGACCTATCACCTCTTAAACGCTAAGTATGTTTGCTCGCTATCTATTGGCCTATTTATAGAAAAATTGACAAGACATATGCCAATCCGCCTCTAAGAAACGTGATGTATGCTGGCTGCCATATCGAAGGTCGAGTCTGCGTTTGTTCACATTTTGGGCTGGTACATGCATGATAGCATGGCTCAAGACGTGCTTAATTAAATGAAGTTGATTAATTAGCTTTAAAAAGGTGGCACTTGTTGGTGAAAGGACGTATAGCCGTAGGCTATTGTGTCATATCTCAAGCGCATCCTAGACCCCAAGGCGATACTCGTATATTTTTCATTCGGTGATCATTTGCTTGGCATAATCATTCCGACCGGGATATTAATTGCCAGTGCATGTTAACGCAGGGTTGGAAAGCCAATTGCAAGCTCAATTTCCAAGGAAATCAAGGCATATCACACGATTTCTTAAAAGCAATGATGAAATCCGGCTACCTTGAAATAGCAATCAGTTCATCTTGCATGAGTTGTGGGATTAACGGTACATGTCGAATTAAATACAAAAGGCTTACTTTTACCTACCACCTTGGGAAAGGTTGCTATTATTGCAACAAAAAGGCTTAAATATTTCAAAGGCTTTTACAAACGCAGGGAAGTGCAAAGTGTTTTTGGTCTGTCTATCTAGAGCAAGAAAATTTGCAAGCCAGGAGCTTACAAATTCTGCAGAGAAAGAAAAATGTCAGAATCTTCAGCCCAGCAAATACAGGAAGAGATTAGCCAAGAACTATTCACGGCTATTCGTTCTTCGGCCGAGGTATACGTGTACGAGGATGTAGCATATGCCACACCTGGTATACCCGCGAAGACAAGAAGAGCCCACATGGAGGAGCTGAATAGACTCAAGGAATAGAGTAACCAGAAAAAGGTTAAAGAAAAATGGGATAATATCTACGACCCAAAGCTTGCAAAGAACCCTAAATCTCTCAGAGAGGTGGCTTATGCAACGTTATTAGCAGCAAAGGCAGACCAATCCATGGCAGGTAGAGTCTGGTATAGCGGTCTCCCACAATACATGGTCCCATTGGTGCACTATTGCCCAGAGGTGGTCGACGCGGCTTTTCAGCGCTATAATCCAGATACCCATTACATTGAAGTTTGCAATTTAAGGGTTCATATCAGCCCAAAAGCTATCTGGCACATGTTATGTATCCCAGATCCAAGCAGAAGGAAGGATACTATCGAGCCTTTTCACCCAAGCAAGGGGGAGAAAATATGAAAGAAAATGAAAACCAGCTCTGATTTCTTGTTAGAAGAAACTGGTAAGAAAGGTATCGCGTCCAATAAAGCACCAAGTATATCATTATCACATGGTTCATTCTGCGATGATTTTCAGGACCCCATGTCCATGCTGGCATTTGTTTGTGACCGAGACTCCGATGAGAAGATCAAGGCTTTTCAGCTAGGCCCTACAATACAATTTCATAAGCAGCATGAACTCTTCTAGTATGATTTTGCTGAGTTCATGGTTAAAAAAATGATACATCAAATAGAAAATTATCAAGTGGAAAAGAAGTTTAGATTTCTTTCTTACCTGGTACACATGTTCCTGCACCAAAATCCAGATTTATTTGCTCGATTTATTCCGCTATCAATTTTTCATGAGCAGAACAGAAGAAAGTCGGTGTCTACATAGACACCTTTCCTTTCCGCAACATATGACTATTATGCCTTCGCGGACTATTTCATAGCCCCGGTTTTGAATGATTTGATCGGAGAAGGTAATATCGCCCGACTCACCATGGAGTAGACTGGATTTATGCAAGGCTACACCCCTGCTTGTGACTGGTTCTTAGGCAAGGATTTCACAATCCTTCGGATGCGGGGTTTTACTGGCAAACCTTTTCTGCTCCCGGCTTGCGTCATCGATAGGGTGCTCACGTTGGAAGTTTTTTGACAAGTATGTGTCATTGATTTCACCTTCTGTAGCAGCAAAAGTGTCAAGAAGAAGGGATTCTTCACTTGCCCGAAGAGTTTCAAGTCGGTAACGTTGGTTAAAAAACAATCGCACAAGTTGTTAGAGGAGAAGCTGGCACATCTAGGGTTGGTACTGGTAAATGATAAGTGGGAGTACAACCCTTTCAACGACCTACCAGAGCCACATATGAAGGTTACCCATGTTCCCCGACCATACTGGGAGAAATGGGTTAATATGCAGACTAATAGAGTGGAAGACTTTGTTGAATTAGCACAAATCCCTACACTGGATATCAGAGGTCCATGGCACAAGTTCTACTTTCTTGTGGTTGTGGCTAGGGATAATATTCCGATGGGGCGCAACATGTATAACAAGTTGAAGAGGGATGAGGAATGGAATGATGAAAAGATAAAGGCTTTTTAGAAATATCTCCAGGAAATAGTGCAGTTGGATGCTCCTTATAATCAATTGAAGGACGACCAGGAATTTGATAGATGGTGGAATGAAGGCCACCCCAGCCCGAACTCTAGTGCTGACAGGAGCGAAGAGGGAGAAGGATCCGAGGAGCATGAAGAAGAAGTGGCGGTATCATCCTCTTCGGCGCAAAAGGGTGAGGCTTCCAAGCAGACCGCCTATGTGGCCACTAATGTATGTTTTAATATATCAAGGGGCTCGCTTACATGCACTTGGGTCGCTAAATCGGCCCAGCTGATGCCTCATCAGAAGGATCCAACTGCCGAACTTAGTGAGGGTCCGCCTACGAAAAGGCAGTGCACGGAAAGTATTATCGGAGGTATTTTGCAAGAACGCGTCGGAGGAGAAGTGCCCGCTGCTAGCCAAATGCCGAAGTTTTCAGGAGAGTCACGAATGATCCTAGAACCACCGCCGACCAGTCAACAAGTACATTTCGCTCCTTCTTCTCTTGCATCTCATTTATTCGCATCCGCCCCTGCTCTGTTGGAAACTCTTGCCATAAGTTTGATCCCTCCACTTTCTGCTTCTGGTCCAGCTTTTTCGGTTGGATTTGCCCAGTATTCGCAGGTCCAACCATTTATAATTACTCCTCCACGTATGCTTACGCCTACTGCTGCCGCTCAAACTTTCCTCACCTCGCTTTCAAAAAATGTTCCCTTTGTCGGCCCCCATTCTTTTTCTGCTATGCTTACTGATCCTCGTCTATTGCAACAAGCTGACATCCCGTTAGCAACTCCTTTTTCCCAGCCAATGGGCCTTACGACTAAATCTTTGATTCAGCCGCTACAAATGCCTAGCTCTGCTGATAGTTCTTAGGCCAAGCTATGGAATATGCCACACTTTTCTCCGCAAACTGTCACTCTCCAGAAGAAGCAAATGCGTGCGCCTATGAAAATTACCTATCCCTATGCCTTGCCTTCTGGTATTCCTTTCGCAGGTGGGCTAGTATCATCACCAGCCGAATTCATAGCACAGATAGATTGTGGAAAAGAGGCACACATAAATAGAATGAGGCGACGCAAGGCAAAGGAAGATAATGCTCCCGCCGAACCGAGAGTACAAGCTTCGTATGATGAGGCCCGGAAAGAATTAAAATTTGCAACCATGTACCCAAAGATAAGCAAGTCTTAGAGAGAAATGCAATTTAAAGATTATGAGATCTATGCTGTTGGACTTGACATGAAGATAGCCCGGCCGCAAGATAAGGTTGAAATCATGGAGGAGACGCAACGAGTGGTCACTTCCAACTTCCTTAAAATTAGTCGCCAGTTAAAGAAGAAAAATGAGTAGCTCAGGGCAGCCAAGGAAAGGGTGAGCTTTCTAGAGACAAAGGAGAAATCCTTAGAGGCAGATATCACCCGAATGACTGAAAGAGCGCTGACAGCAGAGAATGAGAGAAACAGGCTTCAAGGCGAAAGTGCAAAAACCCAAGTTGCCGACCCAGGCTTAGTAAAAGAATTGCAAAGCTAGAACCAAGTAGCACAGCAGAGCCTACGGTCAAAAGAGGAAGAGCTCGAACGCATCCGCCTTGAATATAGTTAGGGGATGACACAAAAGGGTGAGGAGTTGGAACGCCTACAAGAGCAGTATCAACAAAAGGTACAAGAGAAAGAGGCCGAATTTAAAAGCCTGAAGACTGAGCTAGAAGAGGAGCTTCGAGAGACAAAAGCTTCTCTAGAGGAGCAATCAGCTAACCACTTCCGAGCTAAATAAAATTGGAATAAAGAAATGAATAGCTATGTGGAGCAGTTAGCGTCTGAGAAAAAGAAGAAGGCAGAATTAGCCGAGGCCCTAATTTCAAGAGACGCGAAGATTTCTTCGCTTAAATCCTCTCTGCTACCTGCCCCTACCCAACTTGATGTCATCCCGCTGGTTAGGCAATTTTACATTTCTCACTGGGAAAAAGTAAAGACCTTCTGCCTAACACTGCAGCCTACCTTCTGATTCATCGACAAGGCATCAAGACTCAATCAGGAAGTCCACGACACAATGGAGCAGTTCCTGCATTTCATCTTGGAAAAGGTTCCTGAGGCAAGGGACTTGCTCAACAAGCTATACACCATCTCAGACGAAATCCTTGCTGAGGTGGGTATCAAAAATTGAGACATTACTGCTCAAATTGCCAATAAATTCATTCATTGTCACTTCGTTTTCTAGCGCACTAAGACAACGGTGGCTTCTCTAAGCAAGGTGCTTGATGGCATATGGGGAAGTTTCTCTGAGTTAGGCAAGCTGGGTTTGCCATCCCCATTCCTTGAGGATGGCTCCATTGCCACAACTACACAGATTGTGGAGGCTATTGAGCAGAAAGAGAACTACCCGGAAGCATTTAGAGAATTCGACAGCTCCCCAATGATAGCTGACATTGAGACAATCATTCATCCACTTTTTGAGCTAATTTTCCATGTCCAAGCAGGCACTAGCCTACCTGAGGTGTTGCCTCACAAGGAAGCTATTGACCTTCACGGGGCACAAGAAAATTTGCGCAGCATGGCAAAGCCGTCCGAAAGTGAATGGTCGCCCTTGCAGGCTACTCTTTCCAAACTCTAACTCTATTCACCCTATGAATAAAAGCTCTGGTTTGCAGAATCAGAGAGTTTTTGGGTTCTATGTTCCTTGTCTGAAACGCCCCTGATAGTCACCAAAAGTTGTTAAAATAAATATTCAAACAACTCCCTTCGGGTTTTTTTGTAAATATGTGCGTCGGCCTGTGCGTCGCCGAGTCTGGTCGGCTTTCCATCGAGTTTTGATCTCCCACTGTACACATCCTCTCTTCACAGCTTCAGGTAGCGGCTTCCCTTTCGAGTCCTGAGAGGCTGCGTTAGGCATCCACGTGTCTCACTTGCAGAGGTTTTTATTTATTTTTTCCTTAAAGTTTCTTTGAGTTGTGAAGGCCTTCTGTCGGGGCCATCACTTCTAAGAATTGTCAGAAGGACCCACATCTAGCTATGTGGCGGTGTATCGCATGCTTTTCTTGCAGGGATGAAATAAGCAACTGTAGACTACGAAATGCTTCTGTAGGCCTTCTTTTATTTTGGCGGGCCCTACCTTCTGCCAGGTGGCAGTCGTTCACAGCCTTTTCAACACAGCGAAGTGGTGAACACCGCGGGCTGCGAAACGCTGCCACGCGTCTTTCGCACCCGGTTTATGCAGCCTTCTCTCCATATCAAGAAAGACCTCGATGCCTTGAACACGTGTTGCTTCCTCACAATTTCTTGGCAGCAGTAAGAGGAATTCTCATTCGGGCAGCGACGGGCTGCCACGTGCCTTACACTGATCATCGAAGCAGGCAATAGGCTGGCTGATGAAACTATGCTATTCGGTGCCGCTCTTCATGAATTCTAAGGCAGTGGATGCACTTGTCACCTCGGGTATGGCTGAGACCACTGCCATCATTACAAAGGGCACACCTGTAACTGAATGACTAGATGTTGTGTTCTAACTGGTTATTATTGTAGTGGCATTAGGAATCTTCTGATTCTGGCATCATTGCAGGGGATTGTGGAATCTTTTCTGTTACAGCTCTCCAAAACGGTGGGAGTTTTCTCTCTAGCGATATATACTTCTTCTATTTTTAAAAAGAAGGTAAAATAGAAAATAGGTCCAAGATTTTTGAAAGAATACTGGTTTTTAACTAAAGACACCAGGCCTCTTTTACATGTTTATTTGCAAGAAACTTTCAGACTGTGCCTATTGTTCGACCTTTTTATTTTTTATGTTTTGATTAAACTGTAAACTATGCTTTTTATTGTCTTAAGCATTTCATTTGATAAGACTTTTATATATTGAATACAAGCTTGCTTATCTAAATCATATCTAAATGACTCTTCTTAGTAGTAAGGATGTATGCAATACTATTTTATATCAATAAATGAATTGTTTATGCTATAGCCTTAAGTTTCTGATATTTTGGAACATAACAACAACATTCAGGCCCTTAAATCTATGATTTATCGTGCCTCTCAGTAAATTTTGGCGCATCGCCTTAGATTAAACTTTGCTTCATTATATTTGCTTCCTTTTCCCTTTCCAAAAAACTCATTATAGAAGAAGTCAGCTTCTTTAAAATCCGGAGGTCACTTAGTTTGGCGCAAAAGGGTCCCCCTTGAACTGAGTTTCCCATAAGGCACTGTTATTTCATCAAATTTTGGCGTCAATAGTATCATGTTGTGTCTCTCTACAATAACCTCTCTTGGTTTTTGCTATCTCAGAGGTGTTTTCCTTTGGTAGGGAGATTTCACTTGAGGAAAAAGTTATCAAATGCAAGTAGTGCAAAGTGGTGCAACTTTTGTTCTACAAATCGTGTGACCAAACTAACTATTCCAACATATCTAAGTGGGTACATTTATGCTAGGCATGGTCCTCTTTCATACCCAAATGCACCTAATTGCCTCGAGCTACATTCAACTAGTTGAATCCCTTAAGAGTCTAAGATGCAAAATGGCTGCAAACTTCAACATGAAGTTACTCAAACACTGTGACACTTAGAAAATTCTCATCTAAGCCTATGGGATTGTGTTGTGCCCCTCTACAATAACCTCTCTTTATTTTTTCTAGGCATTTTTCTGTGGTGGCAAGATTTTTGCTTCGAGAAAAAGTTATCAAATGGAAGTAGTGCAAAGTTGCACAGTGGTGCAACTTTTGTTCTACAACTCGTGTGACCAAAATAACTATTCCAATGCATACAATTGGGTACTTTTATGCTAGGAATGGTCCTCTTTCAAACCCAAATGCGTCGAATCACTCCAAGCTATGTTCAACCAATAGAATCCCTTAAGAGTTTGAAGTGAAAAATGGATGAAAACTTCAACATGATGTTACTCAAACACCATGACACCTAGAAAATTCTCATATAAGCCTATGGGATCATGTTGTGCCTTTCTACAATAACTTCTCTCGGTTTTCACTATCTCAGAGGCATTTTCCTATGACGGCTAGATTTCGCTTGGGTAAAAAGTTGTCAAATGCAAGTAGTGAAAAGTTGCAAAGTGGTACAACTTTTGTTCTACAACTAGTGTGACCAAACTAACTATTCCAACGCATCTGAGTGGGTACGTTTACGCTAGGAATGGTCCTCTTTTGCACCCAAACACACTGAATCGGTCCGAGCTACATTCAACCGATTGAATCCCTTAAGAATTTGAAGTGCAAAATGGCTGAAAAATTTAGCATGCCATTACTCGGACACCATGATGCTTAGAAACTTCTCATCTAAGCCTATGAGATTGTGTTGTACCCCTCTACAATAAGCATGTATAATTCAATAGAAATTCCACCCAATCTTGACAAGGCACAAGCAAAGTCTGCCATGCCCATGGTCAAGGAAAATGTCCAAGATGATGCAAAGTCTACTTGGGAAAGAAAAGCTATGTCCAAACTACTATCAAGTCCACCCTTGGCTTGAATAATTCTTGTCCAAGACAAAGGTAAAGTCCGACCAACTCAAAGAATACATGGAAAAGATAGCATAAAGTTGGCGCAGCTCAAAGCATACATGGCAAAGATAACTTAAAGTTTGCCCCAAATTGAAAATAGGAGATGGCAAACATATCTTGAAGTCCACCTTAGTCCAAAACCAAAGGGGACATCCAACACGCTGAGATGGTGCCTCGTCATCTTCCAACCAATCAAATTGTTCCAATCTAGCATGTCTAGGTTCAATAAACCTGACACTTCATAATGCAACAACTTTTTATTGTTGGTTTATATTTAGCAGAAGGAAAAGTGTCCCCAAATGTAATTTTCTCATTGGTTGAGAGGTAGTTAGTTGTGACAAACCCTAATTAGGGTTTTATTTTGTAATCTCGATCGTTGATTCAAAATCAATCTTGGGCATTAAATTGTATTTGAGGAGCCTATAAATTGAGATCACCCCTCAATTTGTAAAACATGGGAGCATCCATCGCATACTAACAATTCACTACCTTTTCTATGCTTTCTCTTACTATTATACTTTGATAGATTTTTTCCAAGCATCCATTGCTTGTCCGAAAGTACTTGTTGTAGGCTCTTAGCCATAGTAGCAAGACAGTGAACTATTTGATAAAATTTTTGGTAGACATGTATGAAAAATGTGGTAGCATAGACAAGGTAGTAAACTATTTGAAAAAATGCCTCAAATAAATGTGGTCTCATGGTGATTGAATGCCATGACAATCTAGGGAATTCACTTGTCATGGAATTCCATCACCATGAGACCACATTTCTTTGAGGTATTTTTTAAAATAGTTCGCTGCCTTGTCTATGCTATTGGTTACTATTACACTTTGATTTTCTTCAAGCATCCATATAGCTTGTTCGAAAGCACCTATTTTAGACTTTTAGCCATAGCAACAACATAGTGAATTGATTGATAAAATGCTTTGGTAGACATGTATGAAAAATGTGGTAGCATAGACAAGGCAGTGAACTATTTGAAAAAAAATCCTCAAAGAAATGTCTTCTCTTGGTGATGGAATGCCATGACAAGCACATTGAGACCACATTTCTTTGAGGCATTTTTTTGAATAGTTCACTACCTTGTTGGTGCAGGAGGACCAAGCCTCCTGATATGGTACTGAATGGTCATGGATGGAATTGTGGTTAAGATAGGATAATTTGAGTTTTTTTTGTTTTAATAAGGTCTACTTAGACCATTCTCATGTTTCCAAAATGATTTAGAGTTTTCATTTGATAATTTGGCCATAACTTGTAATCATGTTAAAAAATTTCAAGATGGTCAAATGTTGTCAAGGCAAGTATAATAGGAAGTCATTTAAGAGGGTCTAGTGGATTAGGAAATAATAAAGAGTTAGACAGAGGAAAATGTCAAATTTGTAAGTTGCATGAATGCAACAAATTTGAAAACCAACGGCTACCTCCTTTGAAAAGTTGTTACTTGTAGTTATAGACATTAGGAGAATTTGGATTTGAATGTAATAATTATAAAAGCCTCAAAAATGGCTCATGCTGGGTTGTTGAAGGCAGTTTGAATATTGTACACATTTTGTTTTCATGAAATATAATGTTCTCAACAACTTTTTTCCTATTTTTCTAAACTTTGAAGGCTTGGTATAGACCCGTATAGCCTTCCTTTGCTCTAAATCTTCTGAGATGTTGTAGGTACATGTTTTTTTTATCTCTAATGCTTCAGATTTGAGGTCTTAATCATGCAAATTGAGGGAGAAATCTTTATTTTTCTAGGACTACTCATTTACCCTGTTTTGCGAGTTTTGAAAGGGAACAAAATGCATTTCTAAGCCTTCCACCCACTGTATAGTATTTTAACTTGGTGGATAGGTTTAGATAGGTGAAATAAAAATGTATGCATCTTTGTTTGTGTACAAAAGGCGTATTTCTTGATTTGGGTGAGTCTCTAGGATTGTTTCCATTAGAAAATGCATGAATTTAATGGGTACAGACCTGAATCTAATGATGGGGTGTTAGGACAAGTTATCTTATGAACTTTTCAGCTTTTAGGGGTGAATTCAAGGGTGTTTGACTAGGTGGAAAGTTTGGTAAGGGCCTAGAAGTGTATTTTTCAATAAACCCTCATCAAAAGTGCACAAAACAAGGGTTTTTGGGTTTGGTGTGGAGGTGTCCATACAAATGTAATATAATAGGGGATTTTGGGATTTGACAACCTAAAAATTTCTTCACTAAAGTCTCAAAGTGTTTGGAAAAGTTTAAGAGGGGAGTCCTTTGTAAAATTGACCTATTTGGAGGCCTAAAATGGTGATAAAGTCAGTTTTCTCAATTTGTTCCAAAGGAGTCATATGTGGGGCTAAGATATGTTTTGTAACTCTATAATGGGTGTCTGAATAATGCTTTTTTTTCAAGTTTTTTGGGAAGTTGTGGAGTTAAGTTCCTAAAAACAAGTTTTCATTGCTACTAGGTTTGCAAGGGTGAAAGTGGGAAATCCTACCTCTGATTGATTTCAAAGTTTGGGAGTTGTTTGGATTGGTCCAATAGATACTTTTAATCTTGTTAGATTCCTCTTGAAGGCAAGTTGACACTTTGAGTGGGCTTGGGTCTCTTGTCTCTGCATCACTTGCCCATGCTATTGCTTCTTATTATGCTTTGATAGATTTTTTCCAAGCATCCATAGCTTGTTTGCAAGCACCTATTTTAGGATTTTAGCCATAGTAGCAAATCAGTTAACTGTTTGATAAAATGCTTTGGTAAACATGTACGAAAAATGTGGTAGCATAGACAAGGCAATGAATTGTTTGAAAAAAATGCCTCAAAGAAATGTGGTCTCATGGTGATGGAATGGCATGAAAATCCATAACAATTTGCATGTCATGGAATTCCATCACCGTGAGACCACATTTTTTTCAAGCATTTTTTTCAATCAGTTCATTGCCTTGTCTATAGTATTATTGCTTGCTATTATGCTTTCGATAGATTTTTTCCAAGCATCCATAGCTTGTTTGAAAGCACTTGTTTTATGCTTTTAACCATGGCAACAAGGAAATGAACTATTTGAAAAAATAATTTGGTAGAAATGTATGAAAATGTGGTAACATAGACAAGGCAATGAACTATTTGATAAAATGCGTCAAATAAATCTAGCTTCATAGAATGCCATGATAAGAAAATTCAATTAGCAGTTGCTCCCACTTATTAGTTATGCAATGTGAAGTAATTGCATAACTGCTTAGGTTGACTTTGTAAAAACTATATTGTAATTGAAAATTTTTCATCTATCAGCATCTAGTTATTAGTTATGCAGTGTGAAGTAATGCTTTGACTTTGAAAGATGTGTAATAAAATGTAATCAATGATATGAATATAAACTACAAAAAAATAATTTTTACAATTCATTAGTTAAAATCTTTATTTTATTTGCTCTCTATATCTCTATATGCTATGGAAATACCTTTCAATTTCAAAATAAATAGATTTTATCTCTTGTTCTAAAATTTTTTACATTTTTTTAAAATATGATTTTTTCTCAACTTTTTAAAAAACTCTTATACTTTTGGTTTGTCAAAATTTTCCCCAAAATATTTTTCTGCTATGCATTGGAAGCATGAAGCATACACATGAATACATGCACCATACATGAAGTATACATGTGAATAAGTGAAGCATACATGCAAATAAGTGAGGCACAAGTAATTGAAGCATTCCAAAGGATACAAACCACTAGGAATGGATCTTATTTACACAATACACTTTAGATGGAGCTTATTGAGCAATCGACAGTAATTAATTAGCATTAGATGTAAACAAAATTCATGCCTACAACATTCGAGCATATGATTTACATAATATGGATGATAACATCATTCAAGAATGGCAGTAGCAAAATAAGTTTTTTTTAATCAAAAATCCATAAGGTATATAATGATATATATTGATAAAAGTATATACAATATATCCAAAAAATCTATATAGGCTTAGTACAAAGGAGCCATATTATGGACATAAAATGTCACGTATATATTGATAGTACAAAACATATGTTCCAAAATGCTACATAGGCATACAACAAACAATCCTAATATAGTCATTTCCCTCTAAGGGAAAGAAATAGATCCTATGATGACTTTAAATTTTGGTTGGATGGAGTGATTTTTGGTTCTCTGGTCTTTCGAACATGCTTGCTAGTCCTCCTCTCTTCACTTTGGACCGTCAACTGATACAATAAAATGCAAAGATGTTAATACACAGAAATTGAATTATGGAATGACATATAACAAAATATAATCACTTACCGCATACAGATAGTCATCACTCACAATTACATCATTATCACGTCCACAATTTGGAGTGGCAACCACCTATAGCAACCATCAAGATAGAAATTAAGCTACACAAAAGTATCGTGAAAATTTTCTATAATAGACCATAAAAGAGCAAATATAATGTCAAATCGACTAATCTATTGCATACCTCTCTCAATGGATCAGAATTGGCTATTGCTGCAGCAACTTC
Organism: Sequoia sempervirens; assembly: GCA_007258455.2. Taxonomy (NCBI): domain Eukaryota; kingdom Viridiplantae; phylum Streptophyta; class Pinopsida; order Cupressales; family Cupressaceae; genus Sequoia; species Sequoia sempervirens. The sequence goes on from VDFB02000015.1 coordinate 546,359,041, forward strand.
ATGCTCCATCGTGCCACCAACATCACTAGGGTTGTCTAATTTCAACATATGCAAATGGTAAATGAAAGAGTAAATGGTAGGGTGAACTATTAAATGTTAATGGGATGGGATTAGGAAGGAATAAAGGAACAAAAAGTGAATTAGGAGAAGATAATGTGACACAATCAAGGAATACAAATGCAATGTTTGTGTTTCTCATCAATTTTTTAGATTTGTATATGCAAAATTATGAAAACTAGCTAACATTGTTTTACAACACCATTATTGAATAAAGGCTACCTAAGTGTAAGTTGTTTCAGGAAATGAATTGCGAGGTGTGGAGGTTAAAGGTCCACCAGTAAACTGTTTGAAATATAAAGCATGTTATGAGACAAACATTCAACTATTCAAATACAATAATAATATCTTTAATACTAGTTGAATACCTGTGGACTCAATATCAAGAATGAATAAGAGTCTGTAGGAATGGGGCACGTCTCATGAACACTTTGACCCTAAAATTCCATCATATCAAAGTTCTACTAATTTACTTATTCTTAAATTTTAAAATATAATTTAATAAACAACATTAAATGAACTTGCTGAATTTTACCTGAGTGTCAATGTTGAATGCATCATTCAACAAATCATCTATGAAATTCATCACCTCTACAACTAATGTAGGTTGTGTAGCTACATCTCGAGCACTCTGATAATCATACATGCAAACTACACCACAAGCACCACAATGGTGGGGTGGAGCTTGGGGTCTACACATCTCCTCCACACCAAGCTCTACTAGAGGCCTCACACACTGTAAAATGGTTTGGGTGAGTGAACCAATTGACTCCAATGTGTTCACCTCTACACTATCCTTAACAATGGAAGGAATGACGACATGCTCCACCATGGGTCTGGCCAAGGGTCTTGGTGCCAACTATGGATTATGTCTTGCAACATGTCTATCATGTGTGGAGCCCCCACCTCTACCCTGAAAGTATAAGATGTCAAAATAATTTAGCATCTTATTGAGGATATACTCACAATAGAGTTTCCTCAAAAATTATTGTGGTACCTCATGGTTATTGCATGGAGGTTGGTCAAATACCATCCACCACCTCTCCCAAAATTTATTTTTAATTAACTCATGGTGGCACCAATGGATGGGGAAACTCCTGCATGTATGAGACAAAGGTGAGTTGGTTTTCAGATCTATAAACAGGGCACACAATTTAGATTTGCTAAGTTTTTGTTTTTTAACATCTGTATATGACAAACCTCTATCATAATATTGTCTCATCTCATGCCTCTTATTTGAACAAAAATTTGTTTTCTCACTCATTTCTCCTACATGAGATACAATTGAATTCAATGATGCAACAATCCCTCTCCTATAAGGGTGGGTTTCAGCATGCTTGATTAATCTTCCAGTTAATTATTCATTGTCTCTTTTATTGTTTTCAATTTGATTTAGAATATTTTCTTGTGTTCCTTGATGATTCCTATGAATTGATGGAGGGGTTTCAAGTTGTTCTTGAATAGGAGGCTCTTCTTGAGAGGGTGACTGTGAATTATCAATGTTTGGAGGTGGCATTTCATTCCCTGAGAATTAGAACAAAATTTTATTATTAAAACCTATTTCAATTTTTGTACTAAATCAAATTAAAAAAAAAATAGAATAAAAATACATACCTCTTTGCAATCTTCAATGTCTCTGACGTGTTGGCAGCATCCTCGTGAAAAATAGCAAGCTAAGGATGCAAATAATGGATGATATTTGGAAAGCGCGAGTTGCAGACCTCAAATCCTCCAAAGAAAGCCATAGGTTGAAGTGAAATGAGGTTTCAAAATGCATTTTTTTCTTTTATTTACCTTTTGCATTTGGCACACACCAAATTTGGTGAGCACCAAATGGCCAATTTCAACCTTTTTTGCGAATTTTTACAATTTGACACCTAGATTTTGTCATAGATTGGTGCACTTACCCAAGTGCTCTTAAAATCATTATCACTAATAATGCTAAGCCATTCATGGTGATAACATAAACCAAACTTCCCATCAGCATGGGATCTACCTCAAAGCATCCTCAAACTAACTTTTATAAGGAAATAATCTGACTAAATCCATAAATGAGAAACTAATTTAGATCATCAAGATAATGGGGACCAAATACATGTGGTAATGACATGCACACCTTAAGAAATCCCTTTGGGTTGATAGAATAACTTTAAAGAAAGTAATAGAGGCATCTCCAAGTATAATTTAGTCACAAATAAGAAAGACCAATTTCCAATCTCTATATAGTTTCCTAAATTGAAGATCATTTAATATTTGAAGATTAACAATAATGGAGCAAAGGGAAAAAATGATATTTTGTAAGTATAGGAGTTAAGATTGTTGAACACATAATTATAGTGAGGGGGGGGGGTGTGAATTAGTATATCATAAATTTTTAACTTCAATCAATACATCACTTAACATCCAAGAATCATTGAGAACATTAGAGATGACATTGAAAGTAATCACACAAGACAACACTAGATTTACATGGAAACCCTAAAGGGAAAACCACAGTGAGAAGAGATGCTTGGATATACTGCCCAAATCTAGCCTCACAATGAAATTAAAATGTTACAATAGATTTGCATGAACCAACCTACTGGAGTCACTAACCCCAAAGAAAAATTGATAAGCACCAACCTATTCGAGAGGCACCAACCTCACAACCAAAGCATCAACTCACTCAAAAGGAGGCACCAACCTCATATGAATTGTGGCATCAACCATAGAGCACACTACATATGATCATAGATAAATTTATAGACAAAACGCTTTCTTGAATCTTACAAAGAGATTATAATTATGCTTTGTTAATTTGACATCCTCACATACATACTCTTCTCTGCATTACAAAATTGTCCTCTGTCATAAAAGATTGAACATGAATTTCTTGGATAGATGTTAGACTCATGTACAAACACATTTTTGTACTATCACTCACAATATCAACAATTCAAACCTATTCTCTTAAATACCAATATGGGATTGTAGAATATATTGCAATGTTTGCATAAAAAAATAGCACGTTTGGTGTAGTATAGGTTGACCTACAAAAAAAATTCCAATCACGACCTTTTCAACTTGTGTAGAGAAAATTTTGAACTAGGAGCTAGCCATTTCACATGTTTAAATTTGAGCCATCATCATCCCTTTTTGTAGGAAAATTAGATGGTGTTAATTCAAATTGAGATGCCTCTAAAAAATGAATGTTCCTTGAACAATAGAAATGCAGATACTAATTTGAAAATTCTTTCGATATACGCCATCATAGACATGCATCAACCTTCCACAATTCTCAAAATACACTGTTAAAAGCCTTGGACATGTGTTGGAATTTTGTGCCTCCATAGGACTCTCTACCTCTTATTTCTTCCCATGGACTCACAAAAATATACCACATATAGACATTCTAAGCTTCTGCATATGTAAGAATGGAACCCACCATAACCCTTGTGGATCAGTGGAAATGCACCACATGTCACATCTACATAAGGAACACTTTCCTTCTAAGCCCTCCATATACACATGTCATTTATCCATGCTTCTATGGGGATCTCTTTTCTTTATCTATCGTCATGCAAACTTATGGAAGATCGCCACTTGTTGCAATTTCATACTTTTGTGCAACTAGCAATAGGGCCCACCAATACTTTTGTAGGTGAGAAGAAATATTTTATATGTCCTGTCTATGCCACCCTTCATATCCCTAAAGTAAAGACTTCAAAATTAGGAAAATAATTTGGAACTGAGGAAAGTCGTAAGCAAGGCTGATAAACCAGTGATGTTGAAGGACTCAAGATGTAACTTAACTGACCAAAAAATTCCTAGGTCAAGTTAACAAAAAAATAGAAAATAAAGTGCATGCCCAAACATAACACTTAGGGTTTAGAAGAATTAAGGGAAAAAAAACTTAGAAAAGCAAGAAACCTTAACACCAATGCAATCCAAAGAGGACCAACCTACCATTATTGTATGTAGAAACACTCCCAGGCCATGAACAAACCAGACCAAGCAAGAATCACTTATAATGCAATGCCTTGCAGAACTATGACATCACTAACAACATTTTTCCCTTTTGATATTATATACACCTAAAATAGGTCATGACATCTAATTAATTAAATATTAGTTATTTAATTAATATTTGACTACGTATAAATAAATTCTCAATTTATTTATATTGTTCATATTTTCTAATTATTCAAATCTAAAAATCATATTCTTCTAATTTAATTAAATAAACAAATTTCATAAGCTTGTTTTATTTAATTAAGTTTCACTAATCCCAGATTAGGAATTCAAGCACATGTCTACAAATTTTTATGCCACCTCACCAAGGTCACATGAAATTAAATAATTCTAAATTTTAAATTAGAATTATTTTCAAACACATGGCTTATTCCTCACACACTTCTTCAACCAATTTTCAAAGACATGGTCTTTTCTTCCCACACTTTATTCTTCCATCCATTTGGCATGTTTCTTTTGGTCAAGAGATTCCTCCATCCATTTTCCATGTTATCTTTGGTCAAGGGAACACCTTCTTGATTCTCCTCCATCTCCACTATTCATTCATCTTATTCGAATCTAGACCATTGATCATTGCCACCTCACAAGATGCTTGGAAAATCCTATAAATATAACCCTTTTCCATTGTATTTTGCATCCACATTTGAGTAGAGTTATCATGCATGAATATCATTTGAGCATTGGAGCATTTTGGAGTTTTATAGTTACATCTCATATCATGTTTTTCATCATAGTTAAATCTTAGACTAATACTTTGCTTCATAGTTTCAATTTATATCCCACTTTGCATCATAGTTGTATTTTAGATTAGCATATTCATAGTTAGCATTTGAGCATATGTAGAATCATCCTAGTTTCATATCATAGCATTTACATTGTATAATCTAACACCATTACCCATTCATCATAGTATCCATTATCATTTCCATCCTATAGTTTCATCTAGGAACTTAATTGGCTTGCATGTTGAATATTATCTCATTTCCTAAGTGGTAATTTTAACAACCATAGTGCACATAGAAATCTAAGGGCCAAATAGTTTAATAAATCCTTGGGAATAGAGGAAAATGAGATGTTCTTAACGGATTTGTTTAACTGCAAAAATAGAGTAGTTTACTTATTTCAAATCTTTGATATAATTCGTTTCATTAAGGTTTGTGTTGATTTACTAATTTTCCTACATTTCACACACACACAAAATGGCATCCACCATAGGGCCAGTCCCCATTTCTAACATTTTTTTGGAAAATTTTAAGTAAACAAGTTGGACATGATGTTTTAGCGCAATGGTGAGTTCTTTTGGTGCATATAATAAATCTTTCGACGTATACAATTTTTGTTTCAGCGTATCTGTAGAATCTTCAAGCGCATTCAGTGTCTATTTTGGTGCATCTGATACTTCTTTCATTGCATGCATCAAATATTTTAGTGAATACAGGGAGTGTTTTAGTGCATTTGGTCTCTTTTTACCACATTGAATAGTTCTTTTAGCATATAGAGTAGTTGTTATAGTGCATTGGGTAGTTCTTGTAGTGCATTGATGTTTTACCGCATACGATGACTATTTTAGTGCATTGGGTTAAAATTGCAAAATTCAAGAACTAATTTGTGTTTTCTACTTGCAAGTACTTTTTTATGCTGGTTAAAGACAAATTTATCAAACTACTAATGATTTATGCAGGGGCTAGAGCTATTTAAATGCTTTCTTTTGCTTAAGATAGACATCTAGCTTAAATAGAAAGGATAAAGAACACCATGTCTTTTGTGCTTGATGAATGGTATGCATATATGCTCTCCCCTTAACTGGGTGACCAAAAATCCAGTCCCATTCACTTTTGTTTGCAAGTGTGAGTTGAGTATATCCTGTGTGTTCTCTCTTTTTTCAAACAAAACAAATATTGATCAAACTATGGATGTACTTCCTCACTTTTGTTTATCCATAAAAGACCTGCCTTGTGGGAAAAAGTAATCACCCAAGGGAATGACCCAACTGGTAACATGTTAAAGCCAAGTGACTTCCAACCAGGATATAAATGTGGGTACTTAGGGAAAGTTCAAGTATCACAAGGATTGTTCTGACAAGAAGGGAAACAATGGTCTCTTGCCACATGGATGATCCCCCACAAATGGAATGCCTATATTAAAACCTTTTGTTGTAGCAAGGCCAAAATCCCTAATCTGTTTGTTGGTGCAAGAACAATCGTTCTGAAGCCACCCCACATTCTTGCAACTTTTAGTAGAGATGAAAAATATGCCATGGGAGATTCATGGATATTAATGCTTGGTTACCCCGTAGAAGTGAGTGCCATGGATTGGAGCTAGTGGGGTGAAGGATCTAATCATCCGCTATAAGTAAGCGCAGTTAGAGTAAAATCCAAGTGGGAATTCAACAAATATAGTCCTACACAACCTAAGTTGTGCATGCTTGATGTGTCTTTACCAATGTGTTTTTGAACCAATTTTAAACAAAAATATCACATGTTGAAAGTAAAAACCTTGATTAAGAAAAAAATTCATTCAAACAATCAAGTCTCTAATAGTAAAATCTAAAAAATCAAACAAATTTCCAACAAACTACATCATTTTCCTAGTTTAGTGCATTTGCTGCATCTTCTAGCGCATTGGTGAGATATTTTAGCACATCCAACTCCTATTATAGCACATTTGTGCAAAACTCTAGCTTATATTTCCTTTGTTCCAGTGCATAAAGTGAATCTTTTAGCACATTTTTGCATTTTTCCAATGCATTTACCCTCTATTATAGAACATCTGTGCATTTTGCTAGCGCATCAACCCTTTGTTCTAGCACATCCAGGAAATATTATAGTGCATCTACGCAATTTTCTGGCACATTTTTCCTCTATTCTAGCACATCTATTAAATATTTTAGCACATCCATGCTTTGTTTTAGTGCATCCATTAAATGCAAAAGCCCAAGAGTTAAACTTATCCCCTATTTCACAGTTTGAACCCAAATTTTAGAATTTTCTCAAGTCTAGAATCATTCCTTAGGTACCTTAGAGCCTAAACTTGTTAAAATTGACCTCTACAAGTGGAATTTTCCAACCTAAACCAAGATCTAAAATATCAAAGTGCCAAAATCATCAAAAGTATCACACTTTTGATTATTAAGCCTAGTTTCATCATTAGGATTTATCATCCTCTCATCACGAAATGAAGCTAGATAGTCAAATCAAACTTTGTCTCATTAGAATTTTTCATTATCTTTGACTTAGTTGTAATCCTTGGTACTCTTTCAAACTTAGATCAAAGTTTAGTCAAAACTATAACACTTGTATGCCTGTTCAAACAAGGTTACGAAAAAAAAAACTCAAGGAAAATGGACTTGAAAATCAAAACATTGAAGAGCCAAACATTGAAACTTCAACCATTGAAACTCCAACCATTAAAACTCCAATCATTGAAACTCAAAACACTAAAACTCAAAATAGTGAATGCAAAACACCATGGTAGAGGTTGAAGAGAATCCTTTCCATGGACTCAACAACACTAAAGGGGAAGAAATAATCGAGGAAGATATCCAACATGTTGAACAAGACCCCAACTTCCACAAATGCTTAGAAAATATTTTTGAAATAAATGGGGAAAAGTACCTCCTTATGCTAGCTAAAAAAGGTGTCAAATTACTTGAAGACTTTGATGTGAAACAATTGAAAGCACCTCCAAAACAACCCAAAAAAGAAACCGAACAAGTGGTTGCCCTAACTCACCAAATGAAGAACCTTCAACAAAAAATTCTTGATATGCAAAGAGGAACCTCAAAATGATACTTGATCCAAGAAATTTGTCCATATCCATTTGATCAAAGTATCCACATGATCCCCTTTCCAAAACATTGCAAATTCCCAAAATACGACAAATATAATCGAAAAACCAATCTGATAGATAATGTGAGGGAATTTAGAACCATGAGTCTTGAATTTGCATATGAGAAATGTACTTAATGAGATTATTCCCACAAAGTATAGGTGGACAATGTATTGAATGGTTCTTCAAAATCACCCCACCAATTAATACCTTTGAAGAATTGGTCAACAAATTCATCACCCAATATTTTTACAATATTCAACATTGCATCACCATGAAAGATCTTTGTAACTTGAAACAAAAGAAGGGTGAATCATTCCTTATATTCTTGAAAAAATGGAGAAGATTATTTGCATGATATTCTTGTCTCATACCCAAAAAGGAAAGATTGAAATCTTTATTGACAATCTCAATGACAAAATGAGTTATAGATTGGAGTTGCAATGTCCACCAGCCTTCAAAAAATTGATTGAAAATAGGATTAAAATTGAAGAGGCCTTACTCAAGAGAGGAGTCATCAAGATATACAATGAAAAAAACTCATCAAACTCCTCCAACAATTACAATAGTGGGGACAAACCCAAGTTTTGGCAACAAAACAAGAATGTTGGAAATAGCGATGGTGCGGTTGAAATTCAAAATGAAAAACCTATATTCAACCTAATTGCAGCCGCCACCGAAACTAAGCAGAATAAAAATTCCCCCAACAACCAAAATGTCAACCAAACCAACAATCAGAGTAATGTTGGTTCTAGAACATCATCATATCAAACATCCTCAAATCGAAGGAGGTTCACCCCTTTGGGACAATCATCAGAATCAACATTAAAGGAACTTATTGAAGCTAAAGTCATAACGTTACCAAAGGAAATAAATTGGGAACCACAAGTTAAGCCTCCATGGTGGAATGATGCTCATTTCTATGACTTTCATCACAACAAAGGACATAAAATCAACAACTACATGCAGTTGAAGCACTTGATACAAGATCTAATTGACAACAAGACTACATTTGTAGAAAGACCCCAAAAAAACAATGATCATGGATCGTTCAAGAACCCTCTACCCAGCTACAAAAAAGAGGAATCTTCTTCTTCAAATACCAAAGGAAAAAATATAAACTATGTTTATGACACCACCATTCTACACATCGAAGTGGTTGATGATCAAACCCATGACAAACTAGATCTTATTACAAATGATAACTCAACAAACAATAACACCATCAAACATGAAAAAAACATCATTGCAATTGAAAATCATCACCATGATGTTGACACTACCTCACATCAAATCAATGTTATCAAAATCAGAGAGCAACAAGACAACACACCTATCAATGCGATCACATGAGGAAAAGCCAAGGTAACATTGAAAGGAGCTACCCCTTCCACGTCCAAAGCAACTACTTCTATCCCTGCAACTCAGTATAACATCGTTGATCAGTTGTAGAAAATACCCGCACACATATCCATATTAGAACTTCTCAAGATTTCACCTACTCACAAGGAAATCTTGGAACAAGCTCTAGTCACCACCATGGTACCAAACAATCTAGAGGTTTTCCAATTTTAGACTATGGTAGGAAATTTGACTGCACCACACTACTTATCCTTTTCTGAACATGATGATGTATCTATCAATCATCCCCACAACGCTACACTACACATTGAGGTCTTAATCCACAAACACTGCATCAACCATGTCCTAACAGAGGGAGGAGTTGGCCTGAATATCTATACTTTGAAACTTGTCAGTGCATTAGGCTATTCAAAAAATGATATTGATCCTAGAAGGAAAATCACAATAAAAGAATATGATGATGAGGAAAGATCTTCACAAGGGTTGATAGTGTTACCTATTCAAGTGGATCCATTTGTAAGCGATATAATATGCCAAGTTTTAGACAAAGAGTTAACCTACAACATACTCTTGGTAAGGCCTTGGATTCATTACATACAAGTAGTGCCATCCACATATCACAAATGTTTGAAGTTCCCATTCAATGGGCAAGAATTCACTATTGAAGCTGCCTCAAACAATCCCCAATATTGCAACACCCTCAAGACAACCCAAGATGCTTTTGTACCACACAACAGGGAAGCTCCAACTCAAGGTTCATCAAATGATGGGAAACAACTAAATGCCTTGTCAAAGTGGGTGGAGAAAAGGGACCAGTCAAAGGATAAAGATATCAGTGATGCCAATCTCTCAAGTAAAGAAATTACATCAAACCCTACTCCACAAAATTAGGAAATTCAACTCGAATCCTTATCAAAAAATCCTTATGTTTATCACAACTTTCATCTTCTCCAAATTCATATGGACAGTCATTGACATCAAGACAACAATTATCACAATCAACCACACTATTTGATGGAACCTTTATAATAGTAGGCACATTAGTGGATGGGTCAGATGGCAAAGAGGTTTTAAACTATTTATACAAGGATGAAGAATCATCATGAGCATCCACCTCAAGTGTGCAAACATAGCGATATGACAAAGGAAAGACAATCCTAGAAAAGATGGGATACAAGGGAAAAGGTCCTATTGGTAAAAGGAAAGAAGGAATCACATAACCAATACAGCCTATCACAATGCAAGCCAAGGATAAAACAAGATTGGGGTATAGAGAAGAATCAAGAGAAGAAGCCAAAAAACAATTTGTTGAAAAAATCCTACAACTACAAGCTAGGGATGCTCATGAAACTGATTCAAATGAATATGAGTGGGATTCACTATCTGAAGAGTCTTGTCACGATAAGGAAATTGATGTAGTACAAAAGTATACACCCATACGTGAGGAGGGTCAAAGTTCAAGTTATAGACCACTCGAAATAGGATCACAACATATTGATGATTCTAGCGAAGATGATTAGACTTGAAGCGAAATGGATAATTTAGAGGAGAGTTACCTTATATACATTGACTTCACTATTGGACAATCTGAAGACATTACCATCGGGACCCTTACTGCATCTAACCTTAACCAATCCAGGGATCCCTTACCCCTAGTATATCCCAAGCTCATAGATTGGGATCAAATTGAACCGTTTGATATACCTGTATTTTCCAATGATGAGGCCATTGTCAATTTCCTCTATTCTGCCAATCCCAAAATAGATTCCACCATTGAACATCATAATGAAGCTTCCAACCAAGAGAGTGTCAAATTTTTTAGTTGCAAAATGAATAAGACAGGAAATAGATATCATGGTGAAAACAATTCAATGGCAGTATCAGATCCAGAAAAAGTAAAAATAAAGAGTGTATCTAACGGCGAAAACCTCTCTGAGGCATTAAAGGATGGAAGATTCAACACACTCCCTAAGCACTTTTAGGAATGATCTAAAGTATTGATTGAACCCACTCATTCTATCAATATTGGAAATGAGGAAACAATAAAGACTGTCCATCTAGTAGAATCCTTGACAGATCAAGAAAAATTGAACTTCATTAAATTCTTCATAGAAAGACAAGTCAGTTTTTCTTGGTCATATGTTGATATGCCATGGATTGATCCAGAACTCATCATGCATCACCTATCATTACCAACAGGGGTAAAACCAGTCAAATAGAAGTTAAGGAAAATGCATCTGCATATTGCCATATTGGTAAAAGCAAAACTAAAGAAGTTATTAGATGTAGGATTCATTAGACTGATTGACTATTCCGAATGGATATAAAACATAGTGCCTATTTCAAAACTAGACAAGAGCATCATGATATGCATAGATTTCATGGATCTCAAAAAGGCTTGCCCAAAAGATGACTTTCCCCTAACGAATAGGACATGACATGTTGTCACTCATGGATGGTTTTTCTGGCTATAATCAAATTAGAATTACACCTAAAGATCAAGATAATACAACATTCACATGTCTGTGGGGAACCTTTTGTTGGAACATCATGCCATTCAAGTTGAAGAATGCAAGAGCAACGTATTAGTGTGATATGATGGCAATCTTTCATGATATGATGCACACATTCATGGAAGACTATGTGGACGATTTGTTATCCAAATCATACACCAAAGAAGGACACCTAGAGATCTTGGATAAAATCTTCACCAGATTGGAAAATTTCAATGTACAACTAAACCCAAAGAAATGTGTGTTTGGGGTGAGTTTAGCCAAACTCTTGGGATATATAGTTTCAGAAAATGGCATTGAGGTAGATCTTGCAATGGTCAAAGCCATCATGGAGATGCCACCACCCAAGAACATTAGTCAACTATGATCTCTGCAAGGGATATTTTGATCAATCCGAAGATTTATCTCACAACTGATAGACAAGACCCATCCAAGTTTCACTCGCTACATAAGAATGCATCTTTCTGATGGGATGAGAAATGTGAAGGAGCCTTCAACCAATTAAAATAATATCTAATGAGGCCACCTATCTTGATACCACCAGCAGAAGGGATGCCACTTTTATTTTACATAGCAACAACTGAGATATCATTGGGAGCCTCGTTGGCATAGGAGGATTCAACAGGAAAAGAAAGGGAAATATATTATATCAACAAAACCTTAAATGGCTACAAGATCAATTACACCTTCATTGAAAAGGATTTTTTGGTAGTAGTGTTCACTACCCAACAATTATGACACTACATGCTCACCCATACCATCAAATTGATAGCCAAGATAGATCCACTAAAATACCTTCTTCGCAAAGCTAATCTAACTAGAAGACTAGCTAAGTGGGTCATGATGCTGAGTGAATTTGACATCCAATATGTTGATAGGAAGGAAATCAAAGGACAAGTAATCATAGATTATTTAGTTGAAGCACCATTACAAGACAATCATCCAATGAACATTTATTTTCTAGATGTTGATGTCCTAACAGTGTCAACACAACAATGGTTCTTGTACTTTGGTGGTTCTTATACACAACATGGATCAGATGTCGAGATCTTGTTTATCTTGCCACAATGACATACCATTCCCAAGTCCTATAGACTGATGTTTCCTTGTAGCAACAAAATAACCAAATACAAAGTATTGATCATTAGAATCAAAGTAGCAGTTGAGTGGAAGATCACAGAGATACATGTCTATGGGAATTCACAACTAGTCATTAATCGGGTAAATGATGATTATCAAACAAAGGATGACAAGTTGATGCCCTATAAAAGAATGGTTGATGACTTCAAAAATTACTTTGTGGAAATAATATTTGAGTAGATTCCTCAAAGCGACAACAAAGTCATTGATTCCATGGTGACCATTGATTCTCTCTTGTAGATTCTTGAGAAATGAGCCCATTATGAGTTCATGGTAGAACTGTTCAGCCCATCTTATGACAACCCTAAATCCCAAGTTATCTACTATCTAACTAGGGCTAAAACTTCCCTCTATGGGAAAATCTATATGTAACTAAAAGAAAATACTCTCCCTCCCAACTTGTCCTGCAATCAAAAATGAAACTTCATTTGTCAAGCTGCTCGACATACCCTTATCATAGATTTCCTTTATCAACAAGTTCTTGATGAAACTCTCCTCCAATGTCTGGAATGTGATGAGTCTGAAATAGCTTTACAAGAAGTTCATGAAGGTGTTTTTGGAACTCATTCAAGCGGTTTAACCTTAGCCAAAAAACTCCTCTGTCTAGGATATTACTAGCTAACTATGGAGAGGGATTCTTTTTAGTTTGTTAAGAAATGCCAAAAGTGTCAAATTCATGGCAATCTCATCCACACACCAACGTAGGAACTTCAACCTTTTGCATCAACATGGCCCTTTTGTCAATGGGGATTAGACCTCATGGGGAAGATTCATCCATCTTCATCAAATGGACACAAGTTCATTATCACAACCATTTAGTATTTCACGAAGTGGATAAAAGCTATCCCCCTAACCACCATCACATGAAAAAAAATATCGTCCTTCATCCTAAACTACATCATCTAACGGTATGGTATCCCTCAATCCATTATCATTGACAATGGAAAATCTTTCAAAAATTAGGACATTGATGAACTTTGTGAGAGGTTTAACATCTAACATCAGTTTTCTACACCATATTATCCTCAAGGAAACAACCAACCAGAGGCCTAAAAAAAATTATCTTGAAAATCTTGAAGAAAATTGTCAACGATGTTGGACATGACTAGCATGTTCAATTGAACCCTACTTTGTGGGATTATCAAACCAGCATCTGCACCCTGACAGGAGCTACACCATACGCTCTAGTCTATGGATCATAATTCATTCTACCTATTGAGGTTGAGCTACCATCACTTTGGGTGTCTCTAAGAGGGATCATTTCGAATGAGGATTACAAAGTGTCTAGGTTACAGGAATTGGAATTCTTGGATGAGCATCATCAACATGTAGTAGATCACCTGAAAGCATATCAATAGAGGATATCCAAAAGCTATAATCATAGAGTGAAACCTAGAACATTTCAAGTGGGTGATTTAGTCCTGAAAGAGAATCCCCATAATCAACAGGATCGAGAGAAGAAAGGGAAATTTGAACCAAACTGGCTAGGTCCCTTTGTCATTGTCTCAGTCTTTAGATCAGGAGCATATCAGTTATCCACACTAGAAGGGGATTTGTTTGATGAACCCCTCAATAGCCTACATTTCAAGAAATTCTACACCTGAATCATCAAGTGCATCAGAAAGAGTCCTAAAAAAATGCAAAAACACTAGAAAATGTTCTAAAAAAATGGTTTCCTTGATGAAAACCTAATAAACAGGCATCTTGGTAACAACCAAAAAAAAAAAAAAAGATCAAAAATTCAAAAAAAATCAAAATAAGAGAAAAATACAAGTGAAAAATCAAAAAAAAAAAAAAAATCATAAAATTTGAAAAAGTGCAATAAAAACAAGTAGTGAAAACCTAACAACAGGTGTTATTTTTGATAGGTTAGCTTTTGAATCTATTTGAGCATTTTGACCATTCGCTTTCACCATTCGCTTTTTCCACCAATCTACCTATCATTAGAAATCTTGATGTACATATCCTGGCATCGTGGTTGCGTATCACCCTAGACTAGGGGAAAAATCTTGAACTCACTGGGGGCAATAAACTTTGAGCTTGAACCAATAGACAAACAATAATAGTACAACACAACCCAAAACAATGATCATAGTGCAACTCAACATTGAACATCAAACACCATAAAAAACACATCAACCATCCAAAATCAAAACAACCAAATCAATCCATTAACCAAAAAAAAACTTGAAATGGGATGATGCTTCTTTTGAATCATGGGTTTATCATGATTAACATGAATGTTCAATTTTTGTACTTTGATTTTTGCTATCATATCTTTGGAGCACCTCGATGATGTATCAAACTAGAAGAGCCAAGAAGGAGTATGATTTTTCTTTGTCTATTGCCTATGAGTTGATCATTATTACTGTGTAAATTGTCGCGGGGTGTGTTGTAGTGTCCCTCTGTTTCAGTTGTCTTGTATCTTGAGTAAGTTTGTTTGGTTAAATTGAGTTGTCTTTTTTGTGTTCATTATTATATCAGTTAAATTTGTTTTTGAAATTATGTGTTAAAGTAATATTATAACTAGCCTTGTTTAATCAATTTAATTTAATTTAAGTAAATTGATTACAAGGTGACTTAGTTAATTGGGGTTAAAATAATAATTAAGTGAATAAATTAATTTATGCTTAAGAGGGAATATTATCTATATTTGATTTATTGAAAAAAAATGTATTGACCTATGGCAATTAAATGTTTTATATTGTGATAATTATTTGATTATATTAAATAATGGAATTAGGAATATGTTTTAAATAGTTTTCTTTAATTATTTTATGAAATTTCACAATGAGTATATAAATAAAATGTAATTGATTAAGTATTATTCTTTATATATATATATATATATATATATATAGTGTGTGTGTGTGTGTGTGTGTGTGTGTGTGAGTTATGAATATATTTGTATGTTTTTAAAGCAAGCCAGGTATATTAACAATTAGTATAAATATGATAAACATTTGATTTGTCTAACGTATTTGATTAGAAAATAGAGATATTGCAATACTATAATATCATATATAAACATAATAAATGATCTTGGTTGGTGGAATTCAAGGACGAGTTTCTTTCTAGAAATTCTTTAATTTTGAGATTTTCTCATATCTATTATATATACTATTTTTTGATTAATTGTAAGAAGTGATTTATCCCATATGAAGAAATAAGAGATGCTATAAAATAAAAGAATACTCATAAGTTTTATTGAATGAGTATTTAATGGTATATGGACTTAAAGTAAATTGTTTTAAATAGATAGTTTAGATAACTAGTATAATTCTAACATAATGTTAGATGACTTATTCTTATTTAGATTTAAGTATGCTTTAGGAATTTAAATAAGAGAATTCTATCTTATGAATAATTAATTAAGGATAAGTGGAGTTGAATTGTTTAACATTGAAAATAGAATAAATTTGTAGATGAATATCTTTCTCCATGTAATCCTATTTTTGGAATATACTTGTCTTTAGATGGAACCTAACTTTACACTTGTCAGTTCCAATTGTTTGAAAGCTTCTAAAGCTTTTATTCCCTCACACCTATCCATTGCATGGGCTGGAGCATTTTACTCTCTTTCCACCTGAATTGTATTTTCTGGGGTGGTTTATATGATTTCCTCTTAATTCTTGGTATTAGCTTCTTATTTTGGGTCGATGAATTACATGCAAACTTTTCTTGCCTGCAAACCAAGCATCTTCAATCATACTAGCAAAGTACTATTTCTTCCCAAGAAAGCCTAGCTCTTGTGTGGACAAGAATTTAAAAATCACAGGATAGAAAGTATCTGTAATTACGAATAATATGCTTCATAAAATAACTTGTAGTTTCCTACCAATAATGAGATGAATATGTTAGTTTGATGGGCACATTCTTTCAATTTATCAGTTTTATGCTTATGTATAGGTATCAATTATGTTGGTTAGAAAGATAGTCAGTATTGATTTTTCTAAAACTTCTCACGTGTCTAAAACCTAAAATGAGTTGATCCAATCCATCATGAATCTCAATCAATGTCAAACACCTTACCATTACTTAAACTTTAAGGTGTTGTGATTGGCTTAATAAATAAAGTACAGGAGGACAAATTTGCTGGTTAAAATAATAAATATTGATCAAATAAATTTTTACTATAAATAAAATAGCAAAACAGATTCATGTTGTTGGAGTTCAATCATTGTGCCCTATGTTTGATATTTGTATGTATGTGTGTGGTTGGGTCTATAAAATTCTAATGTATTTATTGTAATGCAGTCTGCCACTGTGTTGTAATGTAAGTAACAACTATATATATATACACACGTGCATATTTGTATACATATATATTCTTGTACATTTATTTTGGCAATAACAAGATCAATCTTTTATTTATTTATTTTCATTCTTGGGAAGCTTGAATTTTCAAAACTAGGAGAAAATAATGTGTTGAGTTGCAGAAAAAAACTGTTTACGCATGACTAGAAATTATGCTAAACGATTTCTAGGTTTTATTCCTTGTTCTTTCCCCTTTGTTATTAAACTTCTGAATTTGGGAAAATAGAGTGAAAGTTATGGGTATTTTAGTATTGTCTATTTCGTTGTGATCTGCAAGTTGAAAGTAGTTAGTTGAAAACATAGTTAGTGAATATTGCATTGTTTTGTGTATATAGAAAGTGATTATAATTGTTTAGTAGATGAATAAATTAGAAAAAAAAATTATCACATTAGAAGTCCAATGATTATAGCACAAATATCATTCTATTTATTTATGTATATGGGTACTTGTATAAGTATCAAGATGGTTAGAAATGTTGTCAGAGGAATAGGATTACTATGAAACTAGCTAGTAATGTCTATAAATGATTGTTTTGATTAGGGGTAAAAAATGGGTTTTGAAGGGGCCCAGACCCTTTACAAAAAAAGACAATTGATACACAAGAGATCACCAGTAAGCATAAATCATCCCAACAACAACAAGTTGCAACATAAAATAATTCACATACCACCAACAACCCAACAACAGCCTCGTAATAGATTATCATGACAACACAAGCTACAAAGGATGCACAAGCATGGGCCTAAAGCCCAAAAACAATCTGGTTTTATCCAGGACCAGAAACCCCACCCAAGTTTTTAGTTCAAAAACAACCTAAAACACTCAAGCAACAAAACTGCAAAGGAGCAGCCAACCTTTTGCTCAGAAATAGTAAACCAAAACCCAACATAAGAAAAGGAAATTTAGTGGAAAAGACCACCATTAAATCCAACCTCCTAATAAAAAAAACTAGCACACAAGGGGAGAACCACCCCTTGAAGCACCCAAACACACCACAAACCAACATCAAGTCCACCTCAAGAGGATTGAGATCCCCTCTATACTAAAGGATACAATGAAGATCCAAACCACCAAAAACACACCTCTCTAGCAACCTCGAGCTCCATCGATAGGAGAAACTTCCACCTCAATAGAAACACATCCAAAGGGAACCAAAAAAGAGGACTTCCATCCACATCCACCACACCCACCTCCAACTCAATAGGAAATGACTCCTGACCATCAAAAGTTGTCTTCTCCTCAATAGAAGACATAATGCACAAGAAATGGAAGAAAATTAGAGCTCTAGAAGTCTATAAATGATTTTTTTCATGACTTGTTTATTGACTTATGATAGAAGATAAGAAAAATGTTTAATTGAAACTATATAATGGATATATATTTGTGTGTGTGTGTAGTAGAATATGATCTATGTAATTTTATATCATTTTTATATAGTTATATACTTGTATATTTATTAAGGTAGTATTAAATGAATGCTTTGTAGAACTATTTGTATTATTATGGAGTCTTATAGGAGTTGTGAATTAATGTCAACTTGTCAACATCAAATATTCATAAAATAAAATATAAGTTAAAGCAATCCAAGAATCATCTATAAGTCAATCTAAACCCTCATGGAATTATCTGAATATGCATATAGGTATTGTAATGTAAAGATATTTAGTAAAAGATTACATAAGATAAATTAGAAAGGGAAAGAATGTATATCATTAATGAATTTTCCTATAATTAAATCTAATACTGGAATCAATGATCTAAATTGCATGTTCTTATATTGCTGAAATGGTTTATTGTAAGGGGGTTGGTTTAGGGTTAAAATTATAATCAAGTTAGAAATACAATTATCCTTTCTTGGAATATCATTATTGTATTACAATAAGTTGTAATTTAAATAGGGTTTCATTTTACCTTGTTAGTGAAATTAAGAATCAAATAAGTAAATATGGATGATTAAAAGATTAAATTAAGTTGAGTGAATTAAAGGTTATAGAATAGAATTTTAAATTTATAAAAGAAAGGTATTCTGTAGATTAAAATTAAAGAGTTATATTTTTAGAAAATATGAGTAAATATAGTCCTTTATATAATATTAAGTATTTAAATAATTATCTTTTAAGAGAATTAGTTAATTAAGTTAAGTTTATAAAGGAAATATAAAATTTATGTTTATATGGTGTTAAATGGGAATTTGGAAATCTCGTTATTTACTGAATTTTGTACATCTAATAGCGTTACTTTCTAGAGAGTACTTTTATTTATTATGTGTGGCGTTATGTAAATATAGTATTATATCATGAAGATTAGTATTCTTCAAATAATCTAATTCAAGATAGATATATTCATAAAGTGGATTTATTTATTGGAAAGTAGTTTTAGGGTTAAAGATTTAAGAGATAATGTTTTTAGAAAAGACTAGGAGGTTACTTAATAAA
This sequence comes from Sequoia sempervirens, assembly GCA_007258455.2. Taxonomy (NCBI): domain Eukaryota; kingdom Viridiplantae; phylum Streptophyta; class Pinopsida; order Cupressales; family Cupressaceae; genus Sequoia; species Sequoia sempervirens. Next base: position 546,378,705 of record VDFB02000015.1, read on the forward strand.
ATAACTCTTTTATTCAAGTAAGTAATTGGGAAAGAATAAGTAAAAGAAATTTATATAAAAATAATTATATGCATGCATTTGTAGTTATTAATATTTATGTGATTGCTCAATATTTGCAAGTTAATGATGTAAATAGCCCCGGTAAAGGGAATTGATTTAATTATACCTAGGGCATGATTAAGAAAAAATGTATTCTATTATAATGATGTTCTAATCATAGTATAAGGTTATGTTGGTCTAGTTTAATGGGTTGAATATCTATATATGTATATGAAAATGTAGGTTGTACTAGGGTTAGAGAGTTAAGAGAATGGTCTTGAAGAGATTAAAACTATTGTATTAGATAATGATTGGATAGTTTATGGTAATGGTAATATGGGAAATATGTGAAAATAATGTTGTAATAAAAGGAGTATTTCCCTTATGGTTAATGAGCTTGTTGAATATGTTAGTTACGTAGTTTTCTTTTAATATCTTATGGGTAGTGAATGTACTCACGATCATGTTTCATTGATTGTTGGTGCCTTGTTATTTAGTTGTAATGCTTGAATAAGTGCTCTCATTGTATAAGTAGTTGATTAGTGAAAGTATGAAGATTTTGGTTAGTTGTTTGTGTTGAATTATTGGATTGGTTTTCAAGTTGAGATGTGCTTGGTTGACTATTATCATTGTTATGACTAGTAATTTTATTCTACACTTAGATTTTACATAGTCATTCTGGAGTTCCATGATGCGTCTTTCTTTTGTGTTAATTATGATTGAGGAAACTTTATGCATTGTCTTTCCTGTAGTCATATTTTGAGATGATTGGGAACCTGATATGTTTGAATTACCTTCAATAGGAGTTTGTGGACTTTTGACGTTTTAGGCTTCCAAAGGAAATGGTGAACTAGATTTATATTGATTTCTCATGGTTGGACTTTTGTGATTCATTGATCGTATTCCTATTTTGAGCTCTCATGGGTGTACCTTGCTCCATGTTTTCTTTTCCTTTGGTTATGACTATGAGAAAGATGGTTCATGCCTCGCACATGCTTTCATTTTTTGGCTTTTCTGTTTGGTACACCCCTTGTTGTTGTGAGTCTTGTTTCAAAACTATTGGGGAGGGTGGCTCTTCATGGGGGCCAATGCACAAAGGGGTTGTTAGGGTAACCCATGGAAGAGTTTCCTAAACAAGTGATAATGTAATTAATGAACTAGTGGGTTTGGGTAGTTAAACACTAAACAAGATTAATTATGAGCCTCATCCATACTATTAGTGCTTTCACAGGCTAAGGATGGGATGAGAAGACCTGGTTGGTAAGATCACTGCCTTGTCCTCATGAAAGGTAAGTGGTCCCGAATGAGTCACCCTATGGAGCGGCGCCTTGAGATAGGTAGCTAGGATAACCATAGATGGAGACGGTACCTTGTGATAGGTTTCCTAGATAATCCATGTAAGGCCATGTAATGACACCCTCCCACAATACCCGTTTATTTTCCCTTGTTCGGTTGCCTCTGGGAGTGTTGTTTGAATTGTTGATATTGTTGAAGCCTCCAAGTTCTATATTTTAGTGTTGCACACATGCCTCATGCCAACTTGATTGATGTTAATGAAAGTTTCCCTTGATATTTATTATTGGTTGATATTATGATTTCATTTGAAGGCTTTGGATCCTATTCTTTTTGGCACCTCTTATGGTTATTTAGTGTTGATCTATAATATTGGCATTTGGTTCTGTTGGACTTTTCATTATTTTGTTGTAGTTATGTGTTGATGATGTGAGATGTAGTCTTGTGTTTGTTGTTGCTCTTGTCGTGGAGTCTCTTTGCCATTGTTCACTTGACCGATTTGGGTGTGGGTCTTTCTTGTCATCTCTTAGCATGGGGGGTGGGTCTTCGGACCCATGCAGTTGGGTGGAACATGTTATTCACCCTATTGGGTTCCTAGGTTGTGTTTGTGATGCGACAATGGATGTAGAGTTTCCAGAGCTTCACTTGGGTGAAGACTATCCCTCACCTTGTACCTTATTCTCCATTGATGTATTATTCTAGTATTTGATGTACTCTTCATGTTGATATAAGGGAAGAATTATGTAATGTACCATTGTATCCTTAATATGTTGTATCTGTGAAAATATGCTCCACAATTGTATTATGGAGCTGTGAATTGAATTGTAATAAAATGATGTATCATTTTCCTCTCTTTTGATCATTAACGGTTGTATGTTATCTCTATGTAATCTTGATTCATTCATTGTCATTATGGTCTTAGTTTTAGGATTGTTTGATTCCATCTCGTGTACCCCAGAGGACATAATGGTCATTGTGATTGTATAATTTCCTTATATGTAATATATGTTCATGTGTAACTTATGTATTGTTCTACTTTCAAAAAGAAAATGCAGTAATTTGTTGTTTTTGTTGTCCTTTGGGGTTTGCACGGTGGGATGTCACATGTGCTCTACAAAGTATCACTAATGACATTTTGAATTTGCATAGGAAAATGGTTAACTATTTTCTATTTATGCAAGAAATACTCAAGTCATCTCGGTTTAATTATACTTAGATGCTTGTGTTAACTTACACTATCAAACATCATGAAAGTAGTACTCAAGTCATCATGGTCTAAATATGCCATTGATGTTTGTACTCAATTTCAACATTTTAAAGGCCCAATGATAATAAAAATCACAACAAATCAACTGTTACGAATGAAAACTTTTGCATATGAGATTTGCATGGTTAGAATAGATTGCATCCATGATACTAGTTTGCATCTGTATTTATGGGATTTCTAAAGCTGCAAAAATGATGTTCTCTTTCACTAATGGATTGAGTACACTTGACATTACCAAAAACACATAAGTTGCATCATCATTTGCATACATTAGAAAGCATTATCACATCATTCATTCATCCATGCATCACATCATAATATTTGCATTAGAAAACACAAAAAGACGAGCATCGCATCTCATTTGCATAATCAAAATAATTTCATATAGTTGCATTAAGAAAGTGGTTCAATAAGCTTAAATGAGTGAGTCTCTTCAGATTTCCAAAAGAATTAGGAAATATGTCAGGTTTTGTGAAGCTTAACTTAACAAAGAATCAACTGAGGGAAACCTTCCCATAGCTCTTGGAAGTTGGATAGATTAACTCATTTAAGCTTAAGACCCTAGAAGTTTTGAAGCATTACAAACTCGGTTAAGCATAATCATTCGCATCACATAACCATATCACCATTAAAAAACATCATACATCATTTGTATAATCGTTACATCCCATTATCATTACATCCATACATAATCAATATGAACATCACATTTTATCACATATCATTTCATAATCAAATCCATCTCACATAGTATAAAATATCATTTGCATAAATCCATAAAGCATATCACAAAATCACACATTATTATATCATCCTTGCATACATCACATAATCATCACATAGCATAAAACATCATTTGCATAAATCTATAAAGCATATCACAAAATCACACATTATCATATCATCCTTGCATACATCACATAATCATCACATAGCATAAAATATCATTTGCATAAATCCATAAAGCATATAGGATCATCCATCATCATCATATAAACATCATAAACACATAGAACTAGGTACCATCATATGATCATTTCATATAGAATTCATCCATTCATTGCATTATTTATTTGCATAAAAAAAAAACAAAAACATCAAATGCATCACATATCACTGGCATAAGAAAATCCATCCCATGCTTCATATAGGCATTATTCATAAATCATCATAGAATCATAATACATCAGTTGCATCATCATTTGCATCCATAGCATATCATATCATCATCATAACATAGAAAGTAAATGCATCAAATCCATCCATCATCATATACATCATATAGACACATAGATCATAATCATCACTACATATCATATAACCTCAAAATCATAATGTCAAAGTGTACAAGGATATCCAAAGTTATGAAGAGATACATCAATATCAAAAATGGTAGTGTATCATAAAGTTTGACAACAAGAAGAATATCATCAATGTATCAACTTAATAAATAGTGTATACATGTCCAGAAATAAATCAAAAAATCATGAGTTGCAGCTATGTCGTGCTCCCCCCAGATGGTGTTGGAATCCTAGGACCAACACCTCCCCCTCCACTTGACAAACCCACACCATGATCTCTTTGATCTCTAGGCAAAGGTTGTATAACACCCACCCTAACAGTCTGAGACTGAGACCTCCCTGACTGAGATTAGGCAAAGCTCTCCCGCCACTCTGGAGGAATCACATCATGAAACTGACCTTTGTAGAACTCGGCCTCCTGTGCAGTACGACAGACCTCTTTGAAATAATTTTAGGTATTGACAGTTTTCGTAGCCTATTGTAGCCTCTCAGTGCTGACCTTGACCCGCTCCACTTATTGTCTCAGGGCATCCCTCTTAGCAGTCACTGGTGATTTTCCCTTGCACCTATCCCTGCACCTGTCCTTGGCCCTGTACCTATGCAAGTTGGGCTTGTACCTATTGTACTTGCTGCCTAGTAGCATCCCTCTCATCCGTCAGAGTCTATACCAGTCCTTGTGCCTATATAAGAAGATCCTACACCTGCTCTAGCTAACCCTGTAAAGTCTCGACCTATACCTGAAGTGCGACAATCTATGTCTACCATTGTGGTGAGGGTAGTCGAACCTCCACATGCCACCTCTTGTGAGGCACTCTCAGCTCACCAACATCTAGCCCTAGTCCTCTGCCACCCCCATCACTCTCCTCATCATCGTCGTCATTGCTGCTATCCCCCTCCTCATTGCTCTCCTCCTCCTCCTCCCCCTGCTCCTCCTCCTCACCCTACTCCTCCTTCACCTCCTCTTTTTCTCACCTCCACCCATGACCTCCTGCCCTCCCCTCCACTAACAATGGCGTAGGCTCATCTGGAATCGTGATCCATGGGAATAGATGTGTAAGCATGTACATGCATAATCTGCTGATATTGATGTATCAATGGTATTTGGATGCACCTCCCAAATGATGGTCAGTAACTCCTGATAGTGCTCAACAACTACATCATAAGACAAACACAACCCCTAGTTTGTTACATCCTTTCATCACCGTGCATAATGGGGTACCCCTTGGGGCATGGGTTGAACCCGGCCATACTATCTTAGAAATCTCAGTAGCATGAATCTCTCAATGATGAAGTGAGCCCGACTAATTAGATACATCAACTAAAACAAATACGACATCTCTATGTCATCCTCAGGCCACTGTTCACAATCAACATATGGCCGCCATACCACTACCTCCAAATCATCCAGCACCCTCCTCCAATACTCTAGCTTTTCCAACCTAGGCTGAGCAAGTCAACCTACATAGATGTAAACATAGGGCCTCATGGCTGACCTCTATTTGTCTCCCATGGGTTGACTAACTACTATATGCTCCCAGGCCTAGACCTAGAGCAATGTGACCCCCATGGATAGACTGGCCCCTCGAAAGTAGACCACCTAGTGCAGATCATGGTAAAGATGGGCTAACATACAACAATCCCATTCATATCTCATCCCATGCACAATCATACCCTCTAAGATCCTGCCCCATCCAAGCAAGAGTCCCTTTGACCTTTGGTCAAGACAAAGGAACCCTCCAATGAAACCAGCTAATACAGATGGAAAAGTGTTGTATGCATCGACTATGTCCCTCCATGGAACCTCGTAACCACTAATCGTATCATCCTAAAAAACTCGTCGCAGCGCATCAGTCTCACCCTGCTCATGTGCATCATATATGACCAACTCTCCCACCACAAGAATCCACATAATCTAGTATACATCCTTAGGAATCACTGTGATCTCACCAATGGGAAAATGGAAAGTGTTATGCTCACTGTGCCATCTCTCAACTAAGGCTGTCAATAACCCCCCATTGATCCTGATCTAGGGCATATCGATGAGAGATGACAACCCGCATTGTGTAATAATGGTTGTCTCAGGCTGTGTCAAATGACGAATTAGATCCCAAGTCCTCAAGAACTGCTCTTTGATCTATAAACTAGTCAAAGGATCCTATCATTACAAAATTGTAAGTCAGTTCATCAATCAACCAACATCAATCAATCAATCCAAATCAATCAACCTATCAATCTAATAAACTCTAGTGAGACTTTGATCAAATCTCATGAGCATCAATCAAAACAACCTTTCCTATCATGAGGTTTATCAAATCAATCAATGCACCTCACCTATCATGAGTTTCATCAATCAACTCAACCTCGCCTATCATGAGGTTCATCAATCAAATCAACCTCGCGTATCATGAGGTTTATCAAATCAATCAATCCACCTCACCTATCATGAGGTTTATCAAATCAATCAATGCACCTCGCCTATCATGAGGTCAATTAACATCATCCTATCACTGAATCTCACCTATCATGAGATCAATGGACATTTAACCTATCAAATCATTAGTCATCATCAACACAACGGCTGACATGATCACACATCATCAAAATCTAGGAGTCTCAACAAGATTATCATCAAACTTCATCAATGTGCTAGAATATTCTTTCTATGTGCTAGCAAACCCAATGCGCTAGAGAAATTCATCAATGCACTAGAACAGAGGTTCTATGCGCCAAATTACTCTATGCATCGAAACATTTCACCAATGTGCCAAAGAACCCAATGCACTATTCCATTTAATCAATGCGGTAATTTAATTTCCCTATGCACTAGACAATTCTATGTGCTAAAACAATTAATGATTTCACTATTTTAGGTCACCTATGTGCTACTTTATTCTAAGTACTAATTCATTTATCCTATGTGCTACATTAGTAACCCAATGCGCTAGACTAGTCAATGCACTATAACAACCTATGCATATGCTATTTTGGTCTCCTAATGCGCTAAAACATTTTAAAACCAAATTCAAACGAAAAAGGGAGGGAAAAACATAATGTGCAAAATATGAGGTAGTTTTCGGGGTACTCACCGGAGGTTCGTACACTGCTAGGCGGTTGTGCCACCTGACTTAGTCAACCAATGCATGTGTTAAGGGATAACCATTCTACTCCAAGTTTCTCAATCACTCCCACTCACAAATTTTTCAAATTGCAAAATGCACAAATCACCTTTCTAATCAACTTTATAACCTTTTAAAGGTTAATTAAGTGGCATTTTTTGGGGTTTTTTATTTTTATTTTTCATAGGAGCCTTAATTCATCAAATTATTACTTGTTGAGTTCTACATCATTTTTCGGGAGATAAATCATTTCTAATGCACAAAATTTTGAGATCATCATCAAATCATCATCAAATCATCAAAATTTCTAGAAATTTCCAAAAATCCTAAAAAAACAAAATTCACCGATTTATCTCCAGAGGGGGCATATCCATCAATATTTGAAAATCAATAGCTGGGGCATCAATTTATTTTTTCTCGGCATCAATATCAAATTTTTATTTGAATCAATGTGTAAACACATTACTTCAAAGAGGGGAAAAATGTATACACCTAAAATTGGTCATGACATCTAATTAATTAAATATTAGTTATTTAATTAATATTCGACTACGTATAAATAAATTATCAATTTATTTATATTGTTCATATTTTCTAATTCTTCAAATCTAAAAATCATATTCTTCTAATTTAATTAAATAAAAAAAATTCATAAGCTTGTTTTATTTAATTAATTTTCACTAATCCCAGATTAGGAATTCAAGCACATGTCTACAACTTTTTATGCCACCTCACCAAGGTCACATGAAATTAAATAATTCTAAATTTTAAATTAGAATTATTTTCAAACACATGGCTTATTCCTCACACACTTCTTTAACCAATTTTCAAACACATGGTCTTTTAGACTTCCCACACTTTATTCTTCCATCCATTTGGCATGTTGCTTTTGGTCAAGAGATTCCTCCATCCATTTGGTATGTTGTCTTTGGTCAAGGGGACACCTTCTTGATTCTCTCGATCTCCAACGTTCATTCCTCTTGCTTTACTCTGGCTCATCGATCATTGCCACCACACAAGATGTTTGGAAAAGCCTATAAATACAACCCTTTGCCATTGTATTTTGCATCCACATTTGAGTAGAGTTATCATGTAGGAATATTGTTTGAGAATTGGAGAATTTTGGAGTCTCAAAGTTACATTTCATATCATGTTTTGCATCATAGTTAAATCTTAGAAAAATACTTTGCTTCAGAGTTCCATTTTATATCCCACTTTGCATCATAGTTGCATTTTAGATTATCATATTCATAGTTAGCATTTGAGCATGTTGGCTTTTAGTTGTTTTGTGGTTTGTCCTTGATGTGAAAATGTTTTGTTATTTGTATCCTTGATGTCAACAATGTCAACATTGATTATGCAGTGCTTTGGAATTCACATTGGTTTCTCAGTTGATTTGCAGTCACATGTTACAGTTACAGGTCTTTGATTCATTTTTTCACAAGTATATGGCATTATACAAGTTAATGACACTTTATGACAAAGTTTTGTTTTCAATATGAGTATATCAAGGCAAACAAGGCATATGTTTTATATCATTACAATAATGCATTAGTTGACTTATCATGGTTTGGTGTATAAGGTGGAATACTTTGATACAAGTCTCTTTATATTTGATCACATTGTCTCCCAGGTGTGAAGAAATTTTTTGAGCTCTTAGAGGTGATGATTATAGTTGACAAGTCTAAATTTATTTAGACTTTGCGCATAGACAATGGTAGTCAATATCGACTACATTGAGCTTATGAGATATATTTTGGTCACAATATTATATATTGATTTGAAGGGCTCTAAAGAGGTTTTTGATTTCTAGTGTATTTTCTTTTAAAGTTACTTGGGTATTAGAGTTGAAAAACCATTATAAAATGGAGATCAATTCATCGGGCCTATAAAGGTAAAGACTATATAAAGTTTTTATTAAGTAAAGCAAATCAAGCCCTTGTCGGGTATGTTAAACATTGAAGGAGTCGGGTATATTAAAGTTGGTTTGTTGCTTATGTTTTGATCACATTTCATATGTGACATCAACCTTTGGTGATTAAAATATAAGCCATTTAAATGGCTATCAATTTTCATGTGAAATCATAAATCTGTCGGTTTGCATCATCTTTCAAATTACATTATGTGTTTTTAAGTTACTTTGAAAGTCACCTCGCAACAAGCATATGATCACTTTGACAACAACAGAAAATGTGGCAATTACTTTTGGTGATGTGTATCTGACAACTCATCAAAAGGTCATTTTTTTATTATGGTTGAGGGGTTGACTTGGCAACAACAACATTATAGGTATCTCAGACTTAAAAAACATATTCATTGTGTTTTTTTTAGACTCCAAATGATTGTTTTTTTTAACAAAGGGAAGTGTAAAGATTTTCGAAGAAGATAGTTGAGAAACCCTAGCCGCCATCCAAAAATTGTAGAGCTAGTATTGATACTTTGGTGAACTCTTGTTTGACCTAGCTGGAATGAAGGAAGAATTTGCAAAGTAGTTTTTTGTCTTGTAGCTAGAAATGAAGGTATTCTTGGTGAATTGTATGAGATTATTGTTGTACATCTGGCCGACATAAAATGAGGTAAAATTTGGACAATATATCTATCATTTCGAAATGAAGATTGAAAAAAATGGTTTTTCAATTTGCAACAAAAAGCAATGATAGAGAACTGTGTTTTCTGTTTCGGTTACTCAAGTTTGAGCTCAAGAGTTTTGATGATTTACACAAGTTTCATTGTTTATTTAAAGCATGGCTTTCTGCCAGTGCTTGGTTGGAGAAACTAAAAAGGGAATTTATAGAGTTACAATTGTATTGTAAGAAAAAGAAAAAGAGGGCCTATTTTGTGTTGTATCTCTAATTTCATACATAAATAATACTCAGAATTTCAGTTGTTTATACATTGTTTACTGTTATGGGCTACATTGAAAATTATTTTGTTCTACTCTATTGAGATTTTGTAATTGCACAAATATGCAGTTATAAAGTCCTAATAGCTTACATTGCTATTTAAAAATTTTGTAAAGGAGTTGGTGCTTCAAAAATTTTGGTGTTGAGTTGGTGCTCCACCATTGTAACAGAGTTGGTGCTCCTAATTGAGTTTGTGCTCTAAATAATAACAGGAATTATTCGAGTGTATTTTTATACCCCATGAGGGTTTTTCCACTTAGGAAAATATTGTGTTATGTAATGAAATTTGTGCACTTTGTTTTTCAGTCCATCTGCTTAAATGTTTATGTTCTCATTTTAGTCACATGTCAGTGCAAATACTCTAATACTTGTATAAATGTCTAAATCTTTCATAAAAGTGTTCAAACTTATGCATAAATTTATGTGAAAATAAAGAATTGTTCAAGTAGTATAATATGAACAATTACAAGTATGATTTGACATGGTTAAGGAAAGTATTTGTGATCAATCATTTTGTTGTTGAAGTTCGTTGACCTGTCCATGTTCACTCTGCAATTAAAAGGTTACATAAAATTGTTTCAAGGTCTTAGTTCAAGTTGTAAGTCGAGTGAAAATTTTATAATACTCTGATTCACCCCCCCTCTCAGAGTATTTCATCTTCCAACAATTGGTATCAGAGCGTAGGGTCTTGCATTAGGTTTCATACCTAGGATTGATTCTGGTCTTGGAAGTCAATATGTCACATGTGCAAGAAGGTTCATCTATTACAAGAGCTCCTCTATTTGATGGTACTAATTATCTTTTCTCGAAAATCAGAATGAAAACATATATGATTTCTATTGATATAGATGTTTGGAATATTGTGCAAAACAAATATGATGTACCTGTATCAATACCCATTGATTGTGATGAGAAAAGAAAATATGAAACAAATGCCAGAGCTAAACATGCTCTTCTATGTGGTTTGAAAAAATAAGTGTTTGTTAAAGTTATGCATTGTAAACCAGCTTATGAAATTTGGCAAAAGCTTGAAAATGTGTATCAAGGTAATGAAAAAGTCAAACAGTCCAAGATACTCACTCTTAAAAATTAATTTCAAGAATTGAAAATGAAAGATGATGAAAAGATTTCAAATTACTTTCTAAGGGTAGATGAAATTGTAAATGCTAGAAGAGGTCTAGGTGAAACAGTTGAAGAATTTGATGTAGTTAGAAAAGTGATCAGAACTTTGCAACCCAAATTGAGTCTAAGGTTTCTACTCTTGAAGAGAAAAAATAGTTTAATGACCTTACCTTGGACAATCTACAAGGTATTCTAACTACATATGAAATGAGAATCAGTAATATTGGTTCTACATCAAAAGAAATTGCCTTTAAGGCTAAAAAGCAAGAACTATTAGATGATAGTCAATCTGATTTATCAGATTCAAAAGAAGCTCTTCTCATTAAAAAACTCAAAAATAAATATAAGGGTAAGTTGCCCTTTAAATTTTTTACTTGTGGAAAGTTTGGAGACTTTGCTACTAAATGTCCTTACGACAATCAAGCCAATGAGCATGAAAAGTTAGAAAAATAGTATAAGAAAAAGGATTTTAATCTTAAAAAGAAGTTTAACTTCAAAAAGAAAAAAAAGTCTCTTCACCAAAGAAGACTCGGATGTTGAGACAAATGACTCACTTGGTGATGAAGATGAAAATTTATTCATGTCTGAAGTCAATTCACAAAATACTTCAAATAAAGAATCAAATAATCAATCTGTTTTAGAAGATGATAAAATATATCTAAAGGTGAAACTGTATTTATGGCCACAATGAATGAAATGGAACTACAAGAAAATAGACTTGCAGAGACTTCTACTTCTAATAAAGAATTGAATGGTTTTGAGAATGAACTGAAAATTGCTCTAAGTGAAGTTGAAAATTTGAAGGACTTAGTATATCAGAAAATTCAAATTGAGCAAGAAACTGAGAATCTAGTAAGATTCTAATCGCTAAAAAGGAAATTATTGATTTAAAACTTCAAGTTGAAATTCTTAAGATTACAAGGATGCAATTGGAATTCAAGGAAGAAAAGTGTTGTATCTTAGAAACTAAAATCAACAATCTTAGAAAGGAATTTGATAATTTTATAGATCTTTTGAATAAACAAAGATCTTATGAAGAAAAGTTAGGTCTTGGTTATATGAATGATTCACGTGATTTTCTAGATGTAGATGTAAAAGCTAACTATGGCAGATCTAGGCAATCTTCCTACAAGAAGAAAACAAATATTCTTTCTAAGACAACTATGCAAAACAAAGTTAAGTTGGTTTGGATGCCTAAAAGGAGCAATGTAGAACTAGAAGGTATCTTTATTCAAACTAAATTACATGTTAAAATTGAAAATACATGGATCTTAGATAGTTGTTGTTCTCATCATATGATAGGGGACATAAGTATTTTTACTAAACTTGAATTTGGTGATTTTGGTTTAGTATGGTTTGGTAATGATGATTACATACAACTTATGGAAAAAGGTACAGTGGTTTTTGGTAATAATATTTTCTTGCCAGATGTTTATTATGCAACTAGTTTAAAATACAATCTATTAAGTGTGACACAAATAGGTGATCAGGATTTCCATATTCTTTTTTATGATTGTGGGTGTCAAATTAAAAGGAAATCAGGAGAAATAGTTATTGTTGGTTCAAGGACACAGGGAAATATCTATGAAGTGACTAGTGTGAAGGTGCTTGATCAATTGAGGAGGAGTCTCTATGATCTTTCTCCTATTTATTTTCACTAATCAATCTTTGTGATTGAAAGATGTGCTTTAAAGTTTTATCTTATATCCCTGAAAGTATAAACTGCAATCAAATCTGTGCAATTTAGTTGGTGTTTTGGAATAGTTTATAATTTTTATTACATGAAGGAATGTGTGTTAACATTGTCTTGATTATGGCAACGAGTTGTAGAAATTTTTTCTTGAGAATGAACAGAGAATTGATATTAGTTGCTTAGAAATTCAACACTTAATTCCTCTATCTTCATAAAGAGGAAGGCTATATGATATGAGGAGAGAATTTTGGAAACTTTATATCTGAGGAGATGGAGAAGAAAGATTATTTTTTTAAGTCATGTGATTTTGTCTACTTCATGAAGCAATGTGGAATAGGGTTTCAAGGCTTCTTGAAACAGTCATGTCTGAATGCTTTTAAAAGTATGCATGGTCTTAGGGGGGGACATTCTTATTTGTTTGCACCATTTGTTTCCTTAAGCATTGGTTCAACATGTGGCTGCATTTGGTTCTTCTTAAGTGTTCATCTCTGAATATTCCACTGGATGGTATTATGTGCATTTTGATATTGTATTATGGCTTGGATTGCATATTGATTGATATAACAGTTGTCTAATGTTTAGATTGGCAAGTTAAATTGTTTCATGTTTCATGAGATGATTACTTAAGACATGACAACATCAGTGAAAGCAACATTTGTTGATTGGACATAGGTTAGTAATAAGTAGGAAATTGATTGATATCAGTCACAGTTTTCCAATGGTATTGATTTTTGTTGTAGATGTAAGGTGATTGCAGGGGTATGATAGCAATACTAGTGTTTTGACAGTGAGTATGCAGATGATTGTTGCAGGAACATAGTGACAGTGTTTTCTATATTGTCTATCTATGATAGTTATTTTTTATATGCTGACAGTATAGTATACACAATGATAGTTATTTTTTTGTTATCTCTTGCACAACTTTCACAAAGGACAATGCTTTTCCAATGGAATAGTTGCTTTGGTATAACAGTGCTCTTTTGTTACTTGGAAGTTCATGGTCTTTATCTTGTAGGTGATAGTACTTTTTAGGTTCACACAGTTGATCATTATTTTGTTGATATGGTTCAAGATAATTGGTAAGATAGGTGACAGTGTGCATGATATAATGTTTGTCATCTTATGAGATTTAGTTGAAAATGTTCATATCCTTCATGGTATTCATAAATTTATGCTTATAATGTGCATAGTGTGGTGTTGTTTAATCAGGGCTTCATCTGAAATAGCTTGAATAATTGTGTTTCTACTTGTTGAATTCTCTCTATCCTTGTTCAAGTGTGGTACTCAAAAAGGAGTAATGATACCATTTTTGATATATTTTGTATAGTGCTTTCTTGTAAGGGGAGTTTGGTTGTACATTTTTTCATTCCCAACTCTCTTATATATTTTTCATTTGTTGCAGCTAGTTTTTAATTGAACAGTGATATATCATAGGGAGAGGTTTCTTGCATATTTCATGATACAAAATATTTTTGGTGATTGGTTATAATATAGTTTGGTGATCTATGCATTCTCAACTTGTCATTGATGTATGGCAGTGGTATTTATTCTTGGGGTGCTTAACAATGATATTCCTTTGTGCTTTTGACAATGAGTTGCTATTTGCAGGTTGTGCAATTTGGTGTATACATTGATAATCTTGATCTCACAGTACTTGATTTTATGATATTTACATGTCAGTATTATGGCTGCGAGAGTTATTATGTTTTCTCATGTGAACACAAGGCAATATCTTCCACAAAGTTATTTGCTTATGTCTAAAGTAATGATATGATTCTTGACTACTATTTTTAGATGGATATGTGTTGGTTGGATTCAGTTGTTTTTAATCATGGCATTTCACATTCTCCTCTGTTATTCTTTGTGATTGAGGAAAAAAGGGGGAGAGATGATTTTTTTTTCCATCAAGAACAAAGGGGGATTTTTTTGACTTTTAGTTGTTTTGTGGTTTGTTCTTGATGTGAAAATGTTTTGTGATTTGTATCCTTGATGTCAGCAATGTCAACATTGATTATGTAGTGCTTTGGAATTCACATTGGTTTCTCAGTTGGTTTGCACTCACATGTTATATTTATAGGTCTTTGATTCAATTTTTCACAGGTATATGGAATTATACAGGTTAATGACACTTTATGACAGAGTTTTGTTTTTAGTATGAGTAGATCAAGGCAAACAAGGCATATGTTTTATATCATTACAATAATGCATTAGTTGACTTATTATGGTTTGGTGTATAAGGTGGAATACTTTGATACAAGTCTCTTTGTATTTGATCACATTGTCTCCCAGGTATGAAGAAATTTTTTGAGCTCTTAGTGGTGATAATTATAGTTGACAAGTCTAAATTTATTTAGACTTTGTGCATAGACAATGGTATTCAATATCGACTACATTGAGCTTATGAGATATATTTTAGTCACCTTATTATATATTGATTTGAAGGGCTCTAAAGAGGTTTTTGATTTCTAGTGCATGTTCTTTCAAAGTTACTTGGGTATTAGAGTTGCAAAACCATTATAAAATGGAGATCAATTCATTGAGCCTATAAAGGTAAAAATTATATAAAGTTTTTATTAAGCAAAGCAAATCAAGGCCTTGTTGGGCATGCTAAACATTGAAGGAGTTAGGTATATTAAATTTGGTTTGTTTCTTATGTTTCGATAACATTTCACATGTGACATTGGCCTTTGGTGATTAAAATATAAGCCATTTAAATGGCTATCAATTTTCATGTGAAATTGTATATCTGTCAGTTTGCATCATCTTTCGAATTACATTATGTGTTTTTAAGTTACTTTGACAGTCACCTCGCAACAAGCATATGATCACTTTGACAACATAAAATGTGGCAATTACTTTTGGTGATGTGTATCTGACAACTCATCATAAGATCAGTTTTTTATTATGGTTGAGGGGTTGACTTGGCAACAACAACATTATAGGTATCTCAGACTTAAAAAACATATTCATTGTGTTTTTTTTAGACTCCAAATGATTGTTTTTTTTAACAAAGGGAAGTGTAAATCTTTTCAAAGAAGATAGTTGAGAAACCCTAGCCGCCATCCAAAAATTGCAGAGCTAGTTTTGAGACTTTGGTGAACTCTTGTTCAAGCTAGCTGGAATGAAGGAAGAAGTTGCAAAGTAGTTGTTTGTCTCACAATTGGAAATGAAGGTATTCTTGGTGAATTGTATGAGATTTCTATTTGACATCTGACCGACATAAAATGAGGTAAAATCTTAACAATATCTTTGTCATTTCGAAATGAAGATTGAAAAAAATATTTTTTTAGTTTGCAACAAAAAGCAGTTATAGATAAATGTGTTTTCCATTTTGGTTACTCAAGTTTGAGCTCGAGATTTTTAATGATTTACACAAGTTTCACTGTTTATTTAAAGCATGGCTTTCTGCCATTGCTTGGTTGGAGAGACTGAAAAGGGAATTTATTGAGTTATAATTGTGTTGTAAGAAAAAGAAAAAGAGGGTTTATATTGTGTCATATCTCTGATTTCATATAGAAATAATACTCATAATTTCAATTGTTTATACATTGTTTACTATTATGGGCTACATTGAAAATTATTCTGTTGTACTCTATTGAGATTTTGTAATTGCACAAATATGCAATTATAAAGTCATAATAATTTACATTGCTATTTAAAAATTTTGTAAAGGATTTTTTGCGCCTATTGAAGTTGGTGCTTCAAAATTTTTGGTGTTGAGTTGGTGCTCCACCATTGTAACAGAGTTGGTGCTCTTTTGATGTTAGAGTTGGTGCTCCTGATTGAGTTAGTGCTCTAAATAATAAAAGGAATTATTCGAGTGGTTTTTTATACCCCATGAGGTTTTTTCCACTTAGGAAAATATTGTGCTATGTGATGAAATTTGTGCTATGTGATGAAATTTGTGCATTCTATTTTTCAGTCCATTTGCTTAAATGTTTATGTTTCTCATTTTAGTCACATGTCAGTGCAAATACTCTAATACTTGTATAAATATCTAAATCTATCATAAAAGTGTTCAAACTTATGCATAAAGTTATGTGAAAATAAAGCATTGAAAAATAATTGTTCAAGTAGTATAATATGAACAATTACAATTATGCTTTGACATGGTTAAGTAAAGTCTTTGTGATCAATCATTTTGTTGTTAAAGTTCATTGACCTGTCCATGTTCACTCTGCAATTAAAAGGTTACATAAAATTGTTTCAAGGTCTTAGTTCAAGTTGGTCTTAGTTCACTTGTTGTAAGTCAAGTGAAAATTTTATAATACTATGATTCACCCCCCCCCACTCTCAGAGTATTTCATCTTCCAATAGAGCATATGTAGAATCATCCTAGTTTCATATCATAGCATTTACATTATATAATCTAACACCATTACCCATTCATCATAGTATCCATTACCTTTCCATCGTATAGTTTCATGTAGGAAATTAATTGGCTTGCATGTTGAATATTATCTCATTTCCTAAGTTGTCATTTTAACAACCATAGTGCACATATAAATTTGAGGGCCAAATGGTTTAATAAATCCTTGGGAATAGAGGAAAATGAGATTTTCTTAAAAGATTTGTTTAAATACAAAAATAGAGTAGTTTACTTATTTCAAATCTTTGATATAATTCGTTTCATTAAGGTTTGTGTTGATTTACTAATTTTTCCACATTTCACACACACACAGATATCAATGACAACAATTTGCAACAATATCCCCTTTTAGCATTGATGGCAACATATGTTGAATCCTCAATTCTCTCCCCCTTTCTTGTAACTTTCCCTATTTAAATTTCAAAGTCAAATCTCCAAGTCGGTCATCCCACAATAATGGGTTACACTTTTTGGCCAAACTTGACATTGAAATCAACATTTTTAAAGAAAACTTCACTTTCTGACACTTATAGTAGGTAAACTATTAGGAATTTGAAAATGATGTAAACTAGTGATTTGTGAGATTTTTTGTAAATTTTAAATGTTTTTTTTTTTTTAAATTTGAAATTAAATTGTGATTTTTTTGCGTCTCCTTTGATAATTAGTTTTTAATAATAAACAACATTTATAAAAAGTGGTGTGTACTTCGGCTCACATAACTTCTTTTCTACAAAGAATAAAATTCTAATTCTTTTGAATTTAAGTATCTAGTGCTTTCATTTTGTTTCATAGCAGTTTTTTGAATATTTTTCTTTTAATTAAGTTTTGAAGCCAAAAAATTTATAATTTAGACATAGGTGCACTTCGACTCGCATAACTTTTTTGGTATGTATTGAAATTCAATTTTTCCTTTTTTTTGTTAGAAGAGGACATCAATACCTAGTGGATATATATTTTTCAAAAAAAAAATTCCTCAAATTTACTATTTTTCCACAATGATTTTTCATCGAACTTGATGTTCGGTGAAAAACCTATGTACAATAAAACTAAAAAATAAAATATAAAATAAAAACAAAATATATTAAATTTATAGTTGTTGGAAAGCATGTTTTGATCACTACAATCATCCAACTTGGTTTATCAAGTTGACTCCATTTGCACCTCCTTCCCAAGCTTCGATAGTAAAAAAATGCATAAATTTTTGAAATGGTGGAGGGGAAGGTGAAAAAAGGGGGTTCATTAGAACCGCCCTTCTAATTACAAGGGTTCATTTGAACCCCCTTCATTAGAAGGGGGTTCATTCAAACCCCCCTTATATGGTGCAAAAGGGGGTTCATTAGAAGGGGGGAGGGTTCATTAGAAGTGGGGTGGTTCATTCGAACCCCCTTCATTAAAATTGGTAAATCAATTTAAATTTTTTGATGAGCATTTCTAATTTTTCTTCATTCAAAAAATTGTAACCCACTATTGTGGGTTTACCCAAGTCTCCCTGTAACTCTCCCCTTTGACATCAATGTAAAAGGATCATGACAACATAATGCTCCACTTTTGATTTCTAGTACTGTCAGCAACAACTTTTGCAACACTCCCCATAAGGAAATACTTCAAGGGAAGAGTATAGATATTCTCCCCTTGAACATGTGCCTCTTTAAATTGTTCACTAAAAGGAAAAGGGAATTTTCACTCCTAGCTTATATCTAAGATACACAAATGTCTCCTTGTGAAGAGGTTTTGTAAAGATATCTGCAATATAATCTTCAGTAACCACATGTTCTAATTTAATTTCATGATCTACAACCTTTTCTCTCTCAAAATGATGTTTGATTGATATGTGCTTTATCCTTGAATGCATCACTATATTCTTTGAAATGTTAATGACACTCGTATTATCACAAAGAATGGAAATAGGTTCATTGTAGTCTTGACTTTTATATCCTTCAATGTTTGTTTCATCCAAAGCACTTGAGTACAACATGATGCCACAACAATGTATTTTCTTTTTCTATAGACAAGAATACTGAATCTTGTTTCTTTCTTAGCCAAGAAACAAGTTTGTCTCCAAGAAAGAATGCTCCACCATTGGTACTCTTTCTATCATAAATACTTCCTACCCAATCATCATCTATGTCAGTTGCTAGAGTGAAATCATCACCTCTGGGATACCATAGACCATAGTCAATAGTAATTTTCAAGTATATAAAAATTCTCTTTATTGCCTTTACATGTGTTTCCTTAAGTGCTGCCTAAAATCTCGTTGTACCCTACACACAACTTGCATAATTTTAAGTCTGAATGTAGTCAAATACAACAAGATTCCAACCATTGACCTATACAAAGTCTAATTTTCTTCAAGTGAATCATCATCCTTGATTAGCTTGAATTCTATCACCATTGGTGTGCTTGTTGGCTTGCAGTTGGGTATGTGTAGGATCATCATGGAAAAAACAAGCCCTTAAGTGGCGAAAAATTCAGAAAAATTAGAGTTAGGAAACTTGACGTAAAAATTTGAATAAGTTATCTATATTATTTTAAAAATGTGTAAGAATAGAATTTGTAGCAAGTTGAGTGTAGTTTCTAAACTACTAGGTTTATTTAAAAATATATATATTTTTGGTGAAAATTTGAAATTTCAATGCAATAGTACTTAAATTTTAGGGAAAAAATAAGAAGTAGGTGTTTGTCTGACCACCCTAAACACAATAAAATGATAATATTTTATATAGAAGTAGAGGACTCATGTCCCAATGTGATGCATTTTTATTTTTTATTTTTTTCCAAGTAAATAATTTATTATGAATTTTTTATTACAACTTTTAAAAAATATAAAAACTCGTATTTCTAACCACCTTAACTTGGTCAAAACTTCATGAAATTCAATTCTTTTTTTTTAATCCTATAGTATTTGAAGCATAGAATGTGATGCATGTTTTGGATTCAAAAAATGTGATACTGTTTCAAAGCTATAGATGTTTTTCAATTAGCCTATCAATCAAGACTTTAGTCATAATTCAAATAGAAAATGAATAATAATTATTTATTAAATTCAAAGTAAAGCATAATTTATATTTGTGGAAAATTGAGATTCTCCTTTAAAAACCCTTTTCATTTAATCAATTGGGTTAAAAAAAAGTCATCAACCACATACCCCATCATATTGCCAATTTTTGGCCCATCATGATCCTACACATACCCAGTTTTCCATCTTGAACTTCTTCAACATCTCCTTGACATACTTGGTTTGTGATATAAAAATTACCTTATTTGACTGAGCAGTTTGCAAACCAAGAAAAAATGATAATTCACCAAGCATATACATCTCAATTTCCTTTTGCATCTCTTCTATAAACTCCTTGCAAATTTTGTCATTACTTCCACAAAAAATAATATCAACATAGACAACTATTAGTTGATACTCATCTTCTATCTTAATGCAAATATTATTGTTTATAATCCATCTCTTGAATCCTTACCATTACAAGTACTTTTCCTATCAAGAGAACCAAGTCATGAGGGGTTTGTTTGAGTCCATATGGTTCTTTTTACAATCTATATACATAGTCCTCATTCTCAAACAATTGAAATCCTTTAGGTTGCTTAATATACACTTCATCTTCAAGATTGCCATTTTGAAATGTTGACTTGACATCCATCTAATATACCTTGAAATTCTTATAGACTAAGTATGACAAGAACAACCTAATTGCTTTCGATCTAGCCACATGAGCAAAATTTTCTTCAAAATCAATGCCTTCTACCTGAGCATATCCTTTGCAAACTAATCTTGCCTTGTTTCTCATTACTTTCCCGTCTTCATTCATTTTGTTCCTAAATACCCACTTAGTGCCAATTACATTCTTGTTCTTAGGTCTTGGAACAATTTCCCAAGTTTCATTCTTTTCAATCTAATTTAATTCTTCTTCCATTGCATTAATGTAGTTCTTATATTTTCTAGCCTCTACAAAATTCTTAGGCTCTAGTTTAGATAACAAACAAAAAATTTATTGTTCAATCGTCCTTGCTAGTCTTTGCCTAGTCATAAATCCATCATTCTTATCTCTACAAATCTGATTTTTAGAACGATTTATCTAAAAATACCTAGCTAGAGCTTTTTATATTTTCAAACTCTTCTATATTTTCATCTTCTTAATTTATACAATTGATTGATCAAAGTGTTGATTCCTTTTAATTGATGATAAATGAGGTAGATCCTCATCAATTTTCACATTTATACTCTCAACAACCTTATGTAGTATTTTTTTGTAGCATTTATATGTTTTTCTTCTTGATGAATAGCAAAGAAAGATACCTTCATTTGACCTAGACTCAAATTTTCCCAAATTTTGTTCATCCCTTCTCATGTAGCATCTGCTTCAAAATATTCTAAAATGCTTGACCGATGTAGGTCTACCATACCATACATCATATGATCTCTTGGAGCTATTAACTCTCATTGGTCCTTTATTAATAATATGTATAGAAGTATGAACTGCACTTATCTCCAGTATACGATCATGTGCACCAAGATGGGGCACAAAAAAGTGGCCAAATGCCTAAAAAAAAAACAAAACACGTTCATGCTTTGAAGATATACAAATAACGCACTTATGTTATGGATCATATTTTCTGAGCCATAACACAAGCATGTTATTTAAATACGAAACATGCACATGTTTTTATGAAAGGAAAACATGTACATATTATTACAAGAAAAATGTGTACACATTTATTGAGATAAAATGTGTGTTTTATCAATATATTATATTATATTATATATTATATATTATAATATATTTTATTAATATAATATAATATATTTTATGAATATTATATTATATGGGTAAGTGCACCAATTTGTGACACATAAAAGGTGCCAAATTGAAAAAAATGTGAAAAGGATTTTTGCATGCACCAAATTTGGCGCTCGCCAAATAGAAAAGTATGATAAAAAAACCAATGCTAGAAACTTCATTTTTTCCCTAGCCGTGACTTTTGCCTTCTATTTTCTTACTTCTACAAACTACGCTCACCAAAAGGAGACCATTTTTGCACCCTCAACATATGATCTTCTTCACGAGGATGCCGCCAAGACATCGCAAGGGTGAAAGAGGTAAGTATTTTTGTTGTTTTAGTTTCAAATTTGAATTAAATTGTAGATCGAAATGGTTTTTTTTAATAAAACTTTGTTTTAATTATAGGAAATCAATCTCCACCTCCAAATATTGATAATTCACAATCACCTCCTCATGACGACCCTCCCAAACAAGAAGAAAATCAAACCCCTCACTCAATTCATAGACATCCTATAGGAACTCAAGAAAATATTTTAAATCAAATAGAAAACAACAAAAGAGAGCTTGAAGAATTGATTGCAAGATTAAATGAACATGTTGCAACCCACCCTTATGGGAGAGGCATTTTTGAATCCCTAAAGTTGATTGTATCTCATGTAAGAGCAATGAATGAAAAAATTATTTTTTGGTCAAATAAGAGGGAGAAATTTAAACAATTTTATGCAAGTGGACTTTCCTATGCATGAGTGAAAAATTAAAAAATAGCAAAGACGACTTGTGTGCCCTTTTCACAAACCTGAAAACCAATGCACCTTTATCACTTGCATGTAGGAGGTTCTCCATCCATTGTTTCCACCATAAATTAATTAAAAATAAGTTTTGGGAGTGGTGGTGGATGGTTGTTGAGCAACCTCCATGCAATAACTATGAGGTCCCACATTATTTTTTGAGGAAATTCTATTGTGAGTTTTTCCTCAATAAGATGCCAAATTATTTTGACTATCTATACTTTCAAAGTAGAGGTGGAGGCTCCACATATGATAGATTGGGTGCATAATGAAATCCAAAGCTAGCATCGAGACCCTTAGCTAAACCCGTGGTGGATCATGTTAGTGTTCCTTTCATTGTGAAGGACAATGTCAAGGTGGACATGCTAGACTTGATTAGCTTGCTCACTTAGAGCCTTCACTATGTTTTCATTATTGTTATCATTTATGTCAACCTATGGAAACCTCTAGCTTGGTTATGATGAGAAGGTGTTTGTGGTGTTGAGTAGGTGTTGCAGATGCAACATGGTCACTTGGTTTCCAAGTGTTTTTGAGAAAATTTGCATAAAGAGTGTACAAGATGTTAGGGTTGTGTTATGTATTGTGCTCCACATTTTTTCATACTTGAAGATGTGCTTGTGCAGTTTGGATGTGATGTTCAAAAGTGTTTAGAGGTGTTAAATCCAAAGTTTTAGGTTTTGGATTATGCAACAATAGAAGATGTTTTTGACAATGTGTTGGACTGTAAAGAAGGTTTTCTAGGAGAAATTGATTTTTTTTTGCATTTCTCTGTGTTGAAGTTTCTTGTCTTATGGATTTGGGAATATGTTAATATTGATTGTATCTATCTTCCCTTGGATAGTTTTTTGTTCAACTATTTCACAAGCTTGGTTCATGTGTTGTGTCTAAATGACAGTTTGATTGGTTGCACAAGATGATAATGTTATCAGTTGTGGTAGAACCCCTGAAAAAAAATTGTGGTTCATTGATACATTTCAAAAATTATGAGTCATATGGCTGGTCCATTGGTTAAGGTGTATGCTATAGGGATTAGGGTTTATCAACCATCTATGAAAAACCTTAATTCCTAACACTTGTTGGGAAAATGTATCTTAACCTTGCAATTACATAAGGTACTATTGATACATAAGATACTATTCATACGATAGCAATGGGGGTGGGAGGGTCTCCCACCATGAGGGGTTTGGGGAGGTCATCCCCCTAGCTAGGGGTCTAGGGACAACTCTTGAAACCTAAATTTTATTTATATTTTATTATTGTAAATCTAAACCGTTCGTCATTAGGTCTCAGATCTAACAGTTAATATTTTATTATCTCGACTTTCCCTAGAAGACAACCCTATTTTATGAGGGTTTTGTATTATGATTGTGTGTTGTGATGTATTTTAAGAGTCTGATAGTGGTCATGTTGCCTCTAGATCTTTGGAACTTGGTGATACTCCTATGAGAAGCTTGCTCTACAAGTATATTGTAATCTTTATGATTTATGAATAATATATTGGGTGGCTTTTGGAGCGTGGATTTTTTCTCCTGAAAAGGCTTTCCCCATGTAAATCACTATGTTGTGGTATGCATGATATCTATGTTTATTTATGTTTAAGTTTTTGTAACTGTTAAAGATCTGTAAAGTTTTGCATTTTTCTCCTCTCAAGATTAGTGTAAGTTAGTCCTCTACCTTAGCTTCCTTACAATACTTTGGGTTGCCTTTGATCTTTTTTAGTGTTGACCTATTGTAGTTGATCTATAGTCATCTAAGTTACTACTTGAGTCATTAGTTCCATTTGTTGGCTGGCCCCTAATACAACGGTGTTATCAATTCGTCCATTTTCTTAAAAGTCATTTATTTTTGGTACATAAGTTTAATATTTATTGTGGTTGAATGTCTATAAATATTTCTCATGACCTAAATGTGGCCTATGTCTTAGGTTTTATTAAGTCTTGTTAACCCATATTACCTAGGCGACCCCTTCTTTAAAACTTATAATCCATGTGTGCAATTGATCCACTTAATTTGTTCCATTGCAAGCTTCCTATGCATCGTGCTTTACCCTTGCATCACTGGCTTCAAAATTGCGATGTGTGATGCCTTACTATTTCCTTCGCATCACAGACCTCTATCACATCACGTTTATTGCAAGGCTTTCTCAAACCCTTTGTGTGATGCGCAATTATCTTTTTCAATCCTTTACATCATAGTTTTCTTAGTGCTCGCTTGTTCCATTTGAGCGATATGCAATGGTGCCATTGATATCAGCTTAGGGAAACGTGTTCAAATCCTATTTCATTGTAGTAGCTCCTTCCATCACAAATTATATCTCCACTTGCTTAATGCTTTGTGTGATATGCACTATCACTTAGCTTCTTTGCACCATACTTATGAACCTATGGTCTTCTCACCAATTTGTGATATGCAATGTATTTCATGAAAAGAGGGAAAAGAAGGAGAATATGCCAAAATATTATTCTATATACAAGTCTCAACTTCCTAGTACATTACATGCATCCTTTGTATTGCATATTGCACTCTTCAAAGTAAGGAGCAAGGGGCGATATGCACTCAAAGCCATTTTCTATTGTTCATCACACAACTTTGGTGTATCACGGTTATGAACTAAGAAGTTTCATCAAAAAATGTGATGTGTGATGGAAGGATAAAGGATATACCATTGAATAGTATTTCCATCGCGAGAAGCCTTTGCATTGCTCTTTCATCGCAGCAGCCACAAGACTCATGTGCAATGTGCAATGGGTTTAGTTTTCATTGCATCCAAAGTCAGTGACTAAAAGGCGATATGTGATGGCCTCCAAAGTGAAGTTAGTAGTGGGTAGCTATGTGGCAACATTCCAAGCCATCAAACATCTTCTTCGCATCACAATTCCATGTCTGAGTACCAAAAAGCAAGGATCAATGTGCAAAAGGTATGTGACAACCATTGATCTTGTATTAAAACACTTAGATCAACCGTTGTAATTCAAACAAAAATGGCTATTTGAAAAAAGGATCCATTTCGCTCACGCATGCCTTCTTTCACCATTAATGGGATATCTGTTTGATTTCAAGGACCATAAAGGAGTGAATTGTGCAATTTTTCATCATTATCAACATTTATTTACAAAGATGGAAAAGTAGAGTTTTCTCAATTGAATAATTCCTTAGATGAATTATTTAAAATGGAGATAAATTTGGATTTCTTTATCAAGCAGGCCAAAACCATTAATGATGCAAGGTACAATGCACATAATACTAAGGTATAGAAATTATTTGAGGTTCAATGGCCAAGCGAGGAGTACAATGCATGGCTTGAAAGGTTTATAGATTAAGCCTATGTTATATTTAAAAGTTCTCCTCAATTGAAAATTTGTTGATATGGTATGTTGATGTGGAAGATTTTCTTTGTCTTTTCCCCTTCTATGCTTTATGTCCTACAATTTTGGAAGCACATGGAAATGATGCAAAAGGAATATTTTGTTTATGGAACAACCATATTCTTTGTCAAGTTCCTTTTGGAAGGTGGGAATATCTTCATCAACAAATGAAAATAACTTGTGTCTCATCTGGAATATTCCCCCATGGTTTGCAAATATAACCGTATTTTGGAATGTATTTGTATTTGTCAAATGAAAATGTTACAAGTGTCAATTTTCCCAAAGCTTGTTTGCTCCCTTATTTTTAATAAAAGGGAATTCAAAGCCATTTACACAGGATTGATGATTGATCTTCTAGAGAATTTTGCAGCAAGAAGCACAAATAATAGATTCTAAGTTTTTCTTAGGTTATTAAGTCTATATTTACTATAATTTTGTATGACAGTGCTAGCATTTTTTACTGGAATAATGGCATAATTTTGAAGCTAGTTCTCTCCTATTGTACTCTTTTCATGAATTATCAATAAAATTTGATCAATGATCTTCATTGTCTTTCCAATGAATGTGTGCTTTTTTCTATATTCTGATTCAAAGAATTAGTTAAAATACTTTGGTGGAAGCATAGATTTATGTATTTTGAGTGTAGGGATTTGATAAGTAGTTTGGGTACGTGATATTTAGTGCAATGTTGTAATGCAGTGTTGTGAAAGCTAGATGTAATGCTAGAATTGTAAGGTTGTTGTGCATCAAACTGTAGTGTTTTTGACTCCATGCCATAGGTTAAGGCACTGGTTTAGGATTTGTGTTTATAGTTGCAAGTTCTTAGATCTTTCACACTCAAAAAGAAAAAAATACAAATTTATGTTTTAGTTGAGGTTTTATTTCTAGAAGTTTCATGTACTTTTGTATTCTCTTGCTTTAGGATGTTGAATGTTTTAAAGAATTAGCCAGATCTTTGAAGTCTTTATCTATCAAGCAACATATAAGAGAATGTATTTGTTATTCACAATGTATGAGGTAAATTCGCATAGAGAATCTTAGTTACATTGTGTGGAATCTCCCTCTTGGATCTTGCATAGCCCAAAGTGTAAAAGGAAAGTTCTTGCAACTTTCACCTATTCATTGACCAAACCCTCTTGATTAATAACAATTGAATGTGGCTAATTCATAGGTAATTAGTGAGATCATCTTAGTATTTGAAAAACACTAATAGATTTTTGAATCTACTGGGGATAACTTATGAAAAATTTCTAGTTTGAGATCATTTGAAGTCAGAGTCATAAAGTTCAAAAAAAAATTGTTTACTATGAAAGAATCCATTAAAATAGTTTGATTTTTTGTCAAATTAAAGTTATTTAGTTCAAGTTTTAAGCAATATTTTCATGCATCTTGTGATTTTTCATATACATCAATTCATAGGTTGGTCCACTCTCTTTGTGTGTGCAAATTCCCTAAAAAGTGTTCAAAATATTTACAAATATTTTCATAATTCCCATTCATTTTGAGTGGTGACACCGAGTCTCTATGTGAGTGCATTGAATTAATCAAAGAAAAGGAGAAGAACAAAGTAGAGAAGTTGTAGAGAAGATGGGGTGAACCAGAGCACATATGAAGAATCATCCTAAAGAGAAACTGGAGGGATAATTACTGCAAAAATACAAAGTAATCTTGGAAGAAAAAGGATACAAATGAAAGTAAGTCTAATCCACATCCTACTCCTTAACCTGCATATTCTGATGTTAGTAGTCATGAAATCCAACAAAATTTATTAGGTCTTGATTATGAGGGTGAAGAAAATATTGCAAGAAAATCCATTGTGAGTATACATAATTCTAGACCTAGGCAAAGAAGGGACAAAAGTAGAAGTGTTCAACATCAAGTTACTTCTCCTAATACTAGACCTATTGGTAGTATTCCTTCAACTATAATTGGCTATTCTCCTTTTCCAATAGATCCATTAACTGCATCTGTTAGTACCACTCCTAATCTAATAGATATGTTTGATACTTTTGATTCTAATATTACATTGCCTAACCCCAAGGATATATTTGGTGAAATCAATGAGCTACAAAGGGAGGCTTAAAAGCAAGAAGAAATAAGCATTAGAAATGAAAAGGAGAGAGAGGAGAAGATAAAAAATGTTGTATATGTAAGGGATATGCTAAAAAGAAGAGTGGAAAGGATGAAACTCTTAAATCAAGAAGAGCTTGAGCCTATTCCTGTTGCTACTAGTGACCCTGTTATCACCAAAATTATTAGTAGTAATACTTTGGATTTCCCCATAAAGAATACTAATACCACCACTTGGACTAGTTCCACTATTACTAGTTCAGTTGCTCAACCTAATACTTCTAATGTTCAACCCCAACCTATTGATAAGGGAAGAAGCCTATGAAACCATTGGTTATTAATGAGGTTTGATCATCCCAAAAGGTTCTTGTATTTGATGCATCATAAATAATGGAGCTTAAGTTGAAAAAGGAAAATGAGGAGTTATAGAGGGAATCAGAAAGAATTTAGATATTTGCTAATAATGTTGAAATGCAAAGGAAAATTGATTTCCTAAATTCCTCATATCTCAATGGAAAATATAAAGCTCTAGTTCTCTAGATCCACTACCTTCTTCATCTCAACCAACACCAACATTTGATTTAAACATCTCATCTCATAAAGGTCAGTCTATTCCATGTTCTCAACCCCAAAATACCAATAAAATTGAGCAAATAAAAGGGGTAGGAAGTGCAAATAATAGGCAACATAACAACCAAGAAAATTGATTTCCTAGAAGACCTCTGGAATTAGAAAGATATAGGAAATTATGTTTCGATGGGATAACTAGTTGTCCTAATCCTATCTAGAATGACATAAGGATTGTATTGAGAAAATTCACTAGAAATAGTGCTATATCTAGTGAAGACCATTTAAGAGCCTTTTTGAATCTACTAGATGATTATGAAATTGAACATGAAGATTTGGTGATGAAGTTGTTTATGGAATCATTGGTGGAAGATTCTAGGGATTGGTATAGATTCCTACCAAGGAAAGTATTGGATGGGTATGTGCAGGATCATCTTGGAAAAAACAGGCCCTTAAGTGGCAAAAAATTCATAAAAATTAGAGTTAGGCAACTTGACATAAAAATTTGAATAATTTATCTATATTATTTCAAAAATATGTAAGAATAGAATTTGTAGAAAATTTAATGTAGTTTCTAAACTACTAGGTTTATTTTTTTTAAAACAAAATCTATTTGGTGAAATTTTGAAATTTCAATGCAGTAGAACTTAAATTTCATGGAAAAAATAAGTAGGTGTCTATCTGACCACCCTAACCACAATAAAATGATAATATTTTTTTATAATATTTTAGATATAAGTAGAGGACTCATGTCCCAATGTGATACATATCTTTTTGTAATTTTTTTCCATGTAAATAATTAATTATAATTTTTTTATTACAACTTTTAAAAAATATAAAAACTTGTACGTCTAACCACCTTAACTTGGTCAAAACTTCATGAAATTCAATTCTTTTTTTTTTAATCCTCTAGTATATGAAGAATAGAATGTGACACACATTTTATATTTGAAAAATGTGATACCATTTGAAAGCGATAGATGTTTTTCAATTAGCCTATCAATCAGGACTTTATTCATAATTCAAATAGAAAATGAATAATAATTATTTATTAAATTCAAAGTAAAACATAATTTATATTGGTGGAAAGCTGAGAATCTCCTTTAAAAACCCTTTTCATTTCATTAATTTTGGGTAAAAAAAAGTTCTCAGTCACATACCCTACAAACACCCATCATATCGCCACTTTTTGGCCCATCATATTGCCACTTTTTGGCCCATCATGATCCTGCACATACCTGGATCATGGGAGGAATTCAAAAGAGTGTTCAAGGAATAGTATGGTGACAAAAAAAATCCTAGATTCATGCTAATGAGCTCAACAACATTTCTAAGGGATCAAATGAAATGGTTTCAAATTTCAATACTAGATTTTAGAAAGCAATGCATAGAGGATTTGAAAATAACATCAGAAAGATGAGATTAAAATAGTTACATCATAGGGGAGATTTTGGTGAGTTGAGCATGTGAGGGTTCTTGTGATAGGGTGTGAAGCGACCTCCCATGCAATTGTGGAAGAGGCTTGGCCCTCCTCCATGCTTAAGGGTGCCTGGTTGGTGATACAACCTCTCCTTGCCTTGCTTTCCTCTTTATTCTATTTTTATTTTATGTGTATTTCTTGTGGATTTGCTTGTGTTCCATTCTAGGCTTGTTTGTGGTTGCATGTGTGAGTTTCTAGAGGGGTTGTATTTCTTGATGTATGACTAATTTCTAAAATTTCAATTGTAAATCTTTGATAATTTCAACACTTTTATCCTTTTTGGTTTCTTCCAAGGTTGAGCTTCAATATGGTAGGCCATGGCAATTAGATTAGTATACTTATCAAATACTCTTCCATCTAGTCCAACTTTGATGTCCATACACAATCTGGATATGAACCATTCAATCTTGTGTCTCTTTGTCAAAGGTTATTCCAAATTCCGACATACTTCCTTAAACTTCTTGTCATAATTCTTAATGGATTCCTTTTTGCCTTGTGTTAGATTTCTCATTAAAGTAACACTTTCATTTGGTACTTCTGGTGTCCCAAAGTTGGCTAATAATTCCTTTCTAACTTCTTCCCATGTAGCTTTATGTTGTGGGTAGTTTTTCATATACCTTCTAATTCTTCCTTTCTTAGTGATCCTAAAATGTCTAATAGCTTGCTCTTGTCTTTATCTTTACCTAATTTTTCCCATACGGATTCTAGAAGAAATACATGTTCTAATTCTTTGGTGGTATCTATCCTAAAGATAAGGATTTTCACTATGGTTTACATGGTGTTTGAACCTTGTTCTAGATGTAGTGCTTTCTTGGGTTTATATGCTAAGTGCTTTACTAGTTTAGTTTCCTTCTTAATGTTATTTTGTGGCTTATTTTCTCTACCCTAATCTCTTTAAGTTTGATGTCAAAGTATTCTTCTCCTAATATCTCAATCCATAGGGTATCTTGCTCTTTCTTGTCTTCTTTTCCTCTCTTTGATTTTATAACTCAGGCTACAACTCTTCTAATTTTAGACCTTAATGGGGATTTGTCACGGTTTGGGGGTTATGACTCTTCGTAACTCCTTTTCATATTTTTTCTAGTAAATGTCAATTGATTGTTTAGTGGCCTATTCTCTTTTCCCTTGATTTCTTCTTGTTTTTTATTTCTTATTCCTTTCTTAAAATTTTAATGCTTTTTTAATTTTCTTTTCTAAATAATCATCATTTAGGTCGATAAGACTTTATTTGGAGTTTGTAGGAATTCTTAGAAAATTTTATCTAATTTATTTATAAATTCATCTAATTCTAGTTTGTTTTTAGGTTTTGATGAAGGTTCTAGTAGGGTAGGACCCTCTATGCTACAACTTCCCTTTTTCGGCAAGCTTTTAGGTTCTTGATTGTGTATTAACTTTTTAAAACTACTTGAGAGGCTTTTGGTTCCTTTTAATAATAGACTTATCTTTTCTAGTGTTTTCTCTTTTTTCTTCATGTTGTCCTTTCTTTTGATGGCTGCACCCACATCAACGTACTCAACAATACCCCCAATGGTGCACTCTAACCTTAATTTTTTTGTTAATTCAAGCCTTCTCCTATGTCTCTATTTGCTTTCGTATACTTACCCCCATCTTTTCTCCTCTCTGTTAGGGTTGGCCATTCTCTCTTTCTTGTCAACTTAAGTTCTTAATCTCCTGTGAGTTTCCTTTATCTATTATTGACCATGGGTGTTTAAGGTTCGAGATCGCATTACTCCTATATTGCATCCCATGGTAGTTATTCAGTAGTTTTATTAATAGTCACATCTTTTCATAGGTCTCTTCCAAACATTTTCCCCTTTTTGTTTCCCATCCCCTTAGAACCTAACCCCCTCTCACAGGGTATACATTAAGAAGATGAAATTTTAATTAATTATATTAATTCTATCATCTATTGATTGGTCCAACCAAAGTTGTAGGATTTGAATTTTCATTGGTAAGCTTCAATAGATCCTAACTAGGGTCTTGGTAACAAAACCAATGTTGACAAGAAATCTGAGGGATATAGACTAGAGTTCTATTCCCAAAATATATTTGTTGGTTGTAGTCTATAATCCTAGAGTAGGTTTTATTGAGGTGACACAATAAAGGTATTTTGGATCCAATTATAATTGTAAATTAGAATAAAATAGCATACACACATAAGATATATTAGAATTTAGAGTCCCTTTTATTTATTATATCAAGAATCATTCAATACATTGCTTATATCTCCATTATAGTCATTTTTATACAAGTTTGTCTTCTACTATCTATTCCTATATCTTTCCCATCTTCTCTACTGGTGAATATATCTTCTTAGATACTTATATTTACAACATGGGATGTGACCCTTATATAGTATCCATAAACTACATTCTATCTTCCTAATCTTATATTCCAGAATATTCTTTCTGATTAGTTATAATTACATACCTCTAAACTGTTATATGTATATAGTTTTTTAGCTAATAGTTATAATCTTCTCAAATCTTGATGTTTTGACACTAAGATTTGGCAGTAATGATTCAAATTATTTTCCTAATATTTAATGCAAAAGACAAGAAAAATAAAGAAAACATGTTGGTTTAAGGGACAAGATATAAGGAAAATCATTGGTTTCACATTAAAAGATATGCCAAACACATGAATAGTCTAAAATTATTCAAGTGGGCATGTCAATCCTTGTGGGCCCATAAATATGTTGTATATTAAGTGATGGATATCTAGGGAATGCAAGGTCATATAACATCTATGCACCCTTACCTTGGAGGTCAAAGTGTTACCCAAAGTTAGCTCTATATCCCTATTATGGAAGCATGTTTCGAGTAATTTCTCAAGCCTACTTGATATTTGATGCACCACAAGGAAGAATGATCAAAAGGACTTAAGCTATTATACACAATCTCACTAAGGGAATCCATGAACAAATGGATCGTCTACATGCATTAAACTAGGACCTAATATCTCCTCGTTTCTTCACCTCACAAATCTTGGTGAACTAAGGGTCTCAAGGCTCTATTAGACACGACGGTGGCTCCTTTTTTAGGTACAACTTTCACTCTCCCTGCTTTATATAACTCACTGAAAAATATGGTTGAGGTCCTATAAGGTGATGAAGTCCCTAAATAAACCCCTTAAAGGGAAATAAATCTAAGTGTGCTTTATATAACTCACTGAAAAATATGGTTTTATGGATTAGTTGAAAGAAAGGAATAAGAGCTATAAATTTGTACACATTTTCCAATATCTGAAGGATGTGATAAGAAATATGTTCAACCTCTTGGAGCAAGAAAAATGAAAATAAGGGTGGACTGCCTTAAATAAGATGCAAAGAAAGATAAAGAAAGAAGAACCTGACTTAAAGGTTCTCCTATAGATTGAAAATGTAATACAAAAGGTGGAACATGTATCCCAAAATTTTGACACAATAGTGGGCCACCTTGAAAATAAAGGGGTGATAAGTAAGGGTAAGGGGAAATCCCCTATTATAGAAGAACAAAGTGGAGGAGAAATACCTGCTATGGAAGAAAAATCTACATCTCAAGCCCCTAATGAACCAAGAATAAAGTTCTTTGTAAGGAGAAAGAGTAAGGAAAAGAAAATTAATGCAGCTCCCGCTCCTCAACAAGAGGAGCACAAGCCTCCTTCTCCTATGTGACAAGTACCACCACCATCTCCTCCAAGGCAAACAGAGCTTGAAATTGTGGATATTGATTCTCCACCACTTAGTGCATTACCACCAAAAGAGCCACCGTTGAAAAATAAAAAGGCTAAAGTGACTGGTCTAGTGGACTATGCTGACGAAGACTTTGATGATGACATTTGGGTATCAGAGGAGGAAATGCAAGGAGTTCCTATTGTACCAGTAGTAAGGGTGACACAACAATTGGGTATGAGATTGAGTAAAGTTGATCTCACGGGGCTCAATGGTAGAGATGATATACAGGTTGAAGCATGTACAAAAATTTTAGATGATGACTCATTTGTAAAGTCTAAGGATTTTATGGAATTTGCATATAGAGCTAAAAGAGATGAATATGTCAACATCCTACCTATAGAAAGAATCCTCCATCCAGAATTACCTGATGTCACCATCCAGACAAAGGTCTTGAATGAAATGAGAGCTAAATTCCAAAAGATGACTACAAAAGAGTGTCAAGATTTGGTAAGAAATAGTGGTATTTTGTTGCTTCCGAAATGGGATTTATCTTTTTCCATAGCTTTCGATACAATAAAGAGATGTTATAGGCCTCTTTATTCAATACAGAAGAAGTTGCAATTGCACAGGGGCATGCTTTCAGTGAGCAATGGGATGCCTTGCCTATTTGGTCTCTATCCCCAAGCACAAGAAAGCTTGATATTGTTGAGCCTACACCTAATTATAGTGGAGGCCTAATAATAAAGAGAGTGTCAAAAACATCAGCTCTAGAGGCAACAAATATGTCTGTT
Organism: Sequoia sempervirens; assembly: GCA_007258455.2. Taxonomy (NCBI): domain Eukaryota; kingdom Viridiplantae; phylum Streptophyta; class Pinopsida; order Cupressales; family Cupressaceae; genus Sequoia; species Sequoia sempervirens. The sequence continues at coordinate 546,413,314 of VDFB02000015.1, forward strand.
CATGTTGCACAATTCACAAGAGCCACTATAGAGTCTGTAATTGTACAAAAGGATAAGCTTAGTATGGAATACAATAATTTGATAGTAAAATATGGAAAGCTTGAACAATTTAATATGTAGTTGTAGACAAAGGTAGCATTATTGGAGGATAAGTTGCAAAGTTTGCAACCTAGAAAGCCCAAGAAAATTGATGTTCACTCCCCTACCACTTCACAAGAAGTTGTACCCCTAGAATTTATTGTTGAAGTAATTTCCTCATAGGAAATTGTTCCATACAACATGGGAATTTTTTCCATTTCAATAGTGGATCCTAGTACATCAAAAGGGCCACAAGTTGAAGAAGATATCAGCAGGGAGGAGTTGCTCTCAGGTAGCTAATTAAATATAAAGAGAAATGTGACAATCATTATAAGGAGATTTTCAATAGCAATATGGAGATTGTCACTACAATATTGGAGCATTTGAATAGAAGAGTGAATAACAAATTGAATAGCATTCATTATAGCTATTTATCCATGGTGATTGTTATAAATAATTTTGAAAATGACAAGGAAAGAGTTATCCCACTTATGGAAATATGGATCCCTAGGATGGAGTTGAGATTGATGTCCATAGGAGTTAGACAAGATGCCAACCCACCTGAGAATTTTAAACCCACTATTACTCTTGTAGGTAAGATTGAGGGGTACAAGGGAAATATTGAATCATTGGAGAGAAAAATAAGGGAGCTAGTGAAATCCTTTCATGAATTACATCATGGCCTCCTTCCATCCATTCTAAGGGATGATGATCTAGCATAAAAACCCTATAGGAGTGGAAAAATGAAACCAATAAAGTCATTTTAGATCAGGCAGTTTCAATTTGTCAAAAATATGGATATGTTGGCTCATGTTGAGACTATCTTGTTGGAATTAGATAAGGAGGCTAATCAAATTATCATCAAGCATGCACCTTATAGAGAAAGGGCCGATGAAGTCATGAATTTTGATTGGCCTACTAAAAAGGAATTTCAAGCATGGATAGGCGGATATTTGGAGGGAGTGGTTTGAAATGGCAAGGTGGTGATTTTAATTTTTAAAAATTTGAAGTCTACAACCATGATGAATAACGGATAAGTGGGAATTGCACTGCATAGCTTAGATCTAGTAAAGATTAGGCTTTTGCTAAAGCATGGAAAATATAGTGCATCTTCTTCAAGTTGTATTGATGACAAGGCTGTAGACGTGGACTTATCATTTGTCTTTTCTTTTCTATTTATTTCATGCTTTCCTTCTTTCACTTTGTGTGTGTGGGCACAAATTTTGAGGTAAATCTATGAAGATACCTTTCTTGAAAATTGGACCAAATCTCCAATGATAAATGAAGACCACTTTTATTTTCACACATGTTTTCCCACCTCTTGAGAATGCAGAGTATCTGAAAAGGGGAATCTTTGTTATAGTGGTCTAATAGGGTATTGACATGTGTACTTTTTGGCCTAAGGCTTGTTTAGCTCCTTCATTTCTATAAGAAGGAATTCAGGGCTAGAAAGTAGGGGTTTGTTATTTTGCAATCAACACTGTGAATTGTAAAAGGAATATCAAACATGTTTTAAAGTTTTTTCTTAAGTTCAGAGTTTATTGTTATGTATGTAATTTTGATAGCAATATAGAAAATACAATACAAAGTGATACCAATTTCATGGCTATTGTCTCTCCTTTGTACTCATTTTATGAGTTATGAATGAAAGTAATCAAGGATTCTTTTGTTTATCTATGTTGTTTCTCAATGGATGTTTAATTTCATTCATGCTTATTAGCTCAATGAATTAATGCAAATGCTCAGATAAGATTGTTAGCTCATTAGAATTAGGTGCTTGGATATTTGTAAGCAGTGATGATCATGAATATGATAGGGGAATGTTGTAATGCATTATTTCTTGAGATTGTATGTTGTTATTGTTGAGTTATTGTTTGGTTATATAGGTTGATATTGACTCCATGCTTGGGATAAGGCATTGGTTCATGCAAAGTATTCATAATTCAGTTTTTGGGTTGATTCATCAGCTAATCACTTTTATTTTACAAACTTTCAAATGAATACCACTGTAGTTGTTTTGTGTTGAGTTTTGTCTTCTCATGCTCCAAGTATAAGACATTGATAAATGCGCTGCCAACTTATTTGATGTACTATGTTGTTGAGTAATTTTATTAGAATTATCTGTTATTGACAATGTATTTCAATAGTGGTCAAATAAATTCTTGAGTATACATTATGGGATCACCCTCCCGGGTTTCACAAAGCCCAAAGTGTAGGAGTAGAATTTTTGCACCTTTTACTCGTTCGTTGGCCAATCCCTTTAGAGTACTAAGTTTTGGAAATGGAAAATTCCATAGGTATTTCTAAAGATCAGTTTGGTTCTTACAAAATAACCAATATATATGGTCATAGATTTATGGTATGATGTGACCACTATGTATTTACGTACATTTTGTGCACTAATGATTGATAATGTTTGGTATGGATTCAACACTTGATTGATGGAAAAAATATTATTTAATCATACTTGGACTAAGTGATAACTTATGATTAATTAGTAGTATTAGGTTAAAGGTGAGATCAAAGATCTCATACAAGAGGGGAGACTGAGGTCCCTCTAAGATTGGTAGGAGAATTACAAAGTCTTTGATTTCTCATGAGAGGATATGTAGGCATGGTCATCATGAACCCCCAAGTCAACACTTCTAAGCTAGGTGGAAGATGCTTAGTCGATTAAGTTTGGTATTTATTATGAATTGATTTAAAAAATAATTACAACTAAGGGGTTGTTGTTACATAAAGATAAAATATAAGTAATTTCTAGTACTTTCTTAGTGTGATACTTAAATTCAATATTGTTTATGGTTATTGTACTAGTTGGTTATGTTCCTTAGACCTTTAAAACAATTGGTGAGTAGTTTCTTGTGGGATATGATTGTGTAGTTTATCAAATCATTACTAAAACTATACTATAAAGGATATTATGTGTAATTAAGAGTATATTAAGGCTTGCAAGTGAAATTGATACAATCTAGTCAATGTTGAAAGACAAGAGTTTTTTGTCAAAAAGGTAAAGTAGAGACATACACACACACACTTTCTAGATGGTAGATCTAACTAGTGAATTGATAAAAGAAGTGAAAGAAGAACAATTTTTTATTAGCCAAGTATTTGAATTTCATAATGCTAGTTTATGTTTATTACTTCTAGTCATGGATTCACAACCTATTTTAGCAAGGAGGGCCTTATTCATATCCTTAATTTTTTACAATAAATAATATTTAAAATAAAATAGTTTTTGAATAAATTCTTATTGCAACCTTCATGTTGTTTGATACATACAAGAAAGGTGACACCATAATTTCATTTCATCTTTAAATTATTTAGATTTTATCATGTTAATTTTTATTATTAATTTATGATCCATGGATTACAATACTATTTTTTTGAGATATTTATTTTATTTAGCCATTTCACATTACTATGTTTATCACTTTATGAAACATAGTGGATGATGTAAAGAGATTTTGTGTACAAACATTTCAATTATGATATATATATATATATATATATATATATATATATATATATATATATATATATATATATATATATATATATATATATATATATATATATATATATATATCATAATTGAAATGTTTATATATATAATGTTTATATATATATATATTATTTACAATAAAATTTATTTTAATAATTTTTATAAGATTCTATAAGCAATGCATTTAATAAAATGCATACATTGTATATCATTTTCTATGTAATCAAAGAATTGACCATAGTCAAATTTTCTCTAGGAAAATTTTACTATAATATTTTTTATTATCAACATGTTTATTAAATCTATGGATCCAAATGATAATATTATATTATAATTGATATACTAGCACTATATAAATATAATTTGATCAACACATTAATTGACATAATATATTATATCTATAAAAAAATAAAAAATTATCATTCAATAATACAATATTTTATGTTAAATAAATTCTATTGTTACACTGTTTCAAAGACCAGCAGTACATAGCATGTCCCACTAAAACCAATACGCCACAGATAATATTGTGGGAAACGATGTGCCACATAAAAAACATACCATTGGAACATTTCTATATACCATTGTCTACCCAGTCAAATTAATCAGAATACAATGGTTATAGACTCAGATTTGGATTACTATCCATCCAGTCAAATTTGCATTCTCCCCTGTGTATGTATAAATACCCATCTTCCCTACCTCACCACGTATATGAGCAAGAGTGGGTCACAAGGCTTAAGATTAATGGCTGCTATATATTTGCAGATCTCCTTCATAATCACTTGCATTATTTGTTGTGTGGTTTCATCGGCAAGAACATTGCCTCTCAGATTTAAAAGCAATGGGAAGTTCAAAATTGTACAGGTAAGAGCATTCTCATCCTAGCCCAGGTTTAAATTGTTTAAAAAATGAATTAAAGGTTCCATGTTTACACTTGCAGGTTGCAGACATGCATTATGCAAATGGTAAAAGCACCAAGTGTAAGGATGTGTTGCCCTCTCAGTTCTCCTCCTGTTCTGACCTCAACACTACTGCTTTTCTCATGCGAATGATTCGAGCAGAGAGGCCAGATCTTGTTGTTTTTACAGGTATTTATATGAACATGTCCAACTCACTTGTTCTGTTCTCTTCACTGTTCACTTGGGGATGATGTTATAATTTCTATTGGTGGTATGATGAGTAGGAGACAACATCTATGGGCGGGATACAACAAATGCTGTGGCTTCTATCAAGGCAGCTTTTGAGCCAGCAGTAGCAGCTAAAGTTCCATGGGCGGCTGTTTTGGGGAATCATGACCAGGAATCAGCTACTTTAAATCGGGAAGGAATGATGAAACATATTGTGTCCATGGATTACACGCTCTCCAAGCTCAACCCTCATACCCATAATAAAATTGATGGTTTTGGCAATTATAATTTGGAAGTAATGGGAGTTGCAGCTTCACCTCTGGAGGGCAAAAGCGTTCTCAACCTGTATTTTGTAGACAGTGGAGACTACTCAACTGATCCCAATATAGGCGGCTATGGTTGGATTAAGCCTTCCCAACAATCCTGGTTCAAAGAGACCTCCGCTAAATTACAGGTAATCCTATCCAATAAAAAATATGTACTTTCTGCAGTCTGGAATTTGGTGTATCAGTTGCTTCTAATTATTATTGCTGTAAAATTTGAATTTGGGACAACTAATCCCAACCTTGCCAAGATTGGCTCTTACTGCCCCATCAAAATTCATTTTCCAATATTTTACTTGGAGTTTCTACCCTCCAAGGTTTTGCTTTTACCTTTAACAGGAGAAAAGTACACCTATTTTAGATCGAAGAATGATAAGCAAGTTGCAGTGCCCACTACCTAATTTTAAGGTTGTAAAAATGTTCAAATTGAAATTCAATATTTGTTAATGTCTATCAGTGATGATGAAAAATGGAACAGTTCATACGAGCTCCAATCAAAACATCACAATTATGTGAAAAAAATAGGAATCAACAGAGTATTTAAATACTAAAGAGTAATACAAACTCAAAACATGTTTTACCCTGTAGCATAGTAGTATAGCTATTTATTGGTATCCTAAAATTTTTTTTGAAATGAGTGCCAGTACCAGTTGCCCAAGTTGATTGTCCTTTGGGAGCAATTCCTGGTGCGAAATTGAGAAGCACCCCAAAGGCTGAAGAATTCCTGCTACTGATGAAGAAACTGGTAAAATTAAAATCAAACCACTTGCAAATAATATAGAATCCATTGTTACTCTATAGCACATATAATATAAAATCAGAGTTCAAACTATCCTAGAATATTTAGGTTACTCCCACACATCATACCCTCCAATTTATAGAATCAGATTTCAAAATAACCTATAACATTCAGGTTAGCCTTCAATTATGTGGTCAACAATGATTGTAAACTAGGGGAGAGGACCTAGTAGGTGAGCATGTTTCAATAGTTGTGATAGTAGTTGTTTATATAATGCTCAATAGTTGTGAGAGTAGTTGTTTATATAATGCCCAATAGTTGTGACTTGACTACTCATAATTAAACAAAATGTATTCCTTTGATCTAAAAAGCAACTAATCGTGTGATGCCACATCAACGCTCAACTACCCATGATATGAATGCACAAGTATTGGTCTCACTTTTTTTTTGGGCCCTTTTGGACACCTTGACAAAAAGTATGCTGATGTGGCATCATATTTGATGATGTGGCTCTGAAATGAAAGTTATAAGCAAGGAACTTGCCAAGTAAGCTGCTGTAAAAAATTGGGAGTGATTTGAAATTTTCATGTAGGATAATTAGAAGCACGAAGTTAGGGTGCACAACTACTGAATCCTCTCCCCTATCACTGCACATGCATGGATGAAATTCATTTCAACAATTAAAGATAAAATACTAACATTTTGAGGTGCTTGTTGAGGACTGTTTGCTTTTCCATTGCAATACCTTGTTATATCATATATCTGTTATGAAAGAGAAATTAAGTTACATTAATGCATTTTTCCACTCTAATAAACTGCAAGAAAGTTTATCTTAGAAACTAGTAACTACTGGTGGCAGATAAAATAATGGATATTAATGATATTTTGAGTGTACAAATGCAGAAAAAGTATACAAACACTCCACCAGCACAATCTAAACCTGCTCCAGGACTGGTATATTTTCACATTCCTCTTCCAGAAGTAAAAGAACTGGATAGTTCCAACATCACAGGCATAAAACAACAGGCCATCAAATGTCCTTCATATAATTCTGGATTTATGAAAACAATGGTGAAAGCAGGGGATGTTAAGGCTGCATTCACAGGTCATGATCATGTGAATGATTTCTGTGGGAAGGTGAAGGGAATTGAATTGTGTTATTCAGGTGGATTTGGATACCATGCTTATGGGAAAGCAGGATGGGCAAGGAGAAGCAGAGTCGTTGTTGCATCTCTAGAGAAAGACATAAATGGAGGCTGGAAAGGTGTCAAATCCTTAACTACTTGGAAGCGATTAGATGATAAACTTCTCTCAAAAATTGATATTCAGACCTTGTGGACTAACCGCATGGATGAATATCTTTGACATAGAAATGTTAAGAATCGATGGATCCATCTTCAACGTATGCCAGAGATTTAGGATAAAGACTTGAAGTGTATGATCATGGTCATACCTTACTTTTATGTAATGTGTTTACCTGAATACCATCTTTGAAGGACAATTTGTAGAAATATCAACTTTGAACCATGATTTTGTCATCTGTGCTATCCTCCATAAATTTGGTAAAATACAAATTTCATTCTTTTTTGGGTAGTGAAAGCTCCACTTCAAACTATCTTGGCATGGAGTAAAATATTTGGATGATATTGAAAAGGTAGATTCCTTAATGCATTGAACTACTCTTTATCCAAGATACCATATTTCAATAAGCAATGTCATGATAGCAGGATGGGGAATATTTTACAACGAAAGATATAAGAAAATTGAAATTGTTTCCACCCTAATGTATGTCAGAATTATAAGACCCATGCTAGAAAGTTTTCATCAAATTTATTTTAAGGTACTTAGTATAGTATTTTAATTATTTATGGGGGTACTTAATATAGTATTTTAATTATTTATCATTTGTGAAATTAATTATTTTTTATATCTAGATATTATCTTAAATGGTGATAAGTGTATAATTATAAATCTTCATTGATGAAAATTGGAAAGCTGAACAATTCTCTTTTTTATCAACTTATACACAAATTTTTAGTCTAACCGTCACCTCAATTTGTTTTCTTTCCAATCAAAATGTTTTTTGCAATTTGTAAGAGTATTGATACATGTAGTTTATTTAGATTTGTCACTTTTTGTTTTTTCATTCCTCCAATTTTTTTGCTATGAAAGATGTTATACACTTTGTACATAAAGTACTGTTGTGGTTTTATTTCAAAGTAGGGTTTGGAGTTGGAATATTTTTCTTGGATGATTGTTGAATATACTATTCAAAACACATTTAATATGAATTTTATATTGGAGAAATGCATTTAAAGGCGGGGTCATGGTTTAGCAAGCATACAACTTAATGGTTGGGTAGATGCATTTAGTGTGGGAGGCATGTTAGAGAAATGTATTTGAATTGGAAAGAGCATTTGAGTTGACTCGGAAGTTGTAAGGATTTTTGGGTTGTCTTGGACATTTATACTTTAATCTAATGTTTTGCTTTTATCTTTAACAAAAGAAAAGTAAACATACTCTAGTTTCAAGAATGATAAACAAGTTGTAATGGCTATCTCCTAATTTTAAAGTGTAAGCATGTCAAAATTGAAATTGAAAAATTATTATTATCGATTAATGATAAAAGTAGCAAATGATATTTAGTTTTTCCCAAGGAAAATGGATTTTGAATTCTGTTATTTTGGTGCATGAAAATATTTGCTCTTTTTTTGTGAATAAGAAGGTTGGGTTCTTCCACAAGCTTGACTTTGTTAAACCCTGTGATCAGGAAAATTGACTCTTTCTAGCTAGAGTGCTAATTAGTTTTGGCTTTGGGAGTAAATTTATAAAACTCATCAACCATCTCATCTCCTCTCCTAAGTTTTCAATGATTATAAATGGTTCCCCCTTTTGATTATTTAAAATTTCTAGAGGGGTCAAATAGGGGGATTTGATCTCCCTATTTCTCTTCATCATCATGGTGAAAGTTTTGGGTAGATCTATCCAATGAGTTGTTAATGTAGGCTTTTTAAGGGTATTTGCCCATCTTATAGAGGACCTCCTTGTTCCCATCAACAATTTGTTGATGAAACTGTCATCATGGGGGAAGCTTTGATTCTGGAATCTAGCATAATCAAGTCTATTATGCTTAATTATGAAAGGGTTTCAAGTCAAAAAATCAACCTCCCTAGAAATAATATTTGTTGACTTTCTCTTTGTGGTATATTGTCCTTGATGACAAAACTGATTGGTGACAAAACTAATTGGTGATTGGCCTAATGATACTTGGTGCTCTTTGTGCTCAGTTTGGCATATTCAGTATTTTGTGGATCATGCTTTGGGTTGATGCATTTGGGTACAATTGTTCATCATATATTGTGGTACTAATCATCTTGAGCTTCATGTGCAAATAAAAGTTATTCATGTGGCATTAGTTTTCAAGTGATATCATGGAACAGTTGATTTCATTTTGACAAATTGGCACTTCTTTATTGTACAATAGGTATATTATTTCAATTGTTCATTATCAGATTGATCATGGCATCATTAACAAGATTCATTATATCTTCATGGCATTCTATTGGCGATCTTCATGGTTGTCTCATAATTCTTTGTTATCCACGGTTATGATATATTATTTGGTACATGGCTTTTTGGGTTGGAATTTTACTAATGCTCTTCTTGACACTTGAGTATGATATTTGATTTGGCATCATTGGTATATATATACACTCTTCAGTTGGTTTTTCTCATTTCTTATCTTCATGGCCAGATTAGTTTAGTGCATATGTTAACATGCTATACGTATAGCTTCACAAGGATTATTGCATTATACATGAGGTGGAGGTGTTTATATTGATACACAGACAGTCTTGTATCCTTGAGTTGGCTACTATAGCTTCATAAGCAATGGTATTAATTGGACTTTTCGTATCATTTCTTACAAAGAGTATTTTGACATATACTTGGGCGTGCACGTTTTACATGGATTCACATTTCATATTTACTTATATCTTGGCATATGGTTTATTTGTGATATAAGTTTTGGTAAATGCCTTGGTCGGCATTAAGACATTTCTATTTGTTTTTAATGTGCATTGTTTTAGCACTTAAGGCCAAAAATATTCACTATGGTTATCACTTATAAAGTGATTGGCAAGGTGGTATTTCCTTGGTTTTTGATTGAAGGTCAATCATGTTTCAAGCTTATACATTGCACAACAATTAATACATATTTTTTAAAGACTTGGGTTGTCATCATATGTATTACTCTTCATTTGCTTAAATGACAATGATAGTATTATTGTTTCAATGAGTATGTTGACTGTGTTAACTTGGACATCACGCGTGGATTATGATTTGGCACTCATTTAATGCTTCATTGTGTCGGTGACATAGATTTCAAAATGATTGTAATATGATTTTTGGATTTCAAATTTCATTCATTTTTTTTTGGAGTTTCGATGAAGGAAGAAATAGGGTAAACAAAATATTGAACCCTAACACCGCCATGTTGGAATTACAGTTGCAAATTGAGCAAGTTTGTTGTGGTATTCTGACCTGGTTTTCAGTTATGTTGGTCT